>OZ026575.1:5631543-6093193 GCA_964020215.1 Aurelia sp. 3 sensu Dawson et al. (2005) | reverse complement strand
TCTGGTGATATGGGAATTGTGCCAGATGACTAATAGACTTATAATCAAATATTTCTTTAAACTTGTTAGATCCTTCTAAAATTTGTAAACTTACTAATTTTCTTTACAGGTCAACATACAGTATTAATTGTTTCACTTTTATACGACTTATATACACATGGTGTACAAAAGTTTTACGATACTTGATATCTATCCGACAGAAATAAATTGGTGAAAATAGGAGAGAGGAACTGTTGTATTGCTCAAATTTTATAGATTTGCTGTACTTTTAAGATTAGATTGAACTGAACTGCACTCCGCATTTGCAAATATTAAAAATAATGAAACACTTGCCATGCCAGAAAAGCTAGGTTCAGTTTTGCAGGAAAAAATCACATGTACATTGTGTTGAATCTTAAGGGGGATACACTGCATACACTGCAGTCCTTCCACACATGGTTTTTTTGCACAAGAATGTGGTCTTTGATATGGGTCAAGAATTCTTACCATAATGTAAAGAATTCTCTTTAAAGAATTCTTTTCACGTATTGTCCACCAGAAATGAGAGCCAAATGGCCTCTTGGGGTTCAATGTTGAAAAATATTTTTGATTGCTATAATAGATATTTCTGGGAACTGATGTTGCTAGGGATTCTTGGCAGTTTTTGACATTTAAAATCATTGAGTTGTCACTGAATTGTAAAAGAGTTTATTACAATTTGCTGATTTGTCATGAGCATGAGAGAGAAAAGAGAAAAATTCCACATCATTGTGCGGCTTTTATGACATTTGATTTTGAGAATGTAGCCATCATTGTCTATAATTCTTTGGGCCCAAAACAAGATTTACTTAAGGAGTTTGTGGTTTTGTTAAATTTTGTGGTAGGCAGATTTGAAAGGTAACAGGTCATATTTTCAAAACTAGGCTTATGAAAATATGATGTCAATATAAGTTTTATAACATATTTATATCAAATATTAGCAATATATTTATAATTACATCATTCATAAACTTAGAAAAGCAGACTTTAGTCTGTTATGGCAGGGCATATATGTTATAAGAAAGTCATATTTTAAGCTATTTACTCCTCTATTGAAATTTTATTGTATGCCTTGTTTGTAAGTTCAAGCACCAGAGTAGACTTATTACGATGAGTCCTAGTAATCGCTACCACCCACCCACCCCTCGCTCATCCTAGTATGAGCGAAGGGTGGGTGGGTGGTAGCAATTACTAGGACTCATCGTAATAAGTCTAGCACCAGAGTACCAAAGAGAATTTCTTACAATACAGGCTTTCCACATGTTGATATTATTTTCTCACCTAGTATGAATTCTTGAAGTTTCCTTTGAAGTTCTTGTCTTTAAGAGCTTTTCCATTCATTTATCCCCCTCATGAACTCCAAAATTCTTTGATGTTATTGTTCCAAAGCCCAGCATTTGCATGCAGGTGTCCAGCAAGAGTAAAATCATTATACATCAATGGTGTTTTTCATGAGCTACTGTAGCATGCTTGCACACAGATGAAAGTAAATTTCTCTTTGAAAGAGACATCATACTTTTAGAAGTTTTATTTCAAAGTTTGTTTTGGTTAGGATATTTCCCTTGTTATCTATTTCTTCTAAATATGAAGTTCAGTTGCTTATTTTAGAAATTGCCATGATTAAAGAACTATGAGAATGATACATTATCACTGTTATTAACGGAAGAATACACTAAGAAAATAAGGAATGGATTTCTCATCTTGGACAACTTCTAATTTAGGAGACAGCCTCATTGCATGGAGGATCATTGCGTGAAAAGGATCATCCCATGATCTTTGGGTGATCATAACATGACAATTCCGGTTTCTGGTCATCTCCCTTGATTAGCTTATGTACTTTGAGGACTCCTCCTTAGAAAGCCACCTTGAAATAAAAGTTATTGATTGTCATGTATTTAGAATTAATTGTGGTTTTCTATTTGATGATTTGTTATTGTATTTAAGATGATTGTTAAAAAGAATGAAACTGAATTTGAATTTAATAAAGATATTGGACTGATAACAATTAAGCTGAATGATATATTTTTCTATCAAAATCAATACAATTTAAACACAAATATTCGTTAATTTCTACTTTGCCATCCAAAGCAGGAAAAGACACAAGGTCATCTGGTTCCTACTTTGAATGGCACTCACAATTCTAATACTTTAAGGGAAAAAGGCAGAATCCAAGGTAGCTTTGTTCCAAATAATACAAAAACCCTAGATTTGTTTTTAATATGCTGATATTCTGAACCTGGTATTGCCATGAGAAATTGAATCTAAATTTCCTTCCCGATTTTTTTTCAGGGAAACACAAAGGAAAGTGCAAGAGGTGAGAAGTCAAACAATTTACACAAAACACAGATGTGAATTATTAAAGCATTTAGACTTATGCTGTGGTACAAAATAGTTTTAGAAACATGGCATCTTCTGGAATTCTCTGGATTCAAGAATTCTTTATAATTCCTGGAGGTTTATTGATTTGAACTTTGTCATAGGGTGTTATATACTGTAAAATGTCTATCAGAGGTGCAGTAAAGGGTTTTCAGACAATACGACAGAGTTAAAATTTTGTCTTTATCGTAAAATTTGGGAAAGGTGAATACCTTTTTCTGACTGTTCTCATCTTTGTTCAAAGGCTTCACGAACTCAAGCAGCCAAGCAAGATGACAGCAGCAAATCTCCCGTAAAAGCTGAGCCAGACCATGTTAAAACTGAGGATGAAGGCAAAGCGTCAAAGCATAAAAGAAATGACTCCCTTGGTTCCCCTACTCATAAAGTAGTACCACAAACAGATCAGCCCCTGAAAAGTGCCTCTGAAGAAGTTCCTGTTCCAATTGCCCCGCCAAGGAGAAAGAAACAACAGAAGAAGGAAGCCCTTGCAAAGTCACAGGTTTGTACATCAAAGTAAATTTATTACACTCTTTTTAGAAACTATGGTTCAGGGCTGGTGGGTTGTTCCTGGAACGTCAGGAGGTCTTTGCTACCAAAGTTTCTGATAAGTTTCTTATATTTTGATGCTGAAAGTGTAGAACTATTTTAGTTTTGTTAGAGGAGCTTCTATACTTCTCCATAAGATCCTAAAAAAATTGAGCCTACTGTTACTTATGATGCCTAACTGTTTCTTATAAAGCTGAGTGTACCTTCTCTATTGAGACCCCTCTTTAGATAAAGTGAAAGAGATCAACCAAAGATTTCCATTTACTTGGCTAAAACAGATTTAGGTGTTAACTTTGATATTGTTTAGGATTAACAGATGATACCATACAAAAACAATGTATAGCAGAGTAGAATGGAGAAACTGATTGATTATATGCGACTAAGTACAATCTCGTCATAACTAAATAACTATTTGTAAGTAACTATCCAAGTACAGTAAATACACGTTTTTTTATAAGAAACTGGTTTATAAGAAACTAGTACTAAGATGGCCAAAATTTTAAGAAACTCTAGTACTACGTCTGAGAAGTTCTAAGAAACTTTTCAAAGTTAAAAGCATGAATTTTATAGCAAATAGATCGTTGAACCTTTATTATTGGGCAATATTATCCAACCATTTGTGTTTTCAACATAACAGAACACTGTTTATTCCTGTATGATGTTTTGAATATCAAGAAACATATCTGTAGCAGTGTTAGCGACGACATTGACAATTCATGCATTCAAAAAATAAGAAACCAATTAAGAAACTTTTAGTACTAAAATGGACAAAATTTTTTGTTAAATTAAGAAATTTTTAGTACTACGGCCTGATCCTAGTTTCTTATAAAAAAATGTTTAACCAACCAGGGAGCTAAGTAAATTGTGTGACTAACCAACTAACCAACCAACTAACTTACCAGCCAACTAACCAACTAACCAAGACAGATTTCCATGTTCTCTGAGAGTTCCATTTTCTCTGAGAGTTAACAGATGTTCATACAAATGTTTCTCCTTTTTTTTCTGAAATCAACCTTGTTCCCGAGAGTCACTACTCTTGCCACGATGCTGCTCGTTTGAACTGGTCGATGGTTCAAAGATTATTTGGGGCCTGGCAACAAGGTTTTTCAAATGTATCTTATTTCCCAGGTATCTTCTGCTCCTTCAAGGCCACCTCCTCCGCGACCAGCGAAACCACCTGTGCCAAAGGTTCCCGTTGCCACGAAAGAGCCAAAGGACTCTGCAGCACAGGGACCTGCAACTGAGCACCATTCCCAAACAGCTTCATGTAAAGCGAAAGAGCACTCAAAACCAGTCAGTCCTACGGCTAGTCAACCATGCATTCATTTGAATTGTGATGCTACGGATATGGATGAAGTTCTAATGAAAGGATCTGCATCGGATGTTGTGAAAAATCAAGATTTAGATGAATATAAAAGTCCAGCTGGAAGTAAAATGAGAATCGACAAAGAGGAAGAGGGTAAATTATTAATACAGTAAAACCCCGCAAACAAGAACATACTTTTCTAAGAAATATACCGACTAGGTTCTTATGAATGAGGTACTTATGAAATTTTCAGGGTGTGGCTCTTATCGCAAGGACACTTGACAATTATGATTATGATGAATGTAAAGCTATCCAGTACGTTTTTAATGAACTTGAGGGTGGGATGACTGCATTTCAATATTTGAAGGTGCTGTGTTCTGTTGCTGACAAATATCATGCAGCTTGATAATATGCATATCCCTAAAAAGCTGTTAGAGGTGTTTAGTTATCAATAGGTGGAAGTTCGTTTACACAATATGACGAAATGTCTGAATTAAGTGTATCATCTCACAAGAACATTGAAATAAATCAGTCAGTTTTTGGTTCTTATCTTTGGGTGTCTTTTTCCGAAAAATCAGTCTGCAGGTTCTTATTTGGCCATGTTCTTGTTTGCGGGGTTTTACTGTACTTTGTTCAAAGGGAATCAAGTTGGGTTAGGGTTAGGGTTAGGGTTAGGGCTTGACCTTGCCACTAGACTGATTGCATATTCGTAGTTATCGCTATTGATAGACTGATGGACGCTCAAACTACGACTTATGGACTTTCATACTAAAATTTGGGATGAAGTTTTCCCCGATCGATTTCATAACTAGATTTGGAAACCATAGCAACACTGTACGAACACCAGGCAATGGTGGATGGGCCTAAGTTGCCGGCTCGAACCTCCACTGTTAAAACAGCTCAGAATTCAAGTTTACAGTGATATTAGCCATGAACAAAAGCCACAAGTATCCATACGAATGTTTCCTCAATCCAAGAATCAACAAACCTTTCACTGTGAATCAGGAGTTCCTCAGTTTTAAGGCCAATTAGCTTCCATGAACTTCACCGCAGCTTTGAGAATTTCCAACTGTCGAGGGTCACTTGCCTCGCTTCCGAGACTACACTGCAGCCTCGTTCCAAAGGGCACACGTAAACGTGTGCATCTCCGTCTCAAAAATTTGTATCAAAGTCCATAAGGCCCAGATTGAGCAAAAAAGGAAATGTTGTTGTCGTTGTTATTGTTATTGTTGTCGTTGTTGCTATTTTGTGATATCTGGGACTATGTCGTGAGGCTACCTTGCCACGTTAAAAATATAATCTACTGTATTTGACAACTTTGACATTTCCAGTTTCATTGTACGGTAAAAGAAACAATGGGTGTGTGGACGTTTCTTAATCTTGTTAATAGCGGCAACGGGGTATAGCTATGTCTTTTCCCGTTTAAAGGGGCAGTGTCACGTAACCGCAAACAAGCTTGTTATCTCTAGAATCTATATTGTTGCTCATGTACGTGGCTATTGTGTTCTGTGCAGAATTTGGTGGATGGGGTGAATCCACAATAAAATTACTCCTAAAAATCCACCAATGTCTCTGCAATCGTACAACATATGAGTGTTTAGTTTGTTTCTCTACGAAGTACAAGAGTCCATCTTCAAAATAACCCCCCAGCAGACCATTTGTCGGAAAATTTTGCTCTCTTGTCGGAATTTTTGTGTTCTAAATAACTAGTTTTGGAGGATTTTGAGGAGAAATAATGGAGAAAAACATGAATTTTTTAGTGTAAAAACATAAATTCCAACAGAAATTATTGAATTTATGGCATATTTTTGATTGATATTAACTAATTGTGTTGATTTCAACGTTGAATTGCGAAATGTGGCCAAATTTTAGTTCCCGCGGAGTTAGATCGGTACAACTGTTGTTGTTACTGTTGTTGTTGATGGTTTTTTCGTCGGAAAATTTTGGTTTTTCGCCCCCCTACGCAGGCATAGCTGGTATCGGCCCTGCCTGAAACCCGGGACCGGAAGCGATAATTGTTATTGATGCAAACGAACGGTGCATTACCCTGGGTACCAGAGCCTCAAAATTTAAATGAAAGGAAATTGGTAAGAGGAAAAGAGAGAAGGAAGAAAGGAGGCTCTGGTCAAATGATAACACAACCTCGTTTTGGTGCTGATCAGCGTGATTATGAATCAATTCGATCACCTTTTGCGCAGTGATTTTAATCAATAAACACCTTCATTCATACTATTAATCAAATACATATTTTGTTGTTATCTGAGCTTTATTATTTTCCTAAACGATTGATGATCTGATTGTGATTCGAATGCCGAGAAAAGTTTCATTGTTGTGGAGCTGGATGTTTACTGAAGACTTCCCGTAATGCTAAATTCGTCTAACCACAATAACTGATTTCAACTGCTTCCAGCCTTTTGTAACTATCAACATGGAACTGAACTCTTTCTCGCGCTATTCAGGCAAAACATCCTAAATTCAGAACTACAGTACGAGTGATTTGACGTTTTTCGAAATAAGTATTTATCATAAAATATTGCATTGTACCGTCTGCGGTTGTCAATACACTTATGGGAAAACCAAGGTCAAGTCACTTATTGGATACCCTGGGTACCAGCTACGGGGAAACCAAGGTCAAATCCAAATGTCATGTTGTGTTGATATTTCTAAATTATATGATTGACAAATGTCTTTGCTCAAACAAACTTTTGAACAACTAAAGGCCTTGCCACAACAAAAATCAGTTTCGCTGCAAAATGATCGATACAGGAAGTATTTCTTGGGTACCAGTAGGAAAAGTTTATCACAAGAAACTGTTTGAAGACAGAGAATGTCACATTTCGAGAGGAATCAATCTGAAATCCAATTCTTATCCTCGATATTTCAAGTAAACACAAATCATATCACATACAATAAGAAAGATAATAACGTTCCTACCAGTTTGGAATGCAGTCCTCATCAGCAAAGATTACTCTTTTGCCAGTGTGTCTATGATTTTCAGTGATAGCAATATCACGGCTAAATTCTCGAAACTGCTCTCCACGTCCCTAGCCTCAACTGGGCCTAAACCTTTAACCAAGTTCACTGGGCGAATGAAAGCTCAACTGCAAACAGCAACGACTCTTCAGTGATCATGAAGTCATTGTCTCAAACTGTTGTGGAGTTAGGCTCCTATCCTTGCTGCAAAGCTTTCCAGTTCTCCACAGCTCCGCTCCCCTCAAAACATTCGCCATTGTTGTGAAGGCAAACTTGATCACAACCATCTGAATCAATTTTTCTGACCACAATCGTAGTCTTGTCATGTGACTCACGCTATCCAATCAATTCTCACAGAATCTATATACCCGATCGGGTATATAGGCTTCTCATTGGTCAATTCCTACAATGGATGTCACCATTTGACCAGAGCCAACTTTCTTTCCTTCCTTATTTTTTCTTTTTATTATTTTTGGCTCTGGTACCCAGGGTAACGGTGCATTTGAATGATAAAGATGCCGTTTAAAATTTTTTAATACCTCATTTCATTTTCTACTTTTCCACTGATTTTAAATATCAGCTGATGACGTCCTTTTCTTTGCACATTACCAGGATAATATATGTAAATGTAGCTGTATCTTATTCCCGGGGAGGAGGGGGGTAACTTAACTTGTCCATGGTACGGGGTTGTGCCATTTTTTAGGGTACCTTTTTCGTGATAGATTCTGGATTTATGGGTATGGTTTCCCACAATTTTTTGCATTTTCCGCATTTATGGGTATGGTTTTTTGTAAAAATTCATTTATTGGTGAACTGTTTTGGCATTTCCGGATTTATGGGTATGAGTTTTAGAAAATTCTCCAGATTTATGGGTATACTTCTAAGAAATTTCTCCGGATTTATGGGTGGTACTTTTACGATTTGAATGGCACAACCCCGTATCTTGAAAACTCAAGTTGCCCCCCCCCCCCGGGATCTTATTCTTGAAAAGTTACAATAGACTTATGACCTTGAGTCGTGCTCCTTTGACTTGATGATGGCACTTCGGTGAACAGCGACTCATTATATTACTCCGATAAAACCTGACCCTATTAGGCCCACAGGGGGGTTCTCGGCTACATTTCGGGTAGAGGTGTGCCGCCCACAATTTCAAGATAGCTCCGTTGGCTCGACCAATTTTTGTGAAAATGACACCCTTGGCTATACTAATTTCTACATGAAAAGTGCCTTGAGTTGGCGTTTTCTACACAAAATTGCCAAATTTTTGCATTTTCTGCACCAAAATAGAAAAAATCGGGTTTTTTACAGGAATTACCGAAGTTTGACATTTTTTCGACCAAAATTGCCAAAAAGCATACCCCTGGCTAGACTAGAAGTCCGAAAAGATGTACCCTTGCGGGCGGCGTATCCCCAAGTACCTTTACTAGAAGATCCCCATGTTTAGGCCCACACTCTGAGCTTCCTAGAGTACCAATCAGATTGCGAGATTTCTGAATTACTATGGTTACGACAAATGTGACAGAATTTTCGGTTCGAATGAAGAGCTGATAACATTCCCATGTGACTTGAGATTCGAAGCCATAATTCCATCATAATTCGATTGGAGGAGGCAGAATATCGGGTCAGATTTTCACTGTTTCATTTTGAGTCCCGGTTGGGCAAGGTTTACTGCAGGAAAGGACGTATCGTCATAAGTCTTAGGTTACAGAAGGATGTATGAATGTATAACAAAAGAAGAAGGTTAACTGCTAAGGCCTGGCTGGCGGATTTTATTTATTTGATTGAGGCACAGAATTGCAATTCGTTCTGCCTGGCCTCGGAATCTAATAAACAAAATCCGCCAGGCAGATCCATAGAGCTATCCTTCTACATATGTTATGAACCCATAATTTCTCTTGAAACCACTTTTGTCTTGTGCATAAAGAGACAGTTTGCCATACTTGTTTCAGGATTACTTTTGTGGCCGTGTTTGTTGTGAATTTCTGGTTGAGAGAATTTCTTTTGTTTGCAGTGGCTAATTGTTTTCGATTCCGTTGTTAATCAAAACCAACTGAAGCTATTGTTTTACAAAATTTATCCTTGTTCACTTAATCTATCATCTTTGCTTGTAGGAAGGTCCACTCCATTGAGAGCACCGTCACAAGATGCCTCAGTGCAAGATGTTCTTCACAAGGAGGCTGTTAGAAGTACTTCATCATCAGGACGCCCGCTCTCAGATATGGTAAGCTTGCATGATGTACCAGGTATCTAGACTAATGACGATTGTTTCATCGAAATGAGACTTGCACCAAACTGAGACCGCTGATACTGGGACTCTTGATATTACGGCACTTTCAGTTTTGATTTTTCAACGCCTTTTGGGACGACCTTCTTTTACAATGCCATTAGAATCTGTACAAATTCACTTGATTGATGCTGACCCAAGGTAACTCAGAGCTCAAGTGAGAGTTGCAAGGAGTATTGCGTGACAGAAAAAATTTCATTCGGAGCAGAGTTCCGTGAAAACACTAAGAGATTTTTCGTTGCTTTCCAAGTATTACAGCCTTGTAGTCTGTCTACCGTGTATCCAAAAAAAGTTGCAAGCATTTGGGCAGTTTCTGTGGAAGAGGCTCATTTTGGAACTTTTTTGAATTTTGTAATATAGATCATGATAATGGTTCATGAAAACACATGGTCAAAATTAACTTTATACTCGTCATAAGCTCAACAGGAGCTAAGCTTATCGAGTCTTGTGCGCTAGATATTGAGTGTGGGCTAATGAATGATACAGAGCAGGGCATGCAAAAACATTTCTCTTCCTGTGACCAAACAGAATAATGCTTTTGTTAATGAGTTTCCGACTTAATCAGCTTCAAATTCCCTCCAAATTATTTTTTCGCGCATTTCTTATTGCATTTATAGCATTTGCGGTAATGCCGTCATTGCCAATCGTTGAAACATGGCCTCATTAAGAATGCTTGATGTTTTCACTTTCGTGTTCTTGCAGGAACTTTAATTATCGATGAGTTCTGATGGGCATGAGGAAAGTAAAGTTCTCCGCTTATCTCATGTTTGTTGCATATAATATTCATTTAAAGTGTACATGAGATACAATCTATGCTCGATAACTTGCGTGGTTGTATTTATGTTATTTTCATCATGAAATATGAGATAACAGTGCATAATACACGAAGAAAGATGTATTTTGAGAATATTCTTGCAGCACATTGTGAATTGAACATTTCATGCGACCGCCCGGTCGCATGGCATCATGGTCAGGTGGGTTTTCATGCCCTCGTTCAGAGAACAGGACGAAGAATGCTGGAAAAAGATACGTAACACTATTTGTTGTGGTGTAATCAGTCATTTGACCATGAATCATGCCAACCTCCGAATTGCTCTTTAACACATCTTAGGCCAAAACCGTTGGGGGAGATCGCAAAATCACGTATACCGTAGGAGCTTTATTAAGCTCCCGGGGGATTATTTAGTTTCAGACACTCCAGAGAGGGGGGCGGGCTTTTTAGAGAGGGGCTTATTTACAAAATCAAATGAGATGGACACGAATAATAGCTCATCAGTTCTTTTACACTCCATATTTTGCGGATTCAACGTACAATTTTACGAGTCAAATGCATAGATTTGGCACAGTTTTTGTCCCAAACCACATCAAAATAAATATGCAAGCTCAGTAAATGCAAAATCTATGGTAATTTCTAGTGTTTGATATAAGTGGGGGGGGGGGCTTAATAGAGAGGGAGCTTATTCGAATCTTTTGCTCAGAGGGGAGGGGCTTATTAGAGAGGGGGACTTAGTAGAGAGGGGGGCTAAATAGAGCTTTTACGGTGTGTAGCTAATATGCTTCGGTTTGGTTCACACTACACAGCTCCTGATTGGTTCACACTACACAGCTCTCTCCATTGTTTATTACAAAGCACATGATTGAGGCTGAGTTTTCATTGCAATGAAAATTCGTGAAGCAGAAAAGAAAGGTCACAAAACAATGGAATTCCACTCCACAATTCTTAGTTGTATCAACCAATTGCTAACGTGACATATGTCCTTAAAATATTTTTGTTTTGCAGGAAATTCTTGAACAAGTTATTGTGAAGAATTTAGACACTGGGGAGACTGTGCCTTTGAGTTTAGCTGAAGACAAACTACCAAAATGTGTTAATCCAATGGCTCTGCAGATCATGCGTCTTACATCAGAGTATTCGAGGTAATTACACGCTATAGGCCCTTTTCAAATTCGTTTTAATGACTAACGAAAACACTGTAGCCCTATCGCTTTATATAGGAAATATCGCTTCAAGAACTTTAGGTCTATTAAATCTGGTGTTTGAAGGACAGTACCTTCTTTTGGCTAGACAAAGGAGAGAATCGATATGATGTCAGGACTTTCGGAGTACATAGTAACATTTATCAATTTTATTCATCCACCAAACACCAGACATACGAGTTCAGACAGTCAAAATTTAGAGTGTACCCGAGAACCCATGATTTCATATCAACGGTATTTCATAAGAATTCTTCTATAAAATTTAAGATAGGGATGCTCATTTGGGCAGATTTTCAATCTACCCAAAAAAATAACAGGCCCAAAATTTTCAAACCCAAAAAAATGACGGAATTATTCTCGAGCCCCCATAGCTATCCTTTTTGTACAACAAGTTAAATTGAGAAAATTGCACCTTATAATTCTGCACAAGATAGTAAAACTGATATTGAATTTGGAGACCATCACAGCAACTCTTATGATTTGTCTAAATCTTCATATGTTAGTTAATAACCAACTATTCTTTCTAAAAACTATATCAATCAATTGACACATAGCGTAGGTAAACTTCTGATTCAGCATAATTGGAAAGAAAGAATTATTCAACAACCTATAGCACTTCTATTAATTGATTGAGATCATAATTTTCTAAATACAAAGTTCAGTAACTAAAAAAAATGACGCAAATTTTCAATTAACCCAAAAAAAATGACGGCAATTTTTTCAACCCCACAAAAATGACGCCAACTTAGCGAAACCCAAAAAAATGACATTTACGTAAATTTCAAACCCAAAAAAATGACACGAGCATCCCTATCAAAATTTTCACAAGTGCCCCCCCTGGGATTCATAGTTCGGGAAACTCAAAAAGAGAGCCCAGATATTGCATAGTTTCCAAATCTTGAAATCGGCGTAAAAAGGCGGCTGTAAAATTCAATAACCAATTTCTTTAAACTTAATGATTTGAAGGAAACTTTAGCCACTTTTCTATGATTCTACCATTGGAATTTTCAGAAATCTTGAATATTTGTCAACATTACAGCCAGGGCTCCTTAAAAATATTGTGTGCCTGCGAGCGCAGAATCGAGTATGAAATGTGCCTGCAAGTAAAAATCGTACGTTGTATAAATCGCACGTCTGCAAGTAGTTGTGGTGATTGCTGTAAACACTAAAATATATCTGTCACAAGCAAACATGATATACAGAATAATCATTAGCTCCAACTGCATGTGAAACTGAACAGATGGCATGGTCTTGCCGAGAGGGATTAAAAAGAATAAAGTCTACCGTAGCAAGCTTTTCTCTAATGATGGATCATCTTGTCGGTCTTGGGGTAGTTTTAGTTTTATCTAATGAGGCTTGAACATTTCACATTTTTTCCATCCATGGTAGTTGAGAATAGGGTTTCATTTCGTAAACACGTGTCGTAAAGATTTGGACGCTAAGTTAGTTTTCTTACAGCTTAAGGTTACAAGCACATTTGCCCTACAAAACCTATCCCTACGCAAACTATTTTAGATTATTTTGAAACTCAGTCAAGATATTGTATTGACACCACAGATTAAACGATAGTCATGACATGAATGGCAGTTTTGGCTGTGCTTGACTTTTTGATGCAGTAAAGTCGTTTTATGTTTATGATCTTCCCACAAAGTACAAGAAGGACCTTTTTTGCAATTGCAATACTTTGACATGATTGCTTCAGTAACATTGACTACATGTTCTAAATTGGGGCCATTTACAGAAATCATCGTCTTAAAGTTCTACTCTTTCCTTTGAAAACAGTATCCTTTCTTATTTGTGCCTTCATAAAAAGAGACGATGGATTCAGTGACTACCTAAACCGACTTCCTTTCGACAGCTATGCAGTGAATGATTATTGCTACATTAACATAATTTTTGAAAGTAATACTCGGGAATGTCTTTATCAGTACAAGGCTGTTGAGATAGTTTTCTCTGAGATGTTCAATAACGCAGACCGACGTTCACGCTAAATCTCTGAGGTGAATTCTCATCTCACTGTCTGTAACATTTTGTATGTTATTTGCAACTCAATCCATAAGAGATAATGATTCCTGTCATTTGGGTAACAAAGATTCAATAAATATGTATGCTTTTCCGTTTGACCATTCAATCTTTAAACCAGAAGATCTATCCAAAGTCATTATTGTGAAACGATAAAGATTAATGAAAAAGTCAATTCTGTCACGAACCTCAAGGTTTCAGACATAAAAATGAAGCGAAATTTAAAGAGTATACGTGAAATTTCTTAAACACTTTAACACAGGCTAAACTCTAGCCTCTAGGAAAGTACTACAAATACGCGTACTCCCTACCCCTAGGCCGTCTGCCTAGAACTATCTAAGATCTAAAGTAAAGTGTCCATTATTTATTCTAAATCAAGTTCTAAAATTATGCATTACCAAATGTAGCAAATTAAACTTATTACGTAAACTAAATAATGTTTCTCGAAAGGGAACATGACGTAAAGCTACTGCAGCTAAAATAAGGAATTACAACACTGTTTGGGGCAAATCCCTAACGTAAACAAAACTGAGAACAAAAGAGGGGAGTTCTTCCTGCAGCGTCATGCAAATCTGTGCAAGAACAAAAGCTTTTCAGCACACTCATGACAGTTTTGCGAGAGAAGCTGGGCGATTTTCGTTCCAAGAAGAAGAAGATTTTCATGCACTCTGGTACGTATCAAATCATTCTTTACACCCATTTCATAACCAGAATAAGAGGATTTCTTTTTATCCTCTGCGTTGTATTGACCATTTATTGTTCTGCAGCGGACAGGTTTCAAAAGTGGCAGGAAGATGACATCCAGCAGGAGGAGGGCCTACGTGTTGCTTGCGCTTTCACCAACAAACGGCAGCAAGCATTGCTTGCCACTGGCAGGAGATGGATAAAAAACCAGTCTTCCAAATTCAGAAGGAAAATTGCAAGGAGTTGTCGTAACAAGTCGAATGATACCTACAATAGTGTTTCAAGTTTTTCCTTGCTTTTTCTTTTGTTCTTGGCAGGAGATGTTGAAGTTAACCCTGGACCAAGCAGTTACATCAAGTAACAGCCACTCTGAAAATTCAGTTTTGGAATTGCCAATATTTGTTGCAATAGGAAACCAACACCAAGGGGATGCATGTTTCATTGAAGAATCACGTGGAAGACAGTGTGCTTTTATGGCACTGACATCACTTGCCTACAGCCAGCATGCAATGTCAGCAACACATTGGCAGTCTGAGACCATTAGATGAAATTCTTGACATGGGTGACTCCCAGTTCTTGAATGCACTACAAAGAGGATTTATTCCTGATGCCCCAACTTTGTCAGTTGAGCAGTTGCCAACAACTGTGCATTTTGCAAGATCAAATGAAGATAAGAACAGTGACTTGCCCTTTGAGGCACAAAATGAAATATCTAAACCCATGGTGGTATTGCCACATGTGGCAACAAAAGCAAATGCATTAGAAACTCCCATTGAGGCACCCATGATAATTTTAAGAAACTTCAGTACTGGCCCAAATTCTTAGTTTCTTATAAAAAAAGTATGTGTACTGCAAAAGCTCTATTTAGCTCATTTAGCTCCCAGTGAGGCCTGTTTAATTTTGAATGCTTGGAAAAGAACAAATTCCCAGGAAGGGGGCTTATCTCTAGAATGAAGTGACATGAAATTTAATGCTAGCTGTTTATTTTTTCCTAAGGTTTTGCTGAGTTAACATACAATTTTACGAGTCCAGTACAGTACGCAAATTCAGCACAGTTTTGTCCAAACAAATCAAAGTTGATATCAAATCTGTTCTGCAAAGTAGATGGAAAATTGTTGGTAACTGCTGATAACAAATGGAGGTTAGGGGGAGGAGGTTAACAAAGAGACGAAGGAGGTAACAAGGATTAAATAAAGCTTTACAGTACATGCAGGAAACCTTTGCGAGCTCCGGGTGTTGTTTTGCAACTTTAAATTGTTCAGCTTGATGACAGAATTCCAGTCATCCAGTCATCCAGGACAGGGATTGCTGAGAAAGATTTATACAAAATTGTGATAATTTGCAGCTCAGATTCGTTTGTAACGACCAAATGATACGATATTTACTCGCCATGTTTACTTCTGTGATATGGGTTAAATACTTTGGGTTAAATACTTTCCAAGAAAGAATGCCAGGGCAGTAGATTATTTTGGAAAACGTTATAGGAGGGGAGTTGATTTTTTTGCAAGCATTTCTCCACCAGCCATGTAACAATAAATTTTGCACTGTTTCGTTCATCAAGAAGCTGCTAATTTGTTAATAGCATATGCTGACACTGTTTTGTTAACGGTTAAATTTTCAATGCCTTGAATTGAAACTTTCATCGAGTATTTCTGTGTACATCGTCTCAGTGCAGCCTGCGGGTAGTTTTTTTTGTTTCAGAGCAAGAGCAGCGTGAAAATAGATTCTATAATATAAGATTTGAACGATAGGACGCCCATTGAGCAGTAGCTTGAAATTTATATCGGTAGCGAGCCATCTTAACTTATTTTTTTCTATTTTGATCTTTGTTTACTTACTTTCACTGGTCAGTAATTTGACATTTTCAATAGTGAGCCATCCTAAGTGCACATTACGATTAAGGTGGATCTGTACTTAAGGTGGCCTACTACTGAAAATTTGAAAAATTGCGAAACAGTGAAAGGTGGCTGAAAACCAAGTAAAAATAAGTTCACAGCACAAAAAACACTAAGTTAACATGGCTCGCTACGGACATAAATTTCAAACTGCTACAAAATGTGTCCCGTAATCGCTCATGGTCACATGTCAACTACAACGCTCCCCAGCCACCATCTGGACACGTGCTGGCATCCCTGAAACTCGAATAACTTTATTGCGTTTATTTCACCCCATTACAAACAGCAAGCCGTGAATTTCCAGCATACAAACAGCTGTTGACGTGTCTTCTCGGTCTTTTCAAAAAGCACAGCCACTAAAGCAGAAGCAGCAATTCCCTTAACAAAGTTAACAGCTAGTATTAAGTCTATAAAGACTACATTGATGCTACTACAATACAGCTAACTAGATGCAGATTATAAGATGCTAAGAATCAACGGAAGCAAATTTTTTTACCAAGCTCGCTGACACTGTTCGATTACACTGTTCTTTAGCGTTGTTGCAAAGTTTCTCGGGTTTTGAATGCTTCTGATTGCAGAAGGCAAAGCAGGCCCGGAGGGAGGGGGGTTACACGACTTGCGGATGGACGGGGGTCTGCCCCCGATTTTCAGAAGGGTACCCTCTTCTAATTGCTGAACTTGCTGTCATACCCACTTTTATGATGAATTTTGGCGGAAAATGACCCATTTTTGGCCAATTTCTGGATAACCCACCCATGTTTATGGAAAATCTGCCGAAAAGGGGCCCTTGTTTAGAGAATTTTGGGCTCCAAAACCCACCCATATGGCGGCACATACCCGTACCCTCTAAATGTTATGTTACCCCCGCCCTGAGAAAGCAGACTCTTAAATTTCTTATTATTCTGTTATCCGACTTTTTCTTTGCCTTAAGGCTGGTTTTCATATATCTCATTTCATCGTATTTCATCGCATTTCATCGGAATTCTGGGTCTACGATCAATTAATATTATTTCCGATATATGAAAACCAAGCAAAGCAAGGTATCCTAATTCATCCTAATTCGTCGCAATCCATCGCAAGTCATATCAGCCGATCCAAGTTAATCAAAGTATGTTGTTTTCTACGATGAAATAGAACAAATTCCGATGAGTTCAGATTCTCGATTTTCATATAATGTAACAATCGCAATTATTACATCCGATAAGTTACGATGAAATGCGATGACATACGATGAAATGCGACACATGAAAACAAGCCTTTAGTTTAATGAGTGTTATGTCTATATAGGTTTTCGTTATAGATTTAGTAAATTATTGGTAAGTTGTATGGTGAATATCATTGCAATACTTCATTAATTATGGCGTCATTTTCCCTCCACAGTGACTCAAATTTAACCGTAGCGTCTGAAGATGGACACATGTCGGATTCGTCAATAGCTCCTAGTATCAAACTCGAAAGCAAAAGGTAAGGTCTTTCACTGCACACCCTTATTGATTCGAGCTCTCAACCTCAGCACTAGACTGATGCCTTTTCGTCCCTTGTTTCCCTGCGTTCCTTGGTCAAGAGGGACTAATAACATTACTCTTAAAAAGTGAGCCCACTTTAGCCCGCGTAGGGTGGTTCCGTATTCACCAATCAAATCGCTAGAATTCAGTTTTTAACCAATCAGGGGCCGCTATTCAGAATGTTGTTGTTGTTGCTCTTAAAGAACGGTTGAAGAAGCCTGGAGTTCTCGCAGCTTCGATGGATCTATTTTGCTTCTACAGAGGAAGATTACTGTCTGAAAGGTAGGCATTTTGCGCTTTGTAGGTCAACACAACATCATTCTTTGTACTAAAACTTCGCTTTTCAGTGTTCGAGCTCTTTAAGTCAGATTTTGAAGCGATTTTGTTGAGTGTACGAGAACTCCCACCTGTTTAGGCCATTTTGAAAAAGTGGGCCCATTATATAAGCGTGATATCATGAGTCCCTATTGACCAAGTGATATCTGCAAATCAAAGAACGCAGGGAAACAAGGGACGAAATAGCATAAGTCTATGTGATACCATGATATACCAGAGCCAGAATTTCGGATTTTAAACTGCTCGGATTTTTATGATACTACGTTTTTAATTCTGCTTTGAAATTTTATACCATGTATTTTAGATCTTATTTATTTAATCATGTATATATATTCATTATGTATTAATTTTAGTAGTTGGCTTGGATTAGCTTGTATAGTATTGTTTTTAATATTTTACTGTACATAGTTATGTTAGCGCCAACTTTAAATAAATTGATTATTATTATTATTATTATTGTTCATTGTTCACTCGGCGGTGATGTTGACTGCCGGTTGACTTCTGGATAGCAGGCCAAATCCCTTGGCTTTAGGTATCCAGTACTTTTCTTACTATCTTTGCAGTTCCTAACAGGCAAGCTTTCTGTAAAAGTTCTGTGCTGCATTCTATTTCAATCTTCTTCAACCAGTTTTCAAAGTTCTTTCCAATCGTACCCAGAGCTCCAATGATTATTGGTACAATCTTAACTTCTCTTACATTCCAGAGCCTCTTAATCTCTCTCTTCAAGTCTTGATAGACCTCAATTTTTTCCTTTTCTTTTCTTTCGATCCTGGTATCGAAGGGACAGGATATGTCAATCAGCAAACACGATCGATCCTTTTTATTTTCAAAAACAATGTCTGGTCGGTTATGCTCCAGTCGATGATCTGTCTGTATGGGAAAATCCCACAATAACCTAATGTCTTCTGTCACAATAACATTCTCTACTTTATGGTTGTACCATCTATCTCCATAATCTAAACCTAGTTTTTGACATAACTTCCAGTGGACAATTTGAGCTACTTTGTCATGTCTCCAGCCTTTATATTGTACTTGCGCTAGCTGTTGACACTCAGATACTATGTGCGCTATCGTTTCATCTGCTTTTCCACATAGTCTACATTCTTTTGATACATTTTCTTTGTAAATGATGTTCTTTACAGAATTCGTTCCCACTGCTTGCTCTTGCGCTGCAAATATAGTGCTCTCTGTTTCTTTCTTTAATCCTGCATGTTTCAACCAATTCCAGTTCTTATCCTTATCCATTAGATCTTTTGTAGCAGCAGCTGTTTGCCCATGCAGCGGTTTATCCATCCACCCGTTCTTATGCTGTTCTTTATTCTGCCGTTTCCATACTTTGGGATCTTTGATTTCATTTGATCTCAGTATTCCTTCCTTTTCAATTGATCTCATTATTTCGTGGGCGTTGTTCATCACATACCATCCAAGACTGTTCTCCTCACTTCGTACAGTCTCTTCAGCTCCAATCAAACCCCTCCCTCCTTCCTGCCTTGTTAAATACAGTCTGTTCACATTGCTTTTAGGGTGGAACGCTCCATACATGGTCAGTTTCTTTCTTGTTTTTCTATCAAGTTCTTGCAGTTCGTTCTTGGTCCAATTTATCAACCCTGCACCGTACCTCAGCAATGACACAGCCCACGTATTTATTGCAATGATTATATTCTTTCCATTCAGTCTTGATTTAAGAATCTTTTTCAACCTTCGTAGGTATTCTTTTTGTACAAGCTCTTTCATAGTTTGATTCATAATCTCATCTATCTCTAGTATGCCAAGATACTTATATCCTTCTTCGTCGACACTTTTAATTGATTCACCGTTTGGTAGCTGTATACCATCGCTGTTGACAACTTTTCCTCTTTTCATTACGACCACTCCGCACTTCTGGACTCCAAACATCATACCTATGTCCTCACTAAAAACATTCACCGTTCTTACCAGTGAATCGATCTCATTTTCATCCTTTGCAAACAACTTCAAATCGTCCATGAAAAGGAGGTGATTTATTTTCGTTTTTCCCCTTTCAAGTTGATATCCAGCCTTACACTTTCTGAGTATCATCGACATTGGCAAAAGACAAATCACAAAGAGTAGCGGGGACAGGCAGTCACCCTGGAAGATTCCTCTCTGAATGCTTACTTCACCTAATTCTTGTTTCCCTGCTGTTAATATCGTTTTCCACCTAGGCATGCTTCTTCTAATTAGCTCCTTGAGGTTGTCTGCAACTCCAATCATGTTAAGACATTCTATTATCCACGAATGTGGCACCATATCGTAAGCTTTACGATAGTCAATCCAAGCAATGGAGAGATTCGTATGTCTTCTTTTACAACTCTTTATAATGGTCTTATCGATAAGTAGCTGATCTTTTGTGCCCCTTGCCTTCTTCTTACACCCCTTTTGCTCATCTGGGAATAACTCTCTCTCTTCCATGTATGTGTAAATCTGATCTGCAACAATTCCCGTCAAAACTTTCCACATAAGTGGTAAGCATGATATCGGTCTATAATTGTGTGCAGCATTACCTTTGCTAGTGTCTTTCACACACAAAAGTGTCTTACCTGTTGTCATCCATGTCGGTACAACACCAGTTCTCATTATTTCATTGAGTTGCTCTGCGATTCGGTTGTGGAGTCCATTCAAGTTCTTGATCCAGAAGCCCTGCACTCCATCAGGCCCTGGGGCCTTCCAGTTTGGAATTTTCTTTAGCTGTTCCTTCACCTTTCCTTCTTCAATTTCTATGTCTTCTTGTTGATGGTTTAATCCTGTCATCTCCTCTTTGATGTCCTTTAGCCACTCAGCCTGGGTGTTGTGCTCAACTGGATTTTCCCATATTGAACCCCAGAATCTTCTTGCTTCATCTGCATCTGGGATCAGACTTTCATTTCTAACTTTTCTATCTAATTCCTGATATAACCGCCCTTGATCTACTTCAAATAATCTGTTTTGACGCTGTTGTTCATTTCTGGCTTCATACCTCTTAATCTTTGCAGCTTTCGCCACTACCCTTTGCTTCAATTCCTCTATCACTACACTAACGCCTTTTTCTTTAACCCTGTACTTATTATTGATATATTCCATTCTTCTGTTGCTGTGCATTTCATTATTCTGTCTCCTCTCAAGTTTACTAACAGCTGTCCTCAATTGTTTGATATCGTTGTTAATGCGTCTCTTCCACCAAGGATCTTTCTTTGGTCTTTGCTCTCTTTCTTTCAGGCCCATTTTATAGGCTACATACCATATCAACGCAATGATAAATCTGTTTGTTTCGGTTATGGTGGGTGTAATGACCTTTTTGATAAGATTTTCCAGCTTTTTTATTTCTCTTTGTATGTTCTTCTTATTCACCGTTTTGAATGTTACCTTTGGTGGTTGCTTCTTTTCCACATAAAAAGTCCGTATGGTAGTCAGCTGTTCCGTCTCTTCCTCGCTCAACATAACATCTTCCCGAAGATCAAATCCCTCAATACTATCATTGTCGTTCCCCGTCCTATCTTCTCTGTCACTTTGTGCTTCTGCTCGTGTTTCTTATTATTATTATTATTATTATTATTATTATTATTATTATTATTATTATTATTATTTGTGCATTATTATTATTATTGTGTTCATTTTTCACAGTTAAAACTGGACGTGTAAGCTTGAAATCAAAATGCAGCAAGCAAAATCAGATTTCAAGCACTTTTCGTAAAATCCTTGCTGTTCCTAGCAATACTGTCTTTTGAATTTGAGCTGTCTTGATCGAAATTCCAATTTCCTTGATTCGGCTTTCCAACATTGTTGGCACAGTTCCCAATGCACCTATCACAACAGGAATTATTGCAACTTTGACATTCCACAATTTGCTGACTTCTCTCGCTAAATCCCTGTATTTGTCAATCTTTTCATCTTCCTTCTCGGCTACTTTATTGTCGCCAGGGCATGCTATATCTATCAATTGGCACTCTCTTGTTTCTTTGTTAACAATTGTGATGTCAGGTCTCCTAGCACCGATCATTCGATCAGTTTGAATTGTGAAATCCCATAATATTTTACATTTCTCATTTTCCATTACACTTTCAGGCTCATGATCATACCATTTATCCACATGATCTAAACCATTTTTCTTGCACAGCTCCCAATGAACTGCTTTGGCTTATTATTATTATTATTATTATTATTTTTATTTTTATCGCTACAAAGCTTTGACAGTCAATCTTCCTTGCGCCTGTGTTTCAACTTCGCCTTCGTCTGCCTCTTGCCATGTGTTCTCTTTGAGAGGAAATTAAATAATGTAATTAAGAGGAAATTTGTTTAATCCTCCTCTCCCCTTATTGACTTGAGTTCTTAAGGAATGTTCTTCGTCGTTACAAATGTTTAAAGGTCAGTCTGTCTTGCACACTTGTCTTTCAAGTTTGCCTTCATCTGCCTCTTGCCCTGTGCACTCTTTTATCACAGCAATTATAGAAGAAATTGGGTTAACTCCCCTCGCCCGTCATTGATAAAAGTTCGGAAGGAATGTTCTTCATCGTTACAAATGTTTTTAAAAGTCAATCTGTCTTGCACACCTCTCTTTCAACTTTGCCTTCGTCTGCCTGCTGCCCTGTGTTGGTGTTCTCTCTGATCGCAGCAATTATAGAAGAATTGGGGTACTACCCTCTCTCCCTAATGACTTGAGTTCTTAAAGAAGAGTGTTCTTTATCTCTGCGAATATTTAAGAGTCAGTATTCCTTGCACCTGTTTGTCAACTTTTTCACCGTAATTACAGAAGAATGCGGGTCCTTACCCCCTGCCGTTATTGACTCGAGTTCTTAAGAAATGTTTTTGTCGTTACAACCGTTTGATAGTCAGTCTTTCCTACACCTGTCTTTCAACATCACCGTCATGTACTGTTACCCTATGGTCTCTTTGATCACAGTAATGACTTAATCAGAGGGATTAGCCGTACAAGGAATGCAACGGAAAGTGTCGAGACACCGTTTCATCATTGATAAGAAATATGCTCGTGCTTCTTTCACAACCATAATGAAGATAAATGGGTCGAAGATGGGGCTAAACAGATGAAATGTCACACTAACTATGTTCAATTGGACATGGTGTTTGAGACGATGCCCATTTAGCTGAATTAGGCCAGATAACACAAGTGGGAACAAGAATAAAAGGTTTTTTATTAGTAACACAGATGATACGAAGGCAGTTTTCAGATGATTTCGTCTGACTAGCGCAGGATTGTTCTCCTGTAGTACTGCAACTGTGCTAGAGTTTTGTGCCGCTATTGCTACTGCTCGTTCTTTACGAAAAGCGATATACCCCATCAACCACATGTGCATGTTCATTCCAAGCACTGTTAACAGGCACAAGAAATAAGTAGTAACGGGCAAATACACTGCTGAATCAGGTATACTCCAGAAGGTTTCTTGCAATGAATCTTTGTTACCCAGAATGCCCAGCATACCAAGCAAGGCTAGTGCACCGCTTGTCAGTGATACCATCCAGTTCAGAGTAAATGCAATGAAGACCTTTCCTTTTGTTAATACCAACTCATACTTCAGTGGAAACAAACAGCTGATGTAGCGATTAGAATATAGCAGCATATAATTGATGAAATTGCAGGTAACAAAGATTGATGTAATGATACATAGTGCTGTTTTCAGCTGCATGCAGGCACCTCTACTCTCATTTACTTGTATAAGATTTGACATAGCAACTAATATGGCCATTGCATTAAGAATATGTACACATGCTATATTTGCTAAAATGAAACTTTGCCGACTATAAACGATGCATCTGCTAGAATAGACACGGTAGATAATATACAGGAACAATATATTCACTGCGGTTGTTACAAGGCGTGGTATGGCAAATTGAGTTCCTTGAAAACTTGAACAAGAGAAATCAGATGAATGGTCCACAATGTGATTGATCGATTGATTTGATTTATTCATCGCTGTCAAGATTCAGACTCAAGCGAGTGCTTCATTGAGCTGTGCAGGAATGTTGTTCTGTTGCTCTGAATGTTCGACCCGCTAGTTTGCTGTCTTGCGCCTTGAACAATCTTGCGTTCCGTGATATTCTTTTATACCTTTGATAATTTTACGCCCTTGATAATCGGGCCATATAGTACCGTTCTTGAGGCATATGGTCTTTCCGGCAGGAAAAGATCTAAAGTTTGTTTGTTATACTGTTGCTTCTAACGTAGAAATTTTACAATATTTTAATTGTAATAGAACGACATTAGAAGTCCGCATGGATCCGTATCCAATCTTTCCAATCTTCCAATCTTTCACTATCCATGTTATGCTTACCGTTCTTCTTCATTTCATCTGTACTCCCACAACCTCAACGATTAAGTGCTGTTGCAAACTGACACGACTGTTAGACTTTTATCCTTCTGTTCACTGTCTTCTATTCTTATTCTGTATATTTATAGCCCACGGAGAGACAGATGTTTCATTTTGTTGTTTTCGTTTGTAACGAGCAGCATGTGGTGCAGTCCTAGCCAATCATTGACTTGTCCATTCATTCTGATTCATCCTTTTGCCGATGACACCTTCCTAAGTTTCTCCTCTTCTTTTCTTTTGATCTCTGTGTCTTGTTTTGTCGTCTTGTTTTCTGTTCTGTTTCGTCTTCAACTGAGCGTCTTCAACTGTGTCTTAGTGCGCCTTCGCACAAGATAGGTTGTAAAACTGAAAAGCTTGTGCGACGGCGCACTGAAACACAGAAATACAAGGGAGCTCTATTCGAGCAACTTGAGAGCGGTTGGGCCTAACACGCTCAGTTGAAGACGAAACAGAACAGAAAACAAGATAATAAAACAAGATACAGGGATCAACACAAGGTAAATAGATAATCAATTAAAACATCCGTGTCCTATCGCCCTTGCTAGATACCCCCGCTCGAAAGATAACTTGATGTCTCACTAACCTCACTTCACAAGGACCCGTAACTTTAGCCTGCGTGCAGAACCTACTGATTCATTGCAGAGGAGTGAGGTAGCCTCACGGCATAAAGAATTACGCTCATCTCATTGAATTGAATTGAAGTTGTTGTTGTCGCTTCAGTGAGGGCCTTGTTTCCCAACTAATTGTTCTCAAAATGGGCAAAAACTTTCCTTCGGAGCACAGATCTGTTTCAAGACCAATCAGAGTGAAAGATTTCGAATACAGTGATCGGGTTGGCTGATTTCTCTTCAATTTAAACTTCCCGCCAAAGGCAGAAAAAACAAATGATTGAATTGTTCTCAAACCGTTTGTACGCTTTTTTATATGTTAGGAAGAAGTTGAAGAAGTTTTGGGGCAAAACTGTACAGAAAATCAAGTCAGTTGCCGATGAAGTAAAAGGTTTGTGAAATCTTTACTCAGTGCTCCATAAGCTTCAGAATAATTAGAAACAGGGATCCTATTGGTGACTTACATAGTTGAATTCCTTGTCATGGTGTTCGGGTGTTCGTAAACCGCCATGAAGCATGCAAAAACAGTTGCTTAGGACATGCTCTTTACATTCAAAGACCACATCCTTTCAAGCAGTGAAATTTCTTGCAATTTTTTTCCAGTCTTACCATGGGCAGCTCGGACATTGCTGTTGTGATTTCTGTACTGCCCATGAAATATTAAAGTAATGAGACGATTTAAGTTGAAAATGGAATGTTACTCCGCATATTTCTTTTGCAGCACGAAGAGAGGAAAGCTCTTCAAGTGATGAAGATGAAAATGTAGAGGGTTCTTATGTGAAGGTAACGAAATAATCAATTCATGTCTAGCATGGACAAGACAATAGCATCAGTTGCTTTATTGAAACCTAAATTCAGGGCGTATTCACTTGGGCATCTGAAGTCTGCGAAGTCTTCTGAAAACGGTAGACTTCGCAGAGAAAAATGACAGTTGTCAAAACAATGTGATTCTGAAAACGGTAGGTTGGCAGACTTTGCAGAGAAAAATGCCAAAAGAATGAGAATTCTGAAAGAATGAGAGTTCGAATGTTGTTGTTCGACCGAGCGAATTGAAGCTATTGCAATACAATTTACTTTGGTCAATTATGCCAATCCCAAGAGAAAAAATCTGCAAAGTATCATTATTTTTTCTGAATGCTTTTGAAGACTTTTTCATTCATGAAACAAAGCTCTCTGTGATATCTCGGAAGTCTGCCAGCTTCAGGAGTAGAAGGTTTCCGAAGCCGAAGCCTCAGATCTTTACCGTTTTCAGAAGAGCCTAAAAGCATGCGTTATAAGTCTCTCCGAGGTCTACCGGAAACGGAATGACCAAAAGAATGGGCTTTTATGAAAATCGATCAGAAGTCTTTGAAGTCTACCGTGTTTGGTAGAACGGTACCTAAAGAATGGACCTTATCTTCTACCAAATCTACAATTTTCAGAAGATGCCCAAAACAATGCGCCGTCAAAGCGATTTGCGATTGCAGACAAAGGGAATTCTCTCAACCAGTAATTCAAAACAAGTAAAGCTGCAAAATTTTATCTAAAACCCAGGTAGCTTGCTCGCTTGTTGTGCATTCCGGAAATGGTTTAAAAGAGCAAACATGAGCATGCGTTGAAAGAAGAAGCATATATCTACACATCTATCCCGGGAATTTTATTCAACTGGTATGGTTTAGAGGCTAAGCAGTACGTGTTTTAGTTACACTCAAAAACTACGAGAATGGAATTGCCTCTCTATCGGCTTCTGAAGCAAATTGATAAAATGGCCGAGGCAGATGTTTCGATATAGGTTTCTTCTTTTGTTATAAGCACATAACTTCTCTTAAAAACCACGTTTCATGTGCAGGAGGAGTGCACCCCACTATTTTCGAGGCAACCTTTGCGGCTTTGTTTGTTTTGAATTACTGGTTGAGAGGATTCCTTTGACTACGGTCGCTAATTGCTTTGAACTGCGGTGTCATTCAAAAGCAACTCATGCTATTATCTTACAAAATCTGTCATCTTAGTCTGTCCCAAAAGCCTAAGATGCAACCAAAAACTATGTAGAGTAAAAGTGTTTTGCTCATAAAAGTACTCTCGGTTGAGTAAAAAAATGTTTACGCGTTTGGTGGGCCGTGGAATAAGAAGTATGTAGCCGATATTCATGTTAAAGATTTTAATCTATCAGTCAAAGGCTAACTTGGATGAGAGAAAATTTTGCTCGGTAAAATCACTCATCTTTAAGGCCCAAAAATTAGAAAAATGCCTGCAAAGGGTTGTATGGGAGGTAAGAATTCCACATTCCATTCTGGTCCATGATTTATTTGACACTGAAATTCAGTTTCAGTGCCATTGTCACTTTCAGAAATAGATTTCAATTTTACCAGCAAGTAAATAATGTACCAGAATGGAATGTGGAATCTTTGTACGAAGTGAGTGGCCGAGTGGCTTACACAGTCTTCGTCAGGTGACTGAAGTTAAGCTTGGTCGAGTGAGGTCAAGGTCCGGATGGGTGACCTCGGAGGCCTGACCTCACAACTCACCTCGTCGTCCTTCGGAAGGGACATTAAACTAGGGGTCCCATGCCTGGATGCGGCATGCACAGTGGGCCTAAATTAGCTTTCAATAGCTAGAAACTCTGACAAGCCCCCTCAAAAAAATTGAAAAACAAACAAACAAAACAAACAGACAAACAACCTTTTTCCAGAATTTTCTTAATTTGTGCGTCTATAAGATGAATGGCGATTGAATGAAATTTAATCGCAATTAATGGGACGTGATGTTTTAGTTTCTTAAACAATAGGGCTGAGTCCCTTGTGACCATGGTTATATCTTTTTCATTGTGATAAAGTTGCTGGCAGTATCTTTACGCATCTTTGCTCAGTGGCTGCACGTGGAATGTCTGTTTTTCGTGGCTGGTATAAAAGGAAGTAAGTTGTTGTTTATCATTTGTCTGCTGTCATCAGCCAGAGAGAGAGCTAGTGGTTCAGCGCCTCGTGTTTTTTTTGCCCCACCCACCCGCCACCTTTTTTCTGCCACTTTTTCTTTCCACGGCCGTCGGTCGTGTGACAGGTGCATTGGCCCGGGAAAAAAAATAAGTATTTTTTCAGTCCAATCACCGACCTTAAAAGTTGTTGTTGTATGTTCGTGCTAGCAAATTCCGGGCGGCTGCACTACTGCCCAATTTTCTAGCAATTGTTTTGGCCTATTTCGCGAGAATGTCTAAATTTGCGCTAAAAGATGCTTATGTTGCGTTTTTCACCAATTTCGGAAGCACGAGGACAAAACCTCTGTGAGAGTAGATTGATAGAGTGGCTTTGGTCATACTTGACATTGTAAACCTTGAGAGGTTTTGTCCTCCTATTTCTTTATTATCTAAGGAACCATTAAGTGGTATTACCAAACAAAATTTTGACATCTTAGTTAGTCTTGACTGATAGATTAGCATTTTAGTTTCGAATATTTTCCGCATAGTTTTTATTCCACAGCCCTCCAAACGCCTTAAACTTCTTTGACTCATCCGGTATTATATTGCAAAATACTGCATGATTGGTATCTCATTAAAGCAGAGTGGAACTTGAAGCTTTCGAACTTTATAAAATTTTGTCTTTTTAAGGGAAGCCCAGACCAGTGGCGTAACGGAGGCAGTCCGGGCCCTTAGGGATTTTTCAGCTCGGGGCCCCCAGCTAAGAGCATATGTAAAATGATATGATAGACATGGAAAAGGATTTCCAGTTAAAGATTTGATGCCAATTGTTGCAACCTAGTGTGTTGTCTAAGCCAGCAGCATGGTAAGGACGAATCAACGTGGGCATCGGAGTAGGGGGTCTGGGGGCGAAGCCTCCAGGAAAATTGTGACAAAATGTCTGCTACTTTGGCTTAGAAAACGTTTCCTGATTACATCTAAACTTTTTGAGACAACATCACTTACTTTTGCTCAGAGGGCCTATCTCGCTCCAACGCTTACCGTGTCAAATTGGAATATTTGACAAGTTTGCGAAAGTTTTCTATGAATCACCTCCTTCATAAATTATTACGTAAGCAACCTTTACTTTGGCTAAAAATGCTTTTCACAATCCCATGTTTGCATGCTCCAAAATTAGGAGCCTTGTCAAGTTCCAGCTTTTTTCGCTAAAAATCACACTCTGCAGTACCTATCTATACCCGGTAACTTTCCCCTTGTTTTGAAAGGACCTGAGGAATATAAATATTTTTTGACAAAAGGGGGAAATGCCTCATCCCATCAACACGCTTTTCATTTAGAGTGACAAATCATGCAGGCATGGGGCCCCTTGGTCATTTTATCAAAGCTACAGCGCCAGTTTGACAATGAAATAACAAAGGAATTGTACTTGCTTGGGGCCCCTTCGGGGCCCTTAGAGGTCGGGGGCCCTTAGTTTTTGAAATAAAGGTAACTTTAGTCCGTTACGCCACTGGCCCAGACCCATGGGGACCATTTGAAGTTTTTTGTTAATCTTTCTTGCAACACAAATTTGGCATCTGTTGAAACTGAGATGCTATCTGACTAGGAATCTTCAAGGAGAATACGGTAAAAGTCGTTTCTTGTGAAAGATTGAGCTCCGAAATAGTCCCAAGTCGAGGTTATTTCCGTCAGATTTTATCAAGAAAGTATAAGGAGAAAAAACTGACCATTCTGCATTCTGTGACATGCAGCGGTCAAACCAGTCACTGTATGCAAAATCTAACTTCACTGCACTGTTTTCTTAGACCTTGGCTTTCAAATAATGAGAAGGGCGTAAGAAAAACTTGTGAAGCAAAGTTTTTTCTGAAATTCCCAAGGGACTAAGGCCCCTTAAGTAAATAGAATTTTACAACATTTGCAAAGATCAAGTTGCGCTCGCTAAACTCTTTCGAATGACATCTAGTTTGCATTATTTTGGAAAATAATCGTAGTTCTATGGCCAAGGACGGTTTTACTCTTCCTAGTTTTTTTACTGTCCTGTAGTGACACGTTTTGTTTTTTTGTTTCTGAAAACGTTAGTGTCGGCAGAGTTTGCAGAGCGAAATCCCGGAAAATGTGAGAGTTCTGAAAGTTAGAGAATTCGAATATATACAGTACTCGTCTGAACAAATTGCAGCCACTGCATTTTACCATTGTTATGCAAATCCCAAGAGATAAGAATTTACAATACTTCATCGTATTTTCAAATGTTTTGTGAACGCTTTAATTCACGTAACAAGGCTCTATGGAGCTCTCGAAAGTCTTCCAGCTTCAGCAGCAGAATGTTTCCGATGCCTCGAGAATCCACAGTCTTCAGAAGAACCCAAAGTCGCCAAACGTAATACATCAAAATCTCTAGGAAGTCTACCTAAAAGGGAATAATCAAAACAATAGGTTTTCGTAGAATTATGATCTGAAGTCTGCTAAGTCTACCGTGTTCGGTAGAATGGCACCAAAAGAATTGGATTTTATCTTCTACTAACTCTACCGTTTCAGGAGATGCCCAAAAGAATACGCCTTGAATTTGTACTAGTTTTAGTATCCAACTAGCAGGGATAAATTTTGTTTTTGTGAATCAAGTGATTCAGTTGTCCACTCTCGCAAAATATTTTTTGATTTTGAAGAACAAATTACGCGCAACTAACTGTAAAGTTTTGCTCCTCGTTTATTTTGATTTGATTGAGGTGTGAATTGTTTTGGTAAGCAGAAAATTGTGACGTTGGACAGTTGATGCTTTTGTGTGACCACATTTATCATGGCGTCCATCTTGAAACCAAACACAAATTATCTTATCCTGCTGATCATAAGAAATCAGCTGTGGTGAGGCTATGGGCAGGTAGTTAGTTGAAAACAATTTTAACTTGCCATGGGACTGCTGATTTTTCTGCTTCGTACCTGAAGTTCCTAGGGTCATTTCCACTTCAATCGCAATTCGCAAAACGTATGCGATTTGCGTTTCCGAATTCCGAATGCATGCGAATTCGATACTAGCCTACGAGTAGACCCGTTGGGTTTACGCGTAGGCTAATTCGATACATACATGGGTAGCCTTTTCGGAATTTTTATCGTAACTGAAGAAGTTTGAATAGACCCCGCATCTTGAAACCGACAACATTCATACACACCGTTAAGAAAATTCCTGAAATTGACACAAAAAGCTTCCGGAATTCTGTAATATTTTGTCACACAAATGTAGACTGACGATGTGATTCCTTGTATTCGTTCAACATTTATAATCTGATGTTTTAATTTCACTCATACAAAGGACTCACGAGGAAACGGATTCTGAACAGGGACTAAAATCTTACGAAAAATCAGAAGAAACTTAGAACATCCTCCATCCTAAGAACGTCGAAAGTAAATTCGAGCGTCTTTTCGAAGGTCACTTCGAGCGTCGCTTCGCTTCGAGAAGTCAAACTTTGAACTAATAACCAGTCAAACGCTACAAATAGGCACGTGGGTTGACCATATGAAGAAAGTAGCGACCTGATTTGTCGCGCCGTTAGCGCGGCGGACTTGGCCTAATTAGTCCCTGTATTGAAGCGTAAAGCCCGCCGCACACGGAGAGGAAAATGCTCAGCAAAGTGGCATGAATGTCGTTTTTGCTCAGCAAAATTTTCGCCGTGTGCGGATGATTTTTGCTGAGGAAATACTCATTTGTGCAGCTGAGGAAAATATCTATCATGCTTGATAATTTCTGCCATTCGTGCCAAAATTCTCTCCGTCTGTGGTGTCATTGAGAATTTTGCTCACTGCCTTCGGTGCATGTGTGTTCATGTTGCCATGGTATCGACCACAGGTCACAGCCAGATGGCGGCTCAAAGTGTGAACACGTGCTGGTGTAACAGAAAAGGATGAAAAAAAGAAAACAGGAAGTACTGTAGTTGATATCAGTACAAAACACGGTTTGTGGGACAAAAGCAAAACGAAAACATGGTTGGGAGAGATGAGGAAGGGTCTTAGTAGAAGACGTATATGTCATCTTCCTTATTTTTGTATTTTTTGGAAAAAATTCCTTTGATCTTATGTTTGAATGTATTCGGATTGTTAGCTAATTTTAAGTCAGATGGGAGACTATTCCATATTTTCGGCCAGATCATTACTCTTTAATTCAATTTTCCTTTTCAGATTGTGATTAATGTTTCATCGGAAAGCCCTCAGAAAACAGCTTCTGCTGAAGGCCAACCCTATCAATGAACATGAAGTAAAATAATATACTCCTTGAAATCGATATTTTCTTTGTCTGGCTACCAATTGGCGATGAACCTTTAGTGCAGTTTAGAAGTTGGTGATGAGGAAGCGACTTTAGCTTATCGCGCAGTGGAAACCAGCCTTTTATTATTCTACAGTCCAGGAAACGCCAGAATATCACTTTGGGACATTCAGTTACCGTAATAACTCTATTCAGCCCCCTCTCTATTACGCCCCTCTTTGCATTAAGCCCCCTCTCTAACAAGACCCTATTCTTTCAGCCCAATTTTTAAATAAGCCCCCTCCCTATTAAGCCCCCCCCCACACTTATATCGGACGCCAGAGGTTGCTAAGAATTTTCCATTTATTTAGCTAAACGATTTGCACGTTAATTTTTCCATTGTTTGGGATAGAGCTGTATGGAATTTATGTTTTTGATCCGGAAAATTGTTGTGTTGGACCCTCAAAAGATGGGGTAAAAGAACTGAAAAGCTATAATCTATGTCCTTGTCATATGATTCTGTGAATGAGCCCCCCGCTTTAAAAAGCCCCTTCTCTTTTACGCCCATCCTGATCTGGAGTTAGGCCCCCCCCCCCCCGGAGCTCAATAGAGCTTTTACGGTATTCAACGCACATTGTAGACTTGTTCCAGGTGTCGCTCTTTCCCTCCCGTTTGTTTATTGCCACATTGTTTGTAATTTTCAGATGAAGACTCATAGAGCCATTCGCGATCGACGAGCATTCGAGAAGATACACTTACTGCAAGACCTAAGTGGGGAACATATTGTAAGTATCATTAGTCCTACTGCATTATGTTGGAGAAATTTTTGACCTCCGAAAAACAACTTAATTGGACGCCCTCTGCTAAAAGTAAAACTTTTGTGTTGAAAAATGTTAAAGGACCTTGGTAGAAACTTTCCCACGAAATGGTACAACGAATTTATCAAGGTTATTATTCCTGAATTTAGACTGAAGATGAAAGGTTTCTTTATAACTACATTCCTAGCCTCGCTTTATCAGTTGTCTTCTAACGCCATGAGAGACGGTCGTCAGATTCTTTTGTCTTCCTTGCTTTTGGAAGTTACGCCTTGTTGATCTTCAAAGAGCTCCAAAGGGAATCCACGCTACACATGACCGAACGATACATGCGAGGCTGGCAACTGAATTATTGGTTGCCAATAATTCAGGCGCGGTTTATGTAGCGATGATAAAGCTTTAAAGAGTCACTGCTAACCATGATCCTTTGTGGCACCAAATTCGACTTTCGTATTATCTGAAATTCGTCGTTTCTTGCCTAAATTCTCTTTGCCTTGCTTTTCATTCAGCGGACAAAGGATCACGTTTGACAATAAGTCTTAAAGGCAGTCTGTCACGCATTTAATTGGATGATTTGGACAATACAAAGAATAGGAAATTTCAATAGCTGCTAATCCTCTGATCATTTCTGTGCCTCTGACTTTCTACGGCCGTCGAAAGTCAAGACGGTTAGCCCTCCTTTGTTTTAGATACACAGATTCACAAAGAAATCCGTTTATGAACTGAAATTTTTTTCGCTTTTTCAGTTAATTCATGGGCGCTGATTCCGAATATGTTATTGAAATAATCATTTAATTAGCCATAGTGGCGTAATTAACAAATGAAAGCACTCAGATTCTCTGGAAAAGTGACTGCGGGGCCTGGTGCGAGTGAGCGGCCTTTTTGCTGATGTGACGTATTGCGTTTATTACATTCTGAGAGGGACACCCCACATCCGTGGGACCAAAGATTGTTTTTGTGCGAATGATTTTTATTTGTGTGTGGCAGTTGTGGGCCACCGTAGTAGGCTCATTTCATGTTGGCAACCCAAGTACAGTGCTCTCGGAATATATGTCTTGCAGCGAAACAGACAAATGGCAAGTCCCAGACGATGTATCCAGTGATGAAGAAGATGCTAGCCCTTATTTGCCGTACCATCACGAGCCACTGGCTTTTGAATGGTCAAGCTCGTCGGAATCTGAAGATGTAGATGGGCCTAGCCTAGATGTGGAGTGAGAGCGAGATATGAGGTCGTCGTTGAGATGAACCCAAGGGCAAGGATGGCAGACAATCACAACTTCTAGCGAAATTTGAGGGCAAAGTGTCGTTACAAGAGTGGTAAGTTAACATTTAGATCTTAATAAAGTAACTTCTTTTGGAGAAAGGCTGTTTGTGAAACTTGTTTGCCCGACCTTGAATTGTTTTGGTGTGATGGAGGGACTCTAATCTATCGAGACGAGAGGCGTAGGCCTAGGCTCGTTATGCCAAGTTTTCCCTGTCACATGTTGCATCGGTAAAAGTACAAGCATCGAAGGATAATTTTGCGTTCACCTTTTCATGTCGGTGTAACTGTGGAAACTGCTTCACTGAATTATTTGAGAGTGCATGGGAATACCGCCATATAATTCAAGGTTTATTCAAAATATGTTTGGTAATTCTGAAACGCTACCAACTGGGATTCTTACTTTATATTTGTCTCCAGGTTTTTGCTCACAAAGAAAAATCAATTTCATAAAGGTTTTTTCAAGATTTCTTCTTGAAGCTTTGTCTTTTAATTTATACACAGTTAGATCACTCTGAAACCAGCAAAATGATGATAACTGAACAGGACTTGCTGCCCTTTTCCCTTTTCCTTGCTATAGGGTCTGCTGGGGGTAAAACAGGTAAACAAATTCATACAGTGTAAAGGAAGATTGTGAAATAGTTAGGGTAAAATAGTTAATTCAATGGTATATGATGAATCATTGAAACAACATTCAATACTTTAGGGCCATTCTATCAGATGCAGCTAGAGAGAATCTGTATCTGAAGAGTTTTACTCAATTTGTTCACTTTTTTGTCTCACACAAATACCCCCAAAATTATCCATTTTACCCCCAGTAGACCCATTCATTGAGGCCATTTCAATAAATGTCATTCAGTATGTCTTCACTGCTTGGCTGGAAATCCTGCAGTATTTATTATGTTTGTAAAGCCAGAAAAATGGCCATTCTAGTTCATTGAGTTCTGATTGTCAACGTTTCCTTACTTTGAATCAAACACTAAATTTAATATTCCTTTTGCTACAGACTTCTACAAGCTACAGCTTAAAGATGGATGGCACCCTGGATCTTCAAGGCCAGTGCATATATACAGCCCTTGCCTGCATGCATATATAGCTTTATTCAGAACACATATCACACACATCAGCACGTCAGACTTTATCAAGAGGTGGAAGAACAAACATTAAAGTTCTTATGAATTTGTAAATAAATGTTGTGCTTATTGCTATATTATTAAATACTGTATGTATATATCCCCAAAGACTGTTTCAAATGAGGTGTCAGGATGAGATTTGCAAAATGCATCTTTGTTGATTTTAGTTGGCAGATAATTCATCCAACATTTAATGTGAGACAGACTTTAGTTTGGTTGAAGTTCTAAGTGCTACCAGTGCCAAACACTGTCTGATCCCTGCCTAGATAGCCATTCCGGCTTTTTCATCAAACATATTTGGGTCTCACCTTGCTCTGCGCTGTTGACAGCAAACATTGATTGTCAAAGTTGGCCCTCTGATATTTGAGTCAATTTTCAGTAAATGCTCAATTACGGCACACATCCAAGAAATTTGTGACATGCCTTTCTTGAAGTCACTATTTATTGATTTATTTGTATCAATTGCTAAAATCCTGGCTACAGTGCAGTCCTTAGAGATATCAATAGATTTCAAATCTCAAAAAATTTGATGTTCAAAATTTTAACTTCCTGTGCATTGTTGATGCCCCCTATTTGGGTTCCAACACTTCCTAAATGTGAAAGGCATTTGTTTACCTGTATTAAACCTTGTAAGGCAGTGGAATCTTGCTGTTTTGTTCTATTTGCAAGTTGCCTACTGTGCTGTTGCGGAGCTTAAATGTAAAGAGTAGAACATTGTGTGGGGGTACATACTTCTTGGAGGTAACCTGAAAAGATGCTAAGATAGTATTCAAAATGTTTGTTTATTTATTCCAAAGCTCTGCAGTGCAAACTTCGTATCATCATTGGCTAGTAAGGATCTGTTTTCATCATGGATGTCTTTGGAGTTCATTCAACATTCAATATCATGTTCATTTCTATATGGTTTTAATCCAAATTCAGATGGAAATTAAAATCCAGACTCATTCCAGATAAAAGAATTGAGATTTGCATTTCATATCAGTGAGGGACAGGCTTGAAGGAGATTTGATTTCATAATTGATAATTTCAGACAAAAATTTTCTGTTGCAGTGAAATGATTTTAAAATTTTCTGTATCTGTCCCCTACATGTATTTCAAATCTTCCTGTAAATGTATTTTGTGTCAGAAAAAGAGGTATAAAAATCAATCTGAATGGAAATAATCTCTTATTCACCATCCTTTTGTCATGCTTGCTCATTTTACCTGACACTGCATAGGAAATCGATCGCACAAAATCAATGGGATAAACACAATGCGTCACAAGTGGATTGCGAGGTCTGGGAAGCAGCGTCCTGACCGCGTTTGTGTGGCGCCACATTCTTTGGCTGACCTGGGTGATTTGAAGCGATTCTTTTTACGTCATCGTGTACAGCAATGTCTGAAGTCTTAAAAACTTGAATAAAAGTTTTCGCTTCATATGCCCTTAAGCATTATTCTCTAAAATATTGAGCTAATGAAGGTACTCTGAAGAAATCTAAGAAAATTATGGAAACTAGGTCAATGTTTCTAGGTGCGTTAGAACCCATTGTTTTAGACCCCGCCCGAGAACTTAATTCTATTTTGGCTTTTTATTCGCTGTTTTTATTGCTTATTCTATTGTATTTAATCCAAGTATAAACATAAGGTGTATGTAGTTTTGACCTCAGATTGCATTTGATTGGCTTTGATAAGTGACCTCGTTGAGCAAAAGGTCACTTATTTCCATAAAAGTCCTCTTAGGGTGCTAGTACAAGGGAAAGTATAAGGGGAGAAACCATAAACGAATGAAAGAAAAGCAAGGGTGCAAATGGAGATCGAACCAATTTCACCGACTCAAAAAACATAGGTAATTTTTTCAGAACAAAGGGATTTTTACAGATTTCTTATGGGCAGTTCTTGAAACAAAAGGATTTTCGCCGAAGACGTACGAGATTTTCTGATTTGAGTGAAATGCCCCTGAACGGAACAACAGAGCACCATGGATTGTTTCATCAGAAATCCTGATCGATCAATCAAAGAGCCAAGAACGCTGATTTGGTAAATGTTTGTTCAGGAAAATGAGCGAAATAAACTGTTTTTGCAAACTCGAAAAGACAAAGTAACAGGTATCTGCAAAATAACAGACAATTGGAGAAGAGAAGTACAAATCATTGCAATAGAAAACATCCAATAGGTGGAATAATTGAATAATCTATTATTTTCTGGAAGGCCCTGCATTACTCAATTATGTATGAATGAAAGTCAATGTGCTGTACATTGACAAAAGCAAGCAAAACCAATTTCACCTATGTTTTTTGAGTCGGTGAAATTGGTTCGATCTCCATTTGCACCCTTGCTTTTCTTTCATTCGTTTATGGTTTCACCCCCCAGTAACGACCCCGCCGGACCTTGTAAATGCAGCGGGGAAATTATGAAAACATACATTTGCAGCGGGCATTAGAAATATCATGACGGGGAAATGAAATTTTAGGCTATTATCTATGATGGAACTTGCATAATTTTGACGGGGAAGCAAAATTTTCAGCGGGGAAGCAACAAAAACAAGGCGGGGAGACTCTTTAAACTCAAAACTTAGCGGGGAAACAAGTTTTCTTGGCGGGTCATGCTTCAACCTTGGCGGGGCAATGTTTCAGCGGGGTCGTTACTGGGGGGCGTTGTACCAGTTGCACGTTTTGGAAACGGCATCGTGTGAACACCCCGGTGGGTGCAATTCAGTAGTTAAAGGTACACCACGCTTGTCCATACTTTTTCATAGAATACCCTTTTCTCTGACTTTCTACTTGGCGAAAGACCCCTTATCACGGAAAATATTTGAAGGCAGTCAACTATTAAAGGAGTATCACTGAGCCCCAAAGAAATCTGTACAAATAATGGTTCTGAGAGAAGGCTGCGATTTTTGCACTGCATTGCCAATCATTTCACTGACATGTTTTATTGGAAAACAGTAGAAACTCGTAAAACTTAGGGTATCAAATTGTTTTCAGGCCAGTTGAAGTTCACTATTTTTCAGGGTATCGACTCTAACAGCATTTAACTGTTTTTTGAGATATTTTCTTGGCTAAAATGCCCCTTATTTTGAGATTCTAGGTCCTAGGATTTTGTTTCAAATATGCCCCTTTCTCAGCGAAATCTAGGATGAGCGTGGTGTCATATTTTCATTAACATTGCACCCACCGGGGTGAACACTCGAAAATAAGTTGCATTCCTTGTCTTATACATAGATACAACAGTGTAGCACTAACATAGATACATAGATACAACAGTGTAGCACTAACATAGATGCATAGATACAACAGTGTAGCACTAACATAAATCAAATAGAGCGGTATTTTTTCAATTATCATTACGCCTTGATAGCTAGCATTCTTAGAAGCGTTGTATTGGATTGATCGAGGGCAAGAGCCCAAAACAAAAAATAAATTACTGTCATGTATATCATATTTCAATCTTTTGAGGAGGGTAGCCCTTCGGCAGAAGCCATTTTTTTCAAGGGACCCTCCGATATGCAATATACTTGGTAATACCCGGACTTTTAAAAATAAAACGTCACTATAATAAAAAAAATCAAAATTTAGAAGCCTATTTACAATTTTACAATAGATACAATAGAAAGAAAAAGTTAACCCATTATTGAATTCCTACAACTACTCAGGGAGGATGCCGTTTTGGACCCAGGGGGAAGGCTATTCCATAGTTTAGCTCCCCGGAAAGAGAAGCATTTTTGCCCATTTGCTGAATTTTTCCTTGGCAACGGTAAATCAGTCTCAGTGTTCCGTAGATTGCAGGAGGAGCATACTCTGTTTTTTGTCATATGAGACAAAGTCAAGAAAATCTGATTTGAAAGCACTTTCAACGAGATATTCTATTTAATCATTACAGCAAAGTCCTGCCTTTAAGAAACTATGTTATAAGAAACTCAGGCCTGATTTCGCTAAATAAAATACCCCTTTACGAGAAACTATCCAGGCTGATTCATGTTCAGTTTCTTGTACAATGGTACATAGCAATATTATAAGCTATTCATGCCCTCTATATTATAAGATATTATAATGGTACATAGCAATATTATAAGCTAAACTATTCATGCCCTCTTAGAACTCCTTGATAGCATATATCAAAACCTTGACGACAACAACTCTTGCATAGGTGTTTCTCTGGATCTCTCAAAAGCTTTTGATACTATAGATCATGATATACTCCTTAAAAACTATCGCATTATGGCTTTCGAGGCAAAGTTCATAACTGGTTTGCAAGCTATTTACAAAACAGAAAGCAATATACGTGTGTGAACGGAAACAAGTCTACCCAACAAGACATCTATAAAGGAGTGCCTCAAGGGTCAGTATTAGGGCCCATACTTTTCACCTTATATGTAAACGATATGCCAAATGCAACTTCTGCTAAACCAAGATTATTTGCCGATGACACATGTATTTTTTCCTTTCATGCAAACATTGCAAAGTTGTCTTTAACAATGAATAAAGAACTAAACATGCTCCATGAATGGTTGAAAGCAAACAAGTTATTGGTAAATACTAGCAAAACAAATTTTTCCATCTTTGTACCTTCCAAAAACAGTCAACCGTCAACTGGTGCGATATCAATAGGCGATAAACTTAGTAGGGCTAAGGAGATAAAATACCTTGGCGTAATAATAGACGAAAAGCTATCTTGGAGTTCCCATATCAATAAGGTCAAAAGTGAGATCATAAAATTTTCTTCTATCTTTGCTAAGCTTAGACATTTCGTGCCTAAGCAATGTTTGCTAACCTTATATGACTCCCTTGTAACTTCTAAGATTGGTTACGGGCTCGAAGCATATGGTTCCAATGAAACTAAGAAACTAAATGAACTCCAAGTTCTACAAAATAGAATTCTCAAAATAATTTACTTCAAAGATCGTAAATATCCTACAAATCGCATCCTACAAATCGCATCCTACAAATCGCATCCTACAAATCGCCTACATAAAGAACTTAACATAGTTAAAGTTCATGATCTTTTCCGCATAAAAATTTTAAATATTATGCATCAAGTTCATTTTAGCAAAGAAAGATTACCAGAAGTATTTAAAAACTACTTCAAAACTAATGAAAACTCTCACAAATACGAGACCAGGCAAAAATCAGATTATAAAATATTTAAATCTAACAAAAAGTGGCGTAACTGCACCGTACAAAACGTTGGTGCTCGCATGTGGAATAACCTTCCTCCTGCCTTAAAGTCAATCTCAAAACAGAAAAACTTCAGTAAAAAACTTAAAGAAAGCATCATATCCACTTATCAAACTTAATCATAAAAAACTCTTGATTAAGGCTTACAAACCAGTAACACCCCTTACTAACAAAAATATATCTTATCGTTGTATCCCTTGCTTTGTATTATGATGTAATCTTATTTTTCGCTTTCTTATAGCCTTTTAGAGACTTTTTTTTCTTTCCTTTTTTCTTTTTAATTTACGGCCCAAGCCAGATAAGCTCTGCTTCTCTTGGGTCGTGTAGAATACATATATTTTTATCTTACATTGTATTAGGCTGTTGTATTCTACGAATAAAATTGAATTGAATTGAATTGAATTGAATTGAATAAGGCATGCATTTGAATATGTCTCCAAAAGGTCTCAATTCTCTAGAAACAAGAATTAAAGTTTCAAGCCCAAATTGTCGTAATTTCAAGAAACCTTCAGTACTGGCTCAAACCATTGGATGATCGCACAATAGTGCATATTTCAAAAAGGTTTTCTTAGCAATTTTGACGGCGGTTTGGAGTATAAAAGTGTTTCTTATACCATGGTATACACAGCCTGTTTTGAAGAAGTATATCTTGACATAAGAAACCAACCAGGCTGTCCTTGTGTAACGAGTTTCTTAAAGGCGGGACTTTACTGTACTTCAATAAAGCATGATTCTTGCCATAATCACGAAAACTGCCTTCCTTTAAGCCACATTCTGACGAGCAGACGATGGGGCGACAGAAACTCTTCGGCGATTGACATTTTTTTGCCGGTGTTACAGCTCATGGGGAAATAAGGCCCTCAGTGGAGCGACAACAACAGCAACAATTCAATCAATGATGAGTCTCTTGTTTCCCTGTGCTCTTTGACTTGATGATGGCGCTTCGGTCAAGAGAGACTCATAGTATTACTCTGAAAAACCTGGCCCTATTTAGGCCTTGGGCCCAAACTGAGCAATTTCTTCAGTACCAATCAGATTGCGAGATTTGGCCAAGAACAATGCTGTCGAATTTTCAATTCGAATGATGCAGTTTATTAGAGTTTGAAGGAAGTTGCTGGGGCAGGTTGTTGTAAATTGTTCTAGTTTCTTTTGGTCTTAAAAACATGGAAAATGTAGCGTTGAAAGACTTATTTTGCACTCACCAGGTAAAATGAACTTTCTTCTTCAGATTTATACAAAGTATCGTTAATTAAACGGCTGCTTAACGTGGTTTTTATCGCATTTTCTTTCCGAGGAGTGACCGTTGAACAGAGCTACGACAGTCGTTCGATCATGATTCGATCGATTGAATGCCTAAGATAGGACCAGGTTTTTTACTGTTTCATTATGAGTCCCTCTTGAGCAAGGTTTACCGCAGGGATACAAGGGACTCATCGTCATCAGTCTAGGTCCGTACGGAGTGAGGTTAATGAGTATATAGCTAAAGGAGAAGGGTAAACCTGAAGAACATTACACGAAAAAATCAAATGTAAAGGTCTGTCGTACTGATATTACAAGTAGTTTTGTTTACTTTTCTAGGGAGCAATTTGGGTCCTCAAATTTTCATTATGTGGAAGATTATTGGTGAGTTACATAATACATCTCTTCGTCGTGTATATTGCTCTTTGGCTCATTTGGTCCAGAAAGGGCTTCAGGGAGGTCCAACGACAGAATTATAGCAAAGTATGAGGACCAACAAATATCGACATGATCTTTTCTCAGCTTTGGGAGGCTTGGTTTCGAATCCGCTTCCAGACTGATATAAAGCTGCAAAAAGTAAAAATGAGTTTAAAAATGAAAATTAGAAGTTGCATGGGATGCAGATGTAAAAGCAAGTTAATATACAGGGTGTCTCAAAAAAATTGGTTGATGTTTGATTAAAAATTAGAAAATAAGGACAACATGAACATGCTCATGGAAAGATAGCCTTGTTCCTAAGATTATGAAATAATTTTAGAGACTAAAATCGTGCAAAACGGTTGAAAATTCACTGAGTTAAGAGCTCTCGAAGGTCGGAAATATGCGATAGCTGAAACCAGAGACCTCCCCAGATTACTTGCATTGCAAAAGGCTCAAAGACGGAGGTAAGAGAATCTTATCTAATGTCAAACCTCTCGTTGATATCAGAGCAAACCAAATAGGACTTCTAAAGTAAATTATTTCTTTCCATCATTCTGAAAATTTCCTAACATTGCGTAAGTCCAAAAACAATGGTTCAAAACATAATCGGCGAGAGACTGAATCTGTTTCCTCAAAGCATCCATATGCTTGACAGTTAGGTTATCAAACACCTGTTTTAAATCCCATTTAGTTCGCCCTGAAACAATTGAGAAATGACAGAAACGACGGCCTATGGGACTTTTACCAAAAATGTCATTTTGAGGCCTCTGGTTTCAGCTTACGTACAAACTTGAACTTCAAAAGCTTGTAACCCCATGAATTTTTAGCGGATTTGCAGGATTCTTGTGTCAAAAATTAATTTAAAATCTCAGGAAAAGGGTGACTTGACCAAGGGTCCATTCAGCGTATCGTTATTTTTTAGCATTTAATCAAACGTCGAACAATTTTTTTGAGACACCCTGTATATAATAATGATAAAAAACATGCAGCCCTAATACAATCATTATTAGCAAAAACAAAGAAAAGAAAACAAGACAAAAGAAAGTATTAGCTCTGACTGAGTTTATTGATATCATCTTTTGATAGCCGTTTGCAGGCACTGAGGGAGGGTGCCACTTTAGTTTCCCTATTCAAGCTGTTCCATAGTCTGGCCCCTCGATACGAAAACGACTTTTGACCAGCGCTAGTTTTTAAAAGTGGCAGTTTTAAATCGGTATCAATTGAACGAAGTACACATGTATTCAGGTGCAAGCTCATTCAAAGATTTATACATCAGTGTTGCTGTTTCTTTCTGAATAAGATTGGAAATCGTTGGCCAGCGTAGACTCTGGATAAGTGGGGCCGCTGATGCATCATATGCACTATTCATAATTAATCTTGCTGCTCGATTTCGTACCTTTTGCAAGCTGTCAATTCTACGCTGACTGCAATTACCCCACACGGAGCAACAATAACTGAAATGGGGCTCAACCAAGCCTCGATACATTTTTGCAAGGACTACTGTGGAAAGATATTTCTTTGAATACTTGACCAGTCCAAGAGCTCGGAGTGTTTTTTTCTTTGCATTTTCAACATGGTCATCCCATTTGAGTTGATTGTCAACTTGAACACCAAGATATTTAAAACTACTGACGATCTCAATATTATCATTATCTCAAACGAAAGTGGATAATCAGGCTGGCTTTGTATCCTACGAATATTTGGGCCCGAACCAATAATAAGGGACTGAGTTTTAATGACATTTAATGAAAGCTTATTTCCATGCAACCAGTCCTGCAAGTTTGAAAGATCACAGTTTAGGTCATGTTGTAGAGCAGCGAGACTCTTAGAGGAGTGGGATATAGTAGTGTCATCAGCGTACATGCTGACATGCGCTTTTTCAAGCGAAAAAGGCAAATCATTTATGTAGATAAGAAACAAAAGTGGGCCAAGATAAGAGCCTTGAGGGACACCACAATTTATATCACTTATACCAGATGAAACACCATTGACCTTGCAAAATTGCTTACGGTTGTTGAGATAAGAAGCGAACCAGTCAAGTTCAAGACCATTTACACCATGCTCGTGGCATTCATGGTGAGGACCCGGTGACCTCGTGTCTTTCCTCGCCATGAATGTCACAGTTAATGTAGTTGTAGTTTTGTAGTATTTGTAGTTTCTTTTTAATTGATATTAAAAAAAACACCATACTTTTCAAGTTTTTGCAAAAGAATGTTGTGGTCCACAGCAAGGGCAGATTTTGTAATACAATAGCATCAGTCGCTTTGGTTCACACCTCAATTCAAAGCGATTAGTGAATGCAGACAAAAGAAATTCTCTCAAGCAGAAATTCAAAACAAACGAAGACGCAAAGTTGCCCTGAAACCAGTGCGGCGAACTCTCGTTTGGTGCGGGCGAAGGGAGGTTTTTAAGAGATGTAATGTGCTCATAATGAAAGAAGAAGGGTAAATCTAAAGTTCTGTCTTGGGCATTTTGTTTATTTGACTCAGGAGCTGGGCAGTGACTGCGTATATCTGAGCAATAAATGTGCTAAAATTGTAATGCCCTCCGCTCGGTTTCTGAGTCAAATAAACAAAATGCTCCAGACAGAACTTTAGATTTACCCTTCTTCTTTCATTATGAGCGCATTACATCTCTTAAAAACCTCCCTTCGCCCGCACCAAACGAGAGTTTGCCGTACTGGTTCCAGGGCAACTTTGCGTCTTCGTTTGCTTTGAATTTCTGCTTGAGAGAATTTCTTTTGTCTGTATTCACTAATCGCTTTGAATTGAGGTGTGAACCAAAGCGACTGATGCTATTGTATTACAAAATCTGCCCTTGCTGTGGTCCACCGTGTCAAATGCTTTCTTTAGGTCAATAAAAATCAAACCAGTATATTCTCCTTTATCGATGTTAAGGTACCAGTCGTTTGTGTTTTTCATAAGGCAGGTAACAACGGAATGTAAGGATCTAAAGCCAGACTGATCCCGGTATATAAGCTTATTGGTGTTTAAGTAATCACAAAACTGATTGTACAAACGTATAGCCTCAATTCGAACATTTAAATAAGTTAGGTTGCCCTTTATTAGCATTAGCTGTTCTTCTACAGAGCCAACCCTAGATAAATCATATGATGTCATCCTTGTTAAATACCGATTGAAATAAAAATTCTTGTTTGAAAGACCACCATGTTCTGGATATCAAAACAAACAATGGCAAATACATTATTCATTTATGGACACATTCGAATACATATTGAAATTTACCATACTGAGACTGGCCACTCTACTCTGAATTTATGGGAGGCTATCTCAAGAATTCCACTTACGGCAACTCTGAAACAGGTTTGAAACGACGACAATATTTTCCTAATATTTCTGCCTTACAGCAGTGGCATTTACATGTGCTTAGCACGTGTTATTCCTTTGGGACGATGAAAGTTTCATTCCTGGTAGCGTAACAATTTCATTGGAAAACTTTGTTCCAAACGATTTCATCTTCCCAAGAGAATAGCTTGTGCTAAAACCTGTTGAAGTCATCGCGGTAAGACAGGAATGTGCGGAAATCGATCGTGATTTCAGGCCCTGCTTGAGATTTCTTACAGGTGCTTTTCGAGAAAATTCCTCGTAATTTCAGAACGAGTGACCGATTTCAGTCGGGTGAACTTTAAGACTGACTCTAGCATGTTCATCATCAAATGATACATAGCCGCCAAGAAGGGTGCAGTACACTTTCAAACGTGGATTCTTTCTCGCGCAGTATTTTACATCAGAGCAAAGTAGCCAAGGTTCTTTTAAGCTATTCAATAAAAGACATGATCTTACTTAAAGATTCAGGCTGTACTCTTTTCGTTTATAGGCAGCTGCTGGTCAAGACAACATAGTGGTGAGTAGAACAAGTGATGTTCATTTATGCTTAAATGTTTAAACAAATGATTTAAATATAGCTTTCAATAGCGGATCCCCCCCCCCCCCCATCAAACCCAAAAACGCAACATAAGAAGCTGTGACCTGTGGAAAGAAGACTGTTGGTTCCTACAAAGGATAAAAAATTAACCTGTAACTAGGTAGAAAACTGCCAAATCCAGCAAGAGAAACAATGAATCTACCGGAAACCGTGAAAGGAAAGAAAATAATAGCTGCAATAAAGAGGAATGTTGAAAACCAAAAACGCGTTTCATCACACACTCGTCAGCTTGGTTTGTGCGAAGAACAACTTAACGATGCAAACAGGCCGATTTAACACCAGAAGAACAAAGAAAATCCAAATCCACTTGACACTAACACATAGGCCTTAGATTCTTGATTGCATGTATGTTTGCGCAAGATGAACTGTAAAGACCCGATGCCAAGTCTTTGCACCTTTATTCATTATGTATGGTATGAAGAGCCTCAGGAAGGGGAAAGTTGACATAGTATGTCGGTGGCACAAAGAGCTACTTTGGGGGTACTATTTCTAAACACTGCAGACTGTTGTCTCAGGTGTATCTTAAACTATCATTTGACGAGGATGCACCATTTTGCCCGAAAAATTGGTACCCATGATTCGGGAAATTTCGAAGAATTTAGAGTCATAAGTCCACAAATTTACTGAAACTCTGGACCATTATTCCACGAACTATGAAAATTTTCTTGTAATTCCTATGTTTCTGCGAATTCTTCTCCACAGCAAGTCCTACAATTATTCAAAATTCCAGAAAATGATGTCCATTATTCCGCAAAGTTTTGATAAAAGTACCCATAAAAGTGGCACGCCTATTATCCCAAAACATTTTTTGTAAATGTGAAATAATTGGTAAAATTTGCTTGGGCAAACTTCACCATACCGTTCCTGCCCCCCCCCCCACACGTAATGGTTAACTTCGTAAATATCATACCGGGTGAGTAAAAAAAAGTGCACGCGTTTAAAGTATGGAATAAAAAGTATGCGACTGATATTCAAAACTAAGATGTTCATACATTAGTCACAGGCTAACCTAGATGAGAAAGTTTTATTTGGTAAAATCACACATCTTTGACCCTTTCACGCCCGGCTAAAATTAAGCTTAACAGGAAAACCTAATGTAGATCATCTTTTTCCAGGGGGTATCATAATCAGCGATTCAATAAGCAATAGATAAATGCAATGTCCATAACCTTTCAAATCAATAAAAACTCTGAAAGCTTTACCCCCTGAAAAATTGGCAGTTCTCAATGAATAATGTTGGGCTATATGGCCCTTCCGGGGGTGAAAGGGTTAAGACCCAGCAATTAGAAAATTGTCTGTAAGGTGTTTTTGTGGGAATCGAGAGCTACAAGTTCCATTCTGGTCCACGCTTTATGAGACGTTGGAGTTTAAGGCCCCGTTTACACGAGATCGGATCCAAATGGATCCGTACCCAAACTGTAACGGATAGGCCTTGCGTTTACACGGGACTCGACGGATCCGAACCCATTTGGATCTGCTATCCGTACCCAAACGGGATCACTTTCGAAAGTGATCCCATTTGGATCCGATCCCAAAAAGGTCTCGTGTAAACGGGTGGGATCGGATCCAAACTGGTACGGATAGAAAGTTACACCATTAAAATGAAAATCCTTTGTTGACATTTCAAAGAGGAGAATCAGAGATGTAACAGAGCTATTAGAGGGCAAAATTTCAAAGGATCGGGCTAAAATAAGAGAAAACGTTTACTAGAGCGCTGCTAAGAGTTCATAAAATCTACATGGATCCGATCCCGTGTAAACGCCAACAGTTCTGGATCCGATCCCGTGTAAACGGGGCCTAAATTGTCAGTATGAGAAATAGAATACTTCTTACTACGCAGCCCGCCAAACGCTTAAACTTTTTTTGAGTTACCCGAAAGAGCTTCCAAGTATTTGATTTTATGAACAAGTCAAACTGGAGATAGGTACATAATATATCATTGGTCCTATTCACAGTGGGAAACCATATTCACTAACCTGGTTCTCACTGCAGATGGATCCTTATCCTTGTTGTTGAACTTAAATATCCGCAATAAGTGTAGTTCTGGGGACATTCATAATTGCTGACGACTCTATGCCTTTCTTTAGAGAGTATGGGTGCTAAAAGAAGGAAAATCATTCTTTGATGAAATGCGAGCAAAGTACGCGAAAGCAGGTAAGTGGACAGCTTATTTTGACTACCCATGAGTCAGAAAGCTACTGGATACCCCCCCCCCCCTCCAAAAAAAAAAGAATAAGGACTCCTGTTTGAAGTACAGGGTCGATCTTCAAATTTCTTATTTTGGCAAGAAGATAAGACCAAATTATGCGCTCAGCAGAGGTGGCACCAGAAATCGTCCGACAGAAGGGCATGGATCTTCCGACAGGGAGTTAAGATGGCTAGCAGATTCAGTTTTCCTACGTCATTTTGCGAAGTTTGCTGCTACAAAATCCCAAAATTTCCTTCGATAGGGGCCATATGCTTGCCACGGGGGGTTGTAGGGCCCTCCCCCGGCACCATCACCGGCTCTCAGGTATAGCTTATCATGTCATCGGTTTTAGCACTGCCTGGTTTTGAAGCATGCTGCAAAATGCAATGATGCGTACCAGGTTGAATCCTTTTGTAGATTCAACCAGGCCTAGCGATTAAACTTCAACTTTAATCGGTGACTAATCATTTTGGAAACATCCGTCGATAGTTAACTTGAACATAGTTACCTCGTTTGTTGATGTTGTCGCTTCAAAGGTAGAAATATCAACGTTGAAAGTTTAAATTTGTTGTCACCTCTAGACCATAGCACGTGTGCCCACGCAGGTTATCAATGAACAGCTTTTGTGTTTTTGGCTGAGCAGATTCTGGAAGCATTTTAGAAAGAAACACCCACTTGATGATTCGCCTGGTTTGCATCCTTTCTGTTAAACGTGATCTGAAGCGAAATTTTTTATTGATGCAAATGAACGGCACTATCGAAGGATACGGAATTCACTTTAAATTTCTTTGATATCTCATTTTGTTTTAAAGTTATCCATTGATATTAAGTTTCAGTTGATGACGTCATTTTGTTTGCAAATTACTAGGATGATACATTGAAATATAGCTGTGTCTGATCTTTGAAAGGTTACAGTGGCAGGAGACATTTAAGTTGAGCTGAAAAAATGTAATAGAAATTGTCTCTTGGACTGATATAATGTTTAGAAAGGTATGTCAATTGAAGAGAAGTTCTTTTGAGTTAATTTCCTGTTGGAAACATAGTCAGCTTCGTACACTTTCTTTACTTTTTGCAAACAAAATGACGTCATCAGCCAATCATACAAAATAGTGGATAACTCGAAAATGAAACAAGGTATCACAAAATAATAAACGACACTCTTCATCATTTCAAAGTGGCATTCATTTTCATCAATAAAAATTTTCACTTCACACCACCTTTAAAGAAATACCCGAAAGGAATCAGTTGCCTTCTCTGTAGCCTCATTTCCCAGGAAGCTGAAGAAACGATTGTTTGGAACGGACTCAGATTAATAAAGTCACATTGACAGAATCGCATGACATTACTGTAGTTAACTTCAGCATCCTCGCATCTTTATTTAAGACTGTCCATTAATAATTAGTACCTATATCAATTCGCATCATAGTGCTTACTTTATTTACCTCTTTTGTCCATTAAGCTACATTGGTGATAAAAACAAGGGCAGATTTTGTAATACAATAGCATTAGTTGCTTTGGTTCCCATCTCAATTCAAAGCGATTGGCAAATGCAGACAAAAGGAATTCTCTCAACCAGTAATTCAACCCAAACATAGCCGCAAAGTTGCCCTGAAACAAGGAAAATGAACTTTTCGCTTGGTGCGGCGAAGGTGGTTTTTAAGAAAAGTTATGTGCTTAAAGATAAAAGAAGATGGATAAATCTAAAGTTCTGTCTGGCGAATTTTTTTACGTTATTAAGATGAACAGAGAGCATTTACAATTCAGGCAAATTTATTGTTCAAGTTTGTTTTTCAATTTGGTTTGAGTGGGCTTGTCAGGATTTCTAACTACTGAAAGCTAATTTAGGCCCACTGTGCATGCTGCATCCAAGCTTTGGACCCCTAGTTTAACGTCCCTTCCGAAAGATGACGAGGTGAGTTGCTAGGTCTGACCTCCGAAGTCACCCATCCGGAGTTTGACAAACATGACCTCACCCGACTGAGCTGAACTTCAGTTACGCGACGAAAACTGTTTAAAGTACATATGTCTGACATGTCATGCACCTGATTGGTTCACACGATACAATTATCTCTACTGTTTGTTGCACAGCATGGCGTCGAGGCTGAATTTTCACTGCAATGAAAATTCATGAAGCGGAAATTAAAAGTCACAACGCACTGGAATTACACTCAACACTTCTTTGTTGTATTAACCAATTGTTAACGTGACATATGTCCTTTAGCCACTCGGCCACTCACTAGACTGACGACGTGATTCCTTGTATTCGTTAAACATTTATGATCTGATGTTTTAATTTCACTCATTTAATTTCATACAAAGGACTCACGACCAAACGGATTCTAAACAGGGACTAAAATCTTACGAAAAATCAGAAGAAACTTAGAACATCTTCCATCCTACGAACGTCGAAAGAAATTTCGAACGTCCCTTCGAAGGTCACTTCTCGAAGGCTCTGGTCCAAACATCCGTAAGATAGAAACCCAGCCTGATGCTCAACCATTTTTTTCAATCGGTGATCAGGAAATTGAAATGATTGCTAATACAAAATACTTAGGTGTTCAAGTAGATAGTCAACTTAACTGGGACAAACATGTCGGTACTATCAAGACCAAGGCTATTCGAGCCCTTGGACTTATTAAGTATTTTAAGAAATATCTTCCATCTGATGTGCTCAACAAAATGTACAGAGGCATTGTCGAGCCCCAGTTGAGCTACTGTTGCTCCGTCTGGGGCTGCTGCAGTGAATCAAAAATTAACGCCTTGCAAAAAATCCAAAACAGAGCTGCAAGAATCGTGACAAATAGCCCTTACGATGCTTCTGCTGCTCCACTAATTCAGAATCTTGGCTGGCCGACTATCGGTAATCTTATAAGAAAAGAAACCGCCACGCTAACATACAAGTCTTTGAATTCGCTTGCCCCAGTCTACATGAGAAATCTATTTACTAAGTATTCAGATGATAGAGACCGATCTTTGCGCTCAACAGAAACTGATCTTAGGTTACCGTTATTAAAAACTGCCAATAGACCTTTTAGCTATTCTGAAAAAGAATCTCAATCGAACGATACTTTGCTACATTTTGTAGAATTTTCGAATGTGCACAATAGTGATAGAAGCTCTAACACCACTCGATCGAACCTCGCGTATAAAAATGTATAAAAATAACGCTCGATCCAGGCTCTTTTCCTGAATAGCTAAAAGGTCTATGGCCAAAAGGCTTTTTCATATCGCGGTGCAAAACTTTGGAACAGTTTAGAAAGAGAAGCAAAATTGGCACCTTCCCTGAAATCTTTCAAGGAACGACTATAGAGGGCAGTACAAATTTACTTTCTTGTTCTTTTTCATATCCATTGTATTTTATTGTAAATTAGGTATTTTAGCTTATTATATTGTAAATTAGGTATATGAATTTCTTTTGTTATTAGTTTAGTCTCTGTTCCTTTAATTTTTTATTTTAAACAGGTCAGTTTGAAAAACATTTATTTATAAATGAAACTTATACCTGTATAAAGATTTTAAAATGAAATGAATGAAATGAAATGAATGAAACGAGCTTCGCTTCGCTTCGAGAAGTCGATCTTTCAGCTAATGAATCAATCAAACGCTAGAAATAGGCACGTGGGTTCACCATATTAAGAAAGTAGCGATCTGATTGGTCGCGCCGTGAACGCGCGGCGGACTTGGCCTAATTAGTTCCTATATTGAAGCGTAAGGACATAAGTGGTGCCGTCTGGATGCATTGCGTCTCAAGGTGGTTTTTCAGACCGCTGCGGGCTACTGTGCAGCACAATTCCAAACAATGGTGTGTGTGCCATGCGCAGAGTCACAAAGCTGGACTTCGCAAATTTTTCCTGAAATTTCTCAGGCCTTTTTTATTGACACCATAAAAATCGATAGAAATGAAAACAATTAGCAAGATTCATTTCAGACGATTGCTGTTAAAGGCAAAAGATTCATTCATGCAAACAAAAGTGCTTTCTCTTTTCTGGTATGCATCACACACGGAAGTAAAGGAACGTTTTGAAATATTGAGCAATGCAGCGTTTTTGATTGCTCACATTCAGACAGGTGGAACAAACAATATTGATGTGAATGTTGCCTCAACGGAAGGCTCTTGCTGCGCGAGAAATTTGCCAAAGTTGTAACATCTCTCCCATTCTCGTGTACATGAACCATTTCTGCTCACTTTAGAATAAAATCCGCTAAATCGCTTTTTTACGAAAGTGTAGAATTTGCAAAATAAAACTACAACAACAACAACGAGAGTAAGTTAGAGGGACTTATGTAATGCGTCTAGCCACTCACCCCGGAGGTGTAAGTGTTAACAGTTATTCCTCAACTCCTGAATCAAATAAAATCAAAGGGGGCATTGTAACTATCAAGTGTGAAACAAAAGTTCAGAATTTTCGTCGTTAAACCAACCAGTTTGGTGAATGAAATTTAGAGTCAGTTCGAGCACATGTTTATTAGCATCACTAGGAAAGTCTTATTAGCATCACTATTATATCAGAGTGTTTTTTGAATGGCAGTTGATTTGAAAGTATCATTTTCATAGAGAGAGGCTCACCAACAAGTTCAATAACATCAATCAATTCGATAACATCAGCAGAAGACGATGTCACCTTAGAGGAAGACCAGTTCGTAAGTTATCGAAATTATGTCTCCTAATAAAGGACTTTACTTAGACTCATAATATTACTGCAATTGTTTTGGACTGACTTTGTTGTACTTTGGAGCGTCCTTGGGAACGAGGCTGTTTGCAAATTCGATTGATTGATGTCGACCAACGGAAACTCGAAGCTCAAAGCCGAGTTTCAAGGAGCTTGGCTTGACATAACAAGTTATCGGCTCTAAAAAACAAAGGCAGGTCTTGTGACAGTAGAATCTGTTGCTTTGACACAACAGTACTGTATACAGCAACGAGCGTTTGTAAACAAGGGATTCTACGCCCTACTAGTCGAGGAGTGAGTGTAAGCATAGCAGGCTGCAAAAGATGCAAAGGCAGTAATTGACCATTCATCTGCAACTGCATCTGCCTTAATTTGTAAATATTTAGAACTTCAGTTTCAATTTCACAAGCCGCAAATAAGAAACACACATGAAAGAAACCTACAATCCTGGCCATAAGGGTTGAGAATGTTTGGAAAGTCTCGAATTTTTTCATTTAGCAACCCTCCGCTCCCCCAATTCAATGTTGTTTGTGAAGATATCCTAAAGTCTGATACCTGCCATGACTTCTAATGACAAAAAACAACATTGAGAAGGGGGGAGGGGGGAAAGTGAACATTTTTACTGTATTTTGGTAGTGAAGTCTAAAAAATAGCGGAAAGTCGATTTTTTCTCAACACCTTATGGCCAGGATTGTAGATTCTGAATCTTGAAAAGACAACAGAAAAAGGAATGGTTCATTCTTTTGAAAAAATGGGCTCAGACTTAAGAAGAATGTTTCTCATTTGCGAGTACTTACCGTACTGTCAAGAATTTTAGTTTCACATCTTTTTTCAGAACAGAGAGGATGATTTCGACGATCCAGGACCATTCAAAAGAACGCCATTTTGTACATACCACGGACATACATCAGACGTATTGGATCTGTCTTGGTCGAAGGTAAGATTTATTTTTACTGCTGAAATTCATGGAATGATCACATTATAATTACTGAAATATTTATGTCTTTACACAAGAGTAAAGACTTGACTGAAGACTAGACGAATTGCAAATGGAAACCTCTTTGATGCTAAACCAAAGTATTTCAGATTATCAATATTACAACCAGAAACCCTGGCCAGACAGCATGTGCGTAGTGTGTTGAGGGATGGGGACTCTTGGGGAGGATCAGTGATGGTAGCAATTGCTGTCGTTGCTGTGCTCTCGTCCAGGGTTCCTGTTGTCTAGCATCTTTCTCCTATGCTGGCCCGACATGGAATGTGAAACGGATTCGAGTATTATAATGTAGCGGGTGAGTCAAAAAAAGTTTGGCGTTTGGAGGGCTATGGAATAAAATAGTATGTGACCGATATTCAAAACTGAAATGTTCATCTATCAGTCAAAGGTCAACTTAGATGAGAAAATTTTGTTTGGTAATATCCCTAATCTTACAGACCCAGAAATTAGGAAAATGCTGGTAAAGGGCATGTTTGGGAACAAAAATTCCACATTCCATGCTGGTTCATGATTTACCTTCTATTGAAATTGGAATTCAGCATCTCAAAATGGCAATGTAAACTTCAATACCACATAATTCATAGACCAGAATGGAATGTGGAATTCTCGATTCCCATACAAATCCCTTACAAGCATTCTGATGTTGTTGGGTCTTAAAGCTTTTTGATCCCTAAATGGACTTGCACCCGACAACCTATGTCAGATCTTCTCCCGATTGTCAGATGTTCACAGTCGGGTCTTACGAAATACGAAATGCGATCTTTATATACCTAGAATGAGAACAGCTTATGGTCAAAACTCGTTTGCTTTCCGCGGAGTTGATACATGGAACAAACTCCATTCTGATATCAAGTTAGCTCCTTCCATCCAGTCGTTTAAAGCCAAACTCAAAGCTCATAATTGAAAATATTCAAGGAAAGCTGGTTTTAATGTTCCGTTTTTCTTTTCAAGTTTTTATTAATAGGTGTTTTGTATATTTATAGGATTAGACGATTATTGTTATTAGGTTATTTTTATTTTTAGTTGCAGGGTACATTGTAAAACAGTTATTCAAACTGAATTGTATCCCTGGGTAAAGAATTTTAAAATAAAAAATGAAAAATGAAAATTTTACCAAACAAAATTTTCTTATCTAAGTTAGTCTTTGACTGATACATTAACATTTTAGTTTTGAATATCGGTCACATACTTTTTATTCCACAGCCCTCTAAAGGCCTAAAATTTCTTATGACTCACTCGGTAGATACTGCACATTCACAGCTTGAACGTGCAGTTAGATATGCTTTTTTTGTTTGATTCTTGTCTTCTGATAAATTGTGAATATGTTTGCTGCTAATTTGGTGAATTCTGAAACCAAACGGAATCAGCGGATAATTGAAAAACTCTTATCTGATACAGTGAGAAGCATTCCTTTCAACCAGACATAGATGTTTTTTGGTCGTGATGTATACCATCGATTCATAGATATGTAAATGGTTGTTAGGTGATAGCTTATGGATCAGCTTGCTAATTTTGTGAATGCTGAAAGCAAACTGAACGGATTGGTGATTGGAAAATTTAAGGATCTATCTGATACAGAGAGACGCTCTCCTTGTAATAAGATATGCATGTATATTTTGGTTTTGGTACAGATACTCATCTGATGACAACTTGTGAATATGTAGCCTGCTGATTTGTGAAAACTTTTGAGAAAGTGACCAAGTGGAGACATAAATGTATATTTTGGTTTTTGTATGTAAGATACTCGTTTGATGATTGCTGGTGAATATGTAGCCTGCTGATTTGTGAAAACTTTGAGAAAATGACTGAGTGGGCCGTTGAAAAAAGCATAGATAGTCTTATCTAATGGGGAGAGAAGAATGGATGTTTTTATGTGTTCTTACATCAGATAGTTTTCATCTGATGACATCTGATGACAGCTTATGAATGGTAACCTGCTGATTTGTGAATACTTGGAGCACACTTAGCGAGCGGTTATTTTTAATCCCGGGTACCAGGGTGGAGGATGATTTCACATAATTTGGAAACATTCCATACCCCTATCTTGAAGACAGCAAAGGTTCTTGTACCCCATCATCTTTCAGCAAAATGGTTTGGTACCCCCATCCTGAACTCTTTGAAAATTAAATATACATCAATATTTATACGTATTCATTAGGTCAGTCATTAAATTGTATTAAGGGGAAAATAGACATTCAAAAACTGCAACTTGGTATAAACGTTCAGAGTCCAGAAAAAGATCAAACCTTCCTCCGGTGCCAATTATGTTAGCTCAACCTTCCTCATTACTACCACATCAAAACGCACCGACTTTTTGAACTAATCTCGTTGTTTTTTGCCCTAGAATTTATACATCAGTGACTACTGCTGACATCACAAATGTGTTTCTTAGATTTCTTGATAAAGACTACTAAAACTACTAAACCTTCCTCAAATATGACATCAACAAGAAATCCTTCCCCAGGCTCATAGCCGTGGAACCGTCACTTTTCCTGGACTCAGTAAACGTTTAGTGCAAGCTTTCATCAGTAAGCAATAGTTTATTGATCAAGGCTTGTGCCGAAATGTTTATACCATTCATACCAAGTTGTATTTTTTGAATATCGATATATATTTAAAAAACAAAACAAAGATGCTATGTGAGCTGATTTTTTTGTGGTTCGGAAAAATTTCTAGCCAGGCAGTAATTGGCTCATACTGCAATGGATTAGTTTGTCAAAATGCAAATAATTGTTCACTTGGCCAAATGCGCAGTCTTTCTGTTTTCTTGTTCATTTTCAACTTACACCACAGAAAGACTGCATGCAGGCTAGCGCAGGCTTGGCATTGCTGTTGTTCAGATGTTAATAGTCAGTTGAGGTAAATCACTGCCATTTGTGGATGTGAAATGTGACAAGAAAACATTGTTGCTTTGTGAATGAACTTAAGAACATGAAATTAATTTTACAAACAGAAGGGGCTCTCACAATCAACCTGCTGAGCAACAGACTGTACAAAACGCTCATGCACTTTGATGGGTGCATAATAAGGAGTTTTAGCATTCAATCTCCAACTGCAACTACTTATTGTACATTCAAGATGGATTATCAGATATTGTTTGAAGGCTCTCCGCTGGAGCTAGGAATGTTGAAGCGCGAGCGAATGCGTATAGCAGAGCATTACTCTCTGCAAATATAAAATTAATCTAAAAATAGCCATCATTTTTGCTCACGTCAGCATTTTCCTTTGTGTGGTCAAGAAAAGCGGCAAAATTGGCCAAAATCGGGAAAATCGCGATAAAATTAAATTTGGAGAAAATTTTCCATCCAAACATGGTACTCGTGATAGAATGCATCAAATAACACTACATTACAAAAGAAATTTGCAAAATATTCCACGTCTGCTCCTTTTTTCGCGAAAATTGAGATTTGAGAATTTGCGATTTTTCCTGGGTCAGTCCCAGAAAATTGTTTCCCGTCCCCTCATTTTTTAAAATATTTCAATGAAACTTTTTGAGAAGTTGCACCATAAATAGTTGCAAAAAGTCAAGAAGTTTCATGGGTATGAAATTCTTCCTGGCAGAGTTATTTAAAAAAATCAACTAGGGGTTTGCTTCCCCCCCCCCAACCAAAATAGGGTTAACACGGAAATGATGACTTTGTATTGCAAGTAATAGTTTCACGTTGATACGATCATCAGGCAATAGTGCTACAAATTGTTAGAAGATTGTTATATTTATACAGTGTGTCTCGAACAGATTGTCCCTCGTTTATGTGACTACTGAGGAGGAGCTGTAGATTCAATAATCTCGGTTTTTACACAATTGCACAGGTCAGGCTTCAACGTAGAGTTTGAGACGTTGCATGAGTCAATCTGACACATGGTTGCTGGTTTATGGCAGAGAAAAGGCAAAATTAGTGATTGCTTCAAAAACAGCACTTCTATTGTTTTCCTACTACTACTACTACTATTGTTCAGAACATTCGGCTTCCCGAACGGCTGTGGCGGCATACACAATGTTCTTCCATTTCTCTCTGTCCTGGGCTGTTTTCCAGCAATACCAAAATTAAGTTTTCAAAGAAAAGGTTCTAGCATTGTAGTAAGATTTCACTACATGTTCTTAAAGGTAGGAAGTGCTCTCTTACGAATAGAAAACACTGCTAAACCTTTAAAACATTCAGCAAAAATTTTAATACGATGCTGGAACCCTTTCTTTGAAAATTTGCTTTATTTTGACATTGCTGGAGAACGACAGAAGTGCTGTTTTTGAAGCAACCACTAATTTTGTCCTTTCTCTGCCATAAATCAGCAAACGCTTGTAAGATTGACTCAAACAAGATCTCAAACTCTATGTTGAAGCTTGACCCATGCGACTGCGTAAAACCAAGATAATTGAATATACAGCTCCTCCACAGTAGCCACACAAACGGGGCACAATATTTTTGGGACACCCTGTACATATATATTCGCACATAACTAGTCGTCCCTGACGATTTTCAGACCAGTCAAGTGATTCATCCTGTCCAGATGTCTGTTAATTTGACCAGGGTCTGATTGTTAAGTGTTTGCAAATGAGTCAAATGATATTTTCAGGGAAAATGGTTTTGCACCCCATCAAATTGTCCCGTGATATTTTCGTACCCCTACAAAGAGTAGTGGAAAAAGTTTCAAACCCCTCTCCAAAATCATCCGCCCCGGTACCGAGAATTAAAAATGACGACTGCCTTAAAGATCTAGTAACTGCAGAAGGAAAGGTGTACGACTCCGCGAAATGATGGTGTGATGAGGACACAAGTCCGAAAAGCCATATCTTAGTGTGGTTTGTTATCCAACCTCTCTTCGTCAAGTTTTATCATCACAAGCAGAGGTGTTACTCCCTAAATTTAAATATTAGTTTGTTTGATACCGTGAAAGAAGCTCTATTATTTAATTTCGGACACTCGAGAGGGGGGCCTTTCAGAGAGGAGGGCTCATTAGAAAATGGGTCTTATTCGCAAAATCAAATGACAAGGATATGATATGTTTTCAAATCTTTTACCCAATATTTTGTGGAATTAACCAGATTCAACATACAATTTAACAAGTGAAATACGTTAATTCGACACATTTACTATCCCACACATTATCAAAACTAACATGCAAGTTTGTCTAGCGAAATATATGGAAGATCGTTGGTAATTTCTGGAGTTTGATGATATAATTTCGGGGCAGGGACGTAGGAAGCATCTCAAACTTGGAGGGGCACGACACTTCGAGGGCTTTTTTTTTCTTAAAAAAGGAAGCACTTTTTAAAAATAAAAAGGGCACTTCTTTGTTTATTGCAAAATCTTGGGAGGCACGTGCCCTCAGTGCCCTCCGATTCCTACATCTATGTTTGGGGGGCATAATAGGGCTTTTACGGTCTATCGTCTCGTGAATCAATCATCTCGTAAATGTCTAGCTTGCTAATTCTTTGAACAAAGGAACCTCTCCTAACTGATTCGATACGATAGACAAGAGTGTTTAACTTGATATGTTGAATATTTATGCACGTGTCATTTTCTTGCCCGGGGGATGGGTCCCCGGGGATGGTCGGGTGATTCTGTGAGAATTCACCATCTTTACTGGAGATATTGCCCCAGGCCCCGGGACATTCATGTTGGCGCACAACAAGACAGCAACAGCAACATAGATCGATTGAGAGTGAGAGCCACATGGGACACTTTTGCTCCAGGTGCAGCCAGGAAGGTACGTTTGGTATCGCTTTGTATCACATTGATCGTTCGATTTCAGTTTCTTTAGAGCGCACTGGATGACATTCCAAAGCAGCCTGAAGTTATGTTTGTGTTTTTCATTATTTCAGATGACTTTATTTCGTGTAAGCCTGAAAGGCCAGGCGACCAGCAGAAGACTGGTGGTAGCAACTTCTATCGGTGAGCTGAGAGAAAAAGGTATGTATTTGAAACTTCATATATCAGTGTTGCTTTATGTGCCCTTTATGTGCTGAATTCTTCATTGTTTACTAGGCCTTTACGTTCTCAAAAGTCTTCCTGCCTCTCACCTTGAATGTTTCGTTTGGTGATTAAAATGAGGTATGATATTGGTACCAAGCCCAGAAATCACTTGTAAATGATGTAATGTCTCCGATGTTTGACACAGAGAACTTCCATGATTGTGAGGCTTGCCATGTTGATATAACAAGTGATTTCAATACGAGTTGTCTAAAAGGCCTCATTCTTTTTGGAAGTTTTGAAAATTTCTTGATACAAAATTTCTGACCACACGGTCACAGATTTGGATTCAGCACTCCAGTCTTAGTCTAATGGCAAATTTTCATATTCATAGAGTTTGCAATTTTGATTCTATGTGAGGATACACAACTATGATATTTCACATTTAAATTGTGTTTTTCTAGGATCCATTTCATCCTTAGCCCAATCTTCTCTACTAATATGTATCTGTAGCATGTACATTGATTAAAGCAAGTAATAGACTATTTCTATTTCAAAGGTGCCACACGAGGCTGGGACTCAGCTTTTCTTAGGCCCAATGTACATTAATTTGATATGTTATTGTTTCCCTCTACAGAAGCCTTTGTTCCCATTTCCAATGGATGCCAAAAGCACTCTGTTTCATTTTGGGGTTTTACCAATCAATGGTCCTGGCCCAATGGCCCAATAGTCTTGAGCACTTCATTAGAAGCATATCATGAGTTTGATGATGTATTCCATTAGAATTCATTTGAAAATTGCAAGCAAACATACCCAAATTCATGGACAAAGTTCTTGTTCATCTAGTGAGAATGTTCGTGACATGATGGAGGGAATCACTCACTACAAATTTCCTTGTTTTTTAGGAAAAAAGCAAAGGGGGATGCTGAAGTTGCATGATAAGTAGAGGAAGAAACTTGCAAATCTTTACAGTTCTATAACTTAAAGCAACAGGGCTAAAGTCTCCATGAGAGCAGTCTTACCAAGAAACTCAATTCTCTCCAGATCGCTAACAAATTAGAAACTCCATTATTGGGAAAATCAGTTTAAGAAACTTTATTCTAGTCAAGGAGATCTTTGGCATGTTTTTCTTCTATCTTCACTTGCTTCCTGTAAAAAACCTAGATTTGAAATGTTCACGGAGAAAGAGGAAGTAAACATAACGATAGTTATGGAAGGGAATATGTATGGAAGACATAGAAAACTCGGAGGAGACTCAACGTACTGAAGATTTGATGATTTTAAGAAACTTTCAGTGCTGGCACAAGTTCTTTATATGGTTTGCTCTTTTGCTTTTGAAAGACATTTTTGAAGGCTTTGGTCATCGTCGTCTCAACTTAATTCATTTGAAGAGGAATTCCCAATAATTGAATTTGGGCTCGTTTGAAGCAATATTTGTACAAATCCTAGTTGAATACACTGTCAAATCATACTCGGGTATTCAAGACAAACAGGCACGAGACGATAGGACCATAGTGCCATTGGGCCATAGGCCAGGGTCATTGATTGGTAAAACCCTTCATTTTGTGGATCAATAACTTCAACAGAATTAGTCACTGCGGGTTTCCCCTGAGACAATCGGATGTGATTTAAATAAAAATTGAAAGCAAGGCTTATTTTCTGGAACCTGGAAAGGAAGTTTGTGATGCAGGGCGTATAAGTTTTTCCTCTTATGTTTACCAGTTGTCAGATATCAAAGTATGGGCCTAGGCTTAGTGAATATCAGTAGATAACTAAACTGCTGAATCAAGTAAAATGTGCAGTGAAAATCTTGCAAGAAATATCATTTTCGATTGCCAAATAGTCCATGGATCTTTTGCAAAGAAGTGAGACAACAGTTCAAAAAATTTTTCAATGGACACAAGGCTTCTTTTCTTAAATGCCCTGGATTTTCTCAGTTGTAATTTCTTCAATTTTTGTGAGTTGATAATGAGAATCTGAGAGTTGTGTCTTTCAAAGAGCTCCTTGTGAAAATATGTGTAGGTTGCTTTTCTCCCACTCCCTGCTTTGCCGCCTAAATAATAATCAGCCTGTTGTGCTGTAAACTGGAAGAAGGATCTCAGTGATCACAACCATTGCAATCAAAACAAGCCATGCTTTGAAGGCTTAAGTCACCTCTTTATCTCTTTGTTTCATACAATTGACAAATTGTTCTATCAGCCAATCAAAGGTTGGAGACAGCATTTAATGGTAAGTCAGAAATTGGAGCTCAAAGACTTTGCACATCCCTAAAATGTACATATGACTCCTCTTGCAAGCACAGGTTCAATCGAGACATGGTGTCTATATTTTCTTTCATTCCAAACTCATCACAAAAACAGCTCGAAATCCAATATAGATGTTAATGATAGGTATCACATCAACTTTAAGACCCCTTTGTGTCCACCATCTCAGGCTTCTGGCCACTGTGACCCAAAGAAACTTTCATGATCATATGTAAATTTCCACTCAAAACCTTCTTTTAAAGCCCTCGGTATTAATCCACTTTTTGTGAAGTGGAATCAAATCAAAGAACAAGGGAAGCATGGAAAACTGCAGTATGTTGATCCTTCTGGGGCCTTACTTCAATAGCACAGTTTATTCTTGGCATTTATTTTGCTGTTTCTGTCCAAGCGGTTTTAACAAGGTTTGGTTTCATTTCTTGTCCAGGCTCAAAGAAGTTAGGCATTGGAGAAGTGCCTGTGAGCATGTTGTTAGAAGATGATACTTGTATAGATGATGATGATGATGAGCTGTTTGCTGAACTGCCTAACAATATGGCAGTTTATTTTGAAATTTTGGAACAAAAAAGAGACACCAAACAGTTAACTATCAGCAACGACGAAGATGGGAACATGATAAATGGTCCACCAATGCAGGTGATTGTCTTCATTTGGGTGATCTTTGCAGATTTGCTTATTTTAATCACAAGGACTTTGGGACTTTTAGCCCAATGGTTTACAGGTATTAAGATTTTCATGGAATGAAGATTTTGAAGATTGTCAAGGTTTGGAAATTTCTTGCAAGATGTGTGTTTTTTCTTGCTTCCATAATTTGAGCTTGCTGTTTAGTCAATTATAATCATAGAGGTGCCATTGGAAGCCAACATTTTGGAAATCATTGTAGGCGCAAATTGTTCACAAGTTTTGATACAAGTGGTCTGTTCCCTACCAATCAGAATGGAAGATGACAAATAAGGTGATTGGATTTGGCTGATTTTTCTTCAATTTAAACTTCCCGCCAAAGGCAAACAAAAGCACATTCAACTGAACGGCCGCAACAATCAAAATCTCGAAATACGAAATGAATTTATGAGATCTTTGCATCCCCAAACAAGCAAAATATCGTTTGTAGGAAGGAGTTTTTGCTGAAATAGCCTGAAGAAACACCCATTTTAGTACTGATAGCTAGCTTGTACTGCCATTTTAGCATTATAGGGTGGGTGGTTTCGAGAAAAAACTGCAGGTGATTTAGGGCATGTCCGTTTCTGGAGGTGTAAGGATATGAGTCGTAGTCTGAGCATCCATCAGTCCATGAATAGTGATAACTACAGATATGCAATCAGTCTAGTTTAGAGTTAGCACTTGGAGTCCTTTAGGAATGGGCCTGCATCCTCTCATTTTCAATGCATCAAATTATTATTGATCAAAGATAAGACAAATTATTTACATTTCAATTGCAGAAAGAAGCTATGGAACATCAAGTGAATCTCTCAATTAGCAAAAGTGATCTTGATCAAAGGAGCAGGATATTCAACCCAAGCACCAGACCACTTAACAAGTATGAAATGGCTATGAATGATGCCAGCAGACAGCTGTGCAAGGCAGATTCCTCTTTGATCACAAATCGGCAGTTGCTCCTTGAGAAAGCAAGGAAGGTCGTCCATGATGAAGGGTATGCCTATAAAAAGAAAAAGTCAAGATCTGGTGTCTTTGGTGAGAAGGCCCAGCCCAAGAGAAGTTATCTGACTAATGATATAAGGCAGGCGAGGATTTGCACCATCAACTTACAGATAAAATCGATTGAAGAGTCAATTTCTTTGCTGGAAAAACAAAAAGTCCAGTATATCAACACCAAAAGATTTCTGCAAGCAGCAGAAGTTAACACTTTGATTGCTGAAAAACGAAATTCCAAAGCAATGCACATGGAAGAGCTCAGAAAGCTTAATTCTGGAGCAAGTCACAGAAAACGAAAGAATGAAGAGAGTCATATGGTTTCGAAGAGGCTGAAAGAAGATTTTTTCAGCAAGGCGGGAAAATTTCATGTTGAAATTGATCTTGATGCTCAAGAGGCTGACACACTATCAGAATCCTCAGATGTTGAAGCACCCAAAGCTCCACAGCCTTGCAGTGATACAAGCAAAGAAGTCACCATGACCACAAATGATGAAGCTGTACCTGCCCTGGACGATGTGGAGCAAGTAAGTAACCCTCCTTTATTGGCCTTTAAGAAAACTGAATATGAAAAGTATGTTTCTTACACCAGGCAAAGACTTTCCGAGGGGACCAAAGTTAGCTGTGACTTGATGAAGTCCAAAATAACTGATCTGAGTCTCACTGAATTTATCAGTGCCAGGAAAGCTTACTGTTCCTTTCACCATTCATGCCGTCATTGTGAAGGATGTAAAAGATTGACTTGTATGGCTTCTGACATTGTTGAGAAAGGTATTGTACCTGTGCCTGTACTGTACCGAAAGCATTTCAAGAGTTCATATAAAGCTGACAAGGCCGTTCGAGTAATGATGCAATTACCTGTTACAATTTTCAGGCATGAAAAACAACTTTATGTCACTGAAATCAAGCAAGGACTTAACATGAAAAAGTTCTCAGAGTTCTTGAGTACCATGGTGAAACCAGAAAGACTCTCTCTTGGAATAGACAAGGACTGCTTAAAAGTCATTTGTGAATTAGCAAGCTCAGAGAAGGACAGAAAGTTAATTCAAGTAGCAGCAGGTAATAGTTTGTCTGGAACTTCTGTAGAGAGGGAACTAGGCATTGCAAATTTCAATGAGAAGAGAAACAAAGTTAACACTGCCATTGAGGAATTACAACAGATTAAAACAGCAGTGAATGACATTGTTGACTACAAACTGTCATCTTCTTTGCCTGCCCCTGACTCCGTAGCATACGACACAGTTGGTCATGACAGTGAAAATAATCTTGCTGGAAGTTTGAAGGAACAGGATGAAGATAGAGAATTAGAAACAAAATTGATCAGTGAAGAAATTGGCAATGAAGCAACAAATTTTGACATTGATCCATTTTTGTCCAAAAGCAATTCATCTATGCTAGCAAAAGAAAAGGCAACACAAAATACTACAAAAACAAAAGACAGAATGAGAAAGCAGACAGCAAGGGAACAGCGACTTAAGAAAAGGTTGGTTGCAAAAGAGATCACTGCAAAGCGACTTTTGCAAAGGAAACTGCCCAAAAATGTTAGCAAGACATTGCAAAAATATCCCGATCTAGGAAAAGATATCGAAGATTTTGCTAGAGCAAATAGAATTGGAGCAGACTCTTGGCGAAGGACAGGACTTCTTACCTTTGATGGAAACACAAAGAAGGGTCCAAAATTAACATATATGAGGATAAAGAAGCATCTCGAAGAGAAGTATCAAACTACATTTGGATATGGCACAATTGTCCAGCTTTGTTGTTCAAGAAACAAGCGGCACCTGTCATCTAAGAGATACTGGAGGGCAGCTAACATCATGTCTAGACGTGCACGGAAGGGATTTAATGTGAAGCTTAATGTTGATGCACACTGGAGCTGCTCATTTTATCAACTTCTCAATCATTTACAATTGAAGGATGGCACCAACAAGTTTATTGTAAATCGAGATGATGCTGCAGGCTTTAGATTAGATACTACTTACACCCATAAACAACATAAGTTGATAAGTAACATCGACCAGCCAGAACTAACTACAAGAACAGATTATGTAAACAGATATCCTTCCATACTTCAAACCTCCTCGTACTTAGTTATGGGCACAGAGAATACCCCTGAGCAGCCATTTGGCATCGTGAAGGCAACTGGAGTATTCCAAAAGAATGCAGGACAACATTCAGCAGATTTCATCATGCTACAGCAGTTGAAAGAATTCGCTCACTATTTTGAGAATAAGCCAGTTGAATGTTTCAGAGTGGATGGGGCAGGAAATGAAAATCCTGGGTTTGATGAGGTCCAGTTTCATTGGGCTGAGCGCCATATGCTAGAGGGTCGATATTGTACACTAGTCACAACCAGATACGCTGGTGGATCATACTTAAATAGAGTGGAATTGTTAAATGGTTGCCTTTCCATGGGACACTCAGGAATTTTCATACCTTCCACAATTCACGGATCCAACATGGATTCAGATTCCGGAAAGGTCAATGAAAAAATGCTTATAAGGAACCTTAACACTGCGACGGATGTGTACATAGATAAAGTAAAAGGTGCAACATTTGGAGGTAAAGAAATTGTACTTATGAAAGGTGACACGGGCAGTATTGCGGAAGAATACCAGGAGCGGAGACCAAGACTGACAACTTTTCTTAAGGGTCCAAAATATAAAAAGGAAAGCCTAAAGATCTCTCACGAAAAAGAGTACCAGTATTTCACTGATATATGGAGAATGAGGAGTAGACACATGGTTCAAGATCTTCCAAAGAACTACGTCTTCATGCTACTGCCTTGCTTTGAGAAAGGCTGCCCACATCCAGTGTGTAAAAAAGGTGAAGTAAACCATCACCATTGGTATCAAGGAGGTCCCAGCGTAAAGTTTCTGCCATTGCCAGTGAAAGATCCGAAAAGGCCATGGGGAAATGCACAGTGCCAAGACTGTAACGTAGATGGAAAAGGGATTTGCAGTGGTCACTATTTGTCACCGGAAGAGGTCATACAGCTTCATGAATACGGAAAACCGCTCGAGTACTGCCAGCCACCAAGGGAAGCCATTAAAGAGTTTGTTGCTTCAAATGCCGCGCCAACAATGAATGAGTTAGAAGAAGTGGCAAAGCATTGCTTGCTGCCTGTAGGAGAAGTCAAAATGTACGTTGACCACCTGCGTCAAATAGAAGAACGAAGAAAGAAGTGTGCAAAAAGACAGAAAAAACATGATACGTCCACTTAGGCAAAACAGGTTGTTTAACAAGCCATTCTGATATTTGGAAGCTATCAAATCTTTTTCCACTCTGTTGTGGCCATGTTGTGTCAATTCCATCAGGAAAAAGTTCTTGCTTTGGAAAAGCAGCAGAAAATTATTGAACTGTTAAGTTTGACTTTTTCTTGTCAGAAGCATTTGGTTCAGGGAGTGATAAATCATGACCTGTCAAAAGGAGACGTTTTTCTGGCACATTTAACACCACTAATTCCTTCAGGAAATTGCTGATGAGCACCCTTTAAATTTTTTTGAACCATCCATCAAAAAGAGTGGGTATGTCAATGCGATCTTGCGATCTTATATTCGCTTCCTTTCATAGCTGTTCCGTGCTTTCTCCAAGTGATCCTTTTTTTCTCAAAGCAATCCTTTATTTCAATCACGGAGATATTTTCACTACTAAGCCTGGTTTTCATCAGATCATAATTCATCGGCCATCCAATCGCCGACCATCGGAGGCAATGACTGATTAACTTCTGGTAGAAGACAGCTAATTTCTTATGAAAACAAAACTTCCGCGATCTCGTAAAGCTCTAGGCTCCATTTCTGCGTTTTGTCACATATGTTGAATCGTGTATCGAACAGTTTTTTTCATTCAAAGCTGCAGCTTTGTTGACTTTCGTGCTAAAACACAAGCCGAATTCCATCGAAACTGGGTTGCTGATCGAACTTCTAATGGATTACGATTGAATGAAAACTAAGCTTTAAGTTCACAGTCTTTAGTTCAAACTCATTTGTTGTCTGAAAGACATTCTCTCCTTTAGCATTTCTTTACCAAAAGGCACGTGTGGAGAATCCATTCTGATCAAACATACTTTGTTTTTTAGGAGAATGAGAAGATGGAGCAGAAGTGACTGGAGTTGTTGTTCTGTTCGTTTGCCATTCTATTTAATTAGATTATTCACAAATAGCTGACAACATACACCCAATTTTTATAGGTAACTAAACTTCAGAACTGGCAGGTAGCTTCTTAAAGCTTTAGTACGCTCTCTACCAAAAGCTTATAATGTATTTCTTCTATTTTCAATTCCAAAAGAGTAGAGTTAATCCTTTTTGTAGGAGGGCTCCCAAAGTACTCAGTAAGACAAATACCTCAAAACTAGTAATAAAATAACTCACACTCAGAAATGCCAAAACAGATGCGAACATTAAAGAGTTTCAAAAACGGTTTCAGTGGAACGAGTTTCTCAGGTGTTTTCATTTAGGTAGGGTAGTTTCTTTAGTTTCGCAAAATTGGCCTACCGTTTCTCATAAGCAGTTTCTTAGCTCAAAAATATTAAAGTTGAAAGTTAATTTTGGTAGGTCTTTTTTAGAAATGATCTAGAATATATTGTCGTTCGTAATTGCATATCCATAAAAAGAGCAGCATTCACTCTGTTAACGTTAGTTTTATCTGGGGGTCCAATGCTGTTTATGGTAATCCATTTCTTTTCACAAAGTGTCAGTTAAGAATACAGTGGATTGTTGCAAATGCGAACACAATGGTTTTATAACACTAGCAGTGATGTGAGCAACTTAACTGAAATGATGTTAAGAACTATGTATTATGAATTTATTCAAAAGCTTTGTTTTGTTCATGTTCTTTATCTGTAAATATGAGGAATCATATTAGCGCTGAGTCATTCTTGTGTCTTCCTTGGTCGAGCCTTCCTTTTTCAGCATCTAGTGGCAAGTTTTCACAGTCTTCGTCTTGGTATGTTATCAGGGACTTCTGGCTTTACTATCAAAACTTAGAGATGACACATTGAGCCCCATAACTGGGGACTTTACAAGAGCAAGGACCCCATACGTGGGGCTAATCTTATCCTCTGTTTGCAATTCTCCGACCATCCCCGGGGACCCACCCCCCGGGCAAGAAAATGACGCGTGCATTACCAGGTGATGGCTTACAGATACCTAGCATACAAACCGTGCGAGCATTTATATTAGGTGATCCTTGCAGAGCTTGATAAATAAGATGTTTATCTTGGAGATACCTTGTAGGCTTTTGCAGTTATCTTGCTATCATTAGCCTGCGCGCAGCCTCAACAATCATCAGTTCTTGATGCTTCAATGATATGACATGGCGTATTTTGATCTTAAGAAGGATCAATTCTATGATAGGATCTTTGGAGAGCGAGCGAGTTTCTTAAAGAGTGGGCGATGCATAAACAAAGTCAGACAGAGCTCCTAACTTTTATCATTGCTAAGAGGTCATTATTTGTTTAGCTTATCGATTGAATCGGAAATCCTAGTGCTTTTTTGACCAAGTTGAAAAATTCGTGTTGACGTCTTCGAGCAGTGATGACGATGAAATAGCTAGAAAGAAATAACTTGTGAGTGCAGCGTTTTAGATATTGAGAAGAAACTGAACCAACATATGGAAAAGTTAATCATAGGCCTTTCTCGACCTGTTGACATTACAAAATCCGAAGATCGATGCCCGTCTTTTTTAGATTTGTTGAAATCAAAGAACAGTACCCGATCCCCCCATCTCGAGAATGGAGTTGATAGATTCAATTGTGTGGCTACAATAGACGATTACGCTAAAGATGGCGGCGAGGAACTTTTTACCAAGATGCATTGCGTTCTAATTACGAATCCTTAACGATTCTATAGGAATTCGATTAAAGAACGCGATGCATCTCGGTAAAAAGTTCCTTGCCGCCATCTTTAGCGTAATCGTCTATTGAAACAGCTCGATCTCACATCCACAATATTGCACAAAGCGATAGACAAAGTAGCAAGGCTTTGTCACTGCTGCGTTTGACTTTCCATGATTGCTTGATCAGCAACAATTTCATTTCACCTTCGCCGTAGCCTTGCGGTGGAATGACTCGTATATACACCCTACCTCGTATATACGATTTATGTTACGAGTCATTCCGGTTGACATATGCCCATTTTACGACACAGGCCCCTTATAAGTTATACGTAAAACCAGGCGTTCAGTCGAAAAACAACCGGACAGGTGACCTTTCTTTGGTTATCGATAGGGTTTGCTAACACAAAAAATTGATAACGAATTTTCTTCGCACTTTTTTGATAGCGGTGTTTGTTTGTAAATCAGATATAGATGTATCAGGGCTGACTCTTCGTTGGCGATTTTATGAGTCGCGTTGATTGGCAATCCAAGATTTCATCTTATCAGAACCATTGTGATTAGGTGGCAGATGTTCAAAAGAGGCCGACACGATCCTTATTGCCGTTCACGTGACACCTACGTTGAGTTCTGTTAGTACAGTTTCAAAGATGTCGGACTCGTTGTGATAAACCCACAAGCATAACATTAGACATTGTAATCTGTGGAATGAAGGCTGTTAGCTTCTGTAAAAAATAGGCGCCTTTGAAAAAGTGCGTGCGGAGAAGCAAACCGTGAGATGTAGATCTCGCGGCCATCTTTTGTCGTGGAAGGGGAATCTAACTCTGGTGCTCAGGCTGTATTTGGCGAGGGGCAAATCACTTGTCAAAATAGCGTACGTGATTTTTGTGATTTTAAAATCACATGATTTTCTTCTGTGATTTTTTAAAGATTTTAGTGATTTTTTTGTGATTTTTGTGTGATTTTTCAGTAATTTCTCAGTGATTTGTGATTTTTTGTGCTTTTTGCAAGTGATTTATTGGTGATTTTGTGATTTTTGTATGTGATTTTTTTGTGATTTCAAGAAAGGCGTACGAAAAAAAAATCAGTGATTTGCCCCTCGGTATTTGGCAGTAATTGCAAGGTTAGGAAATGACAGAGATGGACATGAGTAAGTATTTATTACATCATTACATACTGATTGCGAACTGAATTAACAACGTTGATCAAATCCCTGCGACTGTAGCTTAGGCCCTTTCACCCAATCTGTGTGCCTTTTCGCTCATGTTCTGAGAAGATAAAGCAACCTCGTTCCCAGGGTGTTCTTACGTCATACGCTGATCACGAAGCCGAATGAACACCCTGGTACACTTCGATGAAATGCGCCCAGAATCTGGGTGCATTTGGAAGCCATTATGGATTTCACCGTTGGCTAGGCAACGCCAAGCGACGGAAAATGGCCGTTGCTCTGGCGCTAATTCTGCAGAAGATGGAAGGAGAAATTGAAAACAAACACTTTGAAGACCTTATTTGAACCGTTATTCAGGTATCTAAACAATAATCTGGGGTCGGCAAGTTTGTTTAATGTGAAAATAAGCTCGGTTTGTTTAGAGCGAAAATGGGCCTAAGTTGCAAATTCGGGAAACTTTCACCGTAGCTTCAAAAATAAAATGGCTCGTTCTTCTTCGAATTTCAGAAATAAGTTGCAAATGATGGTTGGTATGGGTAAAGAATATGGTTTTACGTCGAATTTTGACATGCCGAGGTCGTTTAACCCGCGCAAATCGGAGTTACAGCCCAAAATGGCGAACAGCCAATCAGATTGCCGAACGGCCTCTTGTATCCCAGAGTAGAGGTGGAGCAACGAACTCACTCTGGGGACGAGATTGAAGATAAAGCGATTTGTCTTTCAGAAGAATAGATTTCATACCTTTGAGTGCACTTATTCAAATCAAAATAAACAGGGAGGGCAAAGCATTATGGTTGGCTGCGCAGTAGGTGTAAAATATGTTCGCTTTGTCCTAATCAGACCTGTTTCATTTAGGCCACAAACTTCACCATGGTTGGCCAGAGAAATTTTATATGACATTTTTGGTACCACTGCTGATAACCAGCCATCGTGAAACCATATTCTTGGAAAACAAACAACTGTTTCACAAAGCAATTTACAGCATGTATGACTATGTATTCTCAATTTCTTTACATCTTTTTGCAACAAAACTGATAAAATTTTTCATCTATTTGTGCCAAGATGTTGGCACTTGTCGGCCCTTCATAGGGAAATGAATACTTGCCGCGTTGATTCTGCAATGTTTAAAATCTCTTCGTTAATATATATGTGTAACTCCCTTCTGTTCGCTTATATGCTCATACTTGATTTTCCTTTTCCATATCAATCCATGTGGAGAAAAAGGATATTTACACGACATATTACTGAAATTTTATTGGATATTTAAATGCATGGTATAGTTTCTCATTGTATCTAGCCAATGAGAATAATTCTGCCTTTCCCAGGTTATCTGCCCATATATTTCTAATGTTTCTGTCGCAGCTACTCGTTTGAATGGATAAGATCGGATTTGAATGGCACATATAAGCATGAGTTCAAGGCAATCCTCAATAGGACTAACGCTTTCCCAGTGTCCATGAGAACGATAGATGCTCTTTCCAACGCTGGGTATTTATTAATGATTAGGCCTATTGCAAATGGCAACCGCATTATTATGAACATACCAACGATGGAAAAGTAGAGATAAACGGCCCGCGTTTCTTTCTTTCGTAAGGATTCCTCCTACTTCTTTGCCACCTCTTTATCATCGCCAAACACTGAAATTGACGAAATGAGCTTGATTTGTTTGCGAACTTGGAAAAGATACAAGTTAGCGAATAAAATAATTTCTTCCAGTTTCCAAATGCTTTTATAGTTGGTTGCTTGACCACTTCTTGAATTCAAATTACAGGGTGCCTCAAAATATTGTTCCTCCTTCGTGTGGCTGCTGTGGAGGAGCTGTCACTGCCCTCTTGGTATTGGATACAGTTGCGTGCGATAGGTTTCACATTAGAGTTTGAGACCTTGTTTGAGTTGGCCTGGTAAATAGTTACTGAAATATGGCATAGGAAGGGCAAAATAAGTAGTTCTTTGAAAACAGTTAAAGCACATTCTTTGCGCTCTAAAAAGTGCCAAAATCAAGTAAATTTGAAAAGAAAGGGTTCTAGTGTTGAAGTCAATCAATTTTTTTCTACATTTGTAAAAAGAGTTAATTTTTTTGTCTATCAGTATGACCATTAACTGTTCTAAAGATGCACGGGAAAATCTGATTACATCGCCAGGAATCTTTCTTTCAAAAGTTACTTGATTCCGAAGAAGAGAAGAGAAGAACAGTGGCGGCGCCAGCTCTGAAAAATCCGAAAGAAGTGGGGGGGATTTTGGCGTATTTTTCATTTTAAAGGTATACCCAACTAATTTATGCCATTTTTCTTTGACAATTTTTGCCGACTTTTGGGCCCCCAGTCCCCCCCCCCGTGGCGCCGCCACTGGAGAAGAGAAGTGTTTTCTTTGAAGCCACTACCTATTTTGCCTTTCCTGTGCCATATATCATGAACTACTTGTCAGACTGACTCAAACAAGGTCTCAAACTCTTAGTTGAAGCCGATCATATGTAGCTGTGTAGCATACAGGTCCATTTAAATTTTCTTTGGACACCCAGGATATTATGATAGAAGATAAGGCTCTCATTTGCACGGGTTGCTTTACCGTAAACTCAGCCTCTTACTACTCACAGCTCAGCATCGATCCTGTGAAGTGTCAGTTTCATACATGTTTGGTAGGCAGTTTTTTCGTCAGGTACATTTTAGGTTCTAGTTCTATCTTGCGTCGCCTTCACACACGAGTTATCATCAGGGACCAGATGTACTTAGAAAATCGAAGTGCACCATGGTTGCCATCTGTACAGTAACGTCCAAAACTTCACTCACTCATGATATTGTCATTTGGCTGTTTGTGCAATGTTTACTATGTTCGCTGTGTCACGACAGTTTCGATCAGATTGATTTTGTCATCAAAAGGCATAAACACATCAGAAGCAGGTTTATCCATCCATTTACTGCTTACTGCGGCATGCCATTTTCAGGCCACATACTATGTTTCACAATATTTGTTGTGTTCACAGAAGTCAATGTGTTTGTGTTGTGTTCATTGCTTTGTACACAGTGTAGTGTGAGCAGAGCTTGTAATGTTTGCATAATTTGCAGTGTTCAGTATCTTCGCCGCGTCATAAGATTGCTCACCACTGCCGGTATAATTATATATCGATATATTTGCGTGGAGATGCAATTATGTCCAAAGCATGTTTATTGGTTGCTTTTATCGTTCACTTGTGTTTGATAATGTCCAGTCCCTAAGTTCGCTGTGTCCACAGTGGACTCTTGAGATGACCTTCTCCGGCTGAATACATTCAACAGCATTGCTCGCAGATCGGATTTGAATGGCACATACAAGCATGGGTTTAAGGCAATCCCCAACAGGACTAAAGCTTTCCCAGTGTCCATGAGAACGATCGATGCGTTTTCCAACGCTGGGTATTTATTAATGATTAGGCCTATTGCAAATGGCAACCAGCTTATTATGAACATACCAACGATGGAAAAGCAGAGATAAACGGCCCGCATTTCTTTCTTTCGTAAGGATTCCTCTGATTTCTTTGCCGCCTCTTTATCATCGCCAAACACCGAAATTGACGAAACGAGCTTGATTTGTTTGCGAATTTGACTAAGGATAATCAAATTTGCAGTTGCGAGGAAAACCATGCCGAATATCGAAATTCCAGCCACGACCAGTGCCAAGCTGCTTTGTGCGATTTTGTATGATTCTTGATTAGTGATTGTTGCGCAAATCACGCCAAGTATCGGAGCAATTATAACGATGATCCACGAAATGACAAGTTGTATGTATACGTTACGTTTCGTAAAAATTTCGCGATATTTGAAAGGACGTGTGATGGCAATGAAGCGATCCATGGTAACAAGTATTATGGCTATCAATGAATCTATCAAGGATGCGATGAAAATGTACATGAACAGTGTGATACCACGTGTTTCTGACATGATTTCCTCGGTTACGGCATGTCGTATGAAAAAGTTGATGCACACGACCAACCCTGCTGTTGCTGTTACAATGTCCGATCCGATTAGATTGATGAGGAAAATGTTGGATGGTGTGGCTCTTAGAGAAGGGTTTCTGACGAACATTGCCAAGAAGATAGCATTTATGAGAATTGCAATGGTGACTTGCACTGTATATACCACCATCGTAGTCATCTTGAATCTGTGGTTTTCCCAGTCACAGTTTGTTGCCTGTGTTTGTTTTGAGTTTTGAAGATTTTAAGATGTCCAGAAGTTGTCACATGCAGTAGTACTTGCACAATGCTTGGCTGCAGTTGCTAAACAGTTGGATCCAATTGCTGAACACTACAATGACTAGAATAATTGGAACAACTTTTTGTGGATGCTAATGAAGAATTTCCTTCGACTGCAGTCACCACACATTTGATAGCTTTTGCGAGCAACAAGAACTCTGTGGCCACTGTAAACGCTAAAGTTGTCTGTCCTTGCACGACGATTGTTGCTTCTGTGCACGACAATTTCCTAAATCCAGCAAGTCGAATGCACAAAGGCTGCAGTATACTTGAAGAGGGCTGGTATAAATGGAAAAGTAATTATTGTTAAGTGATTTCAGGATTCGGGTGTAACTGTTACAAGTTGGCTTTCAAAATGAATAATGCAGAATAAGAGTATGATGTCTTCCGGGAAACTTGTACGGTGGGTCGATCTCGAGACTAACAAATGATTGCTTGAATGTTGAACTTAACATGCACTGCATGGTTTTGTCCTGATAATTACTTACGCTTGCCCAGTAACTGGATGGAGACAACCGACAAATGGTAAACACAGCGAAGCCGATTTTGGACCTACTGTTAACGATTTCAAGCCTGCTGCTTCTCCCTCCTGGTTGTCGCGTTCAACTTGCTTGTAAATGCTTTACAACACACCCAGAATCTGCAAAGAAGATAAACATTTTTCATTGCATGCCCAATTATTTATAATACACGATCCACTTCGTATCTTTTAATCTAAATATTTCATTACTCACTATGGCGGCACTCTCCTTATAGCAGTAGGCGATTTAAAAGATTACACCGTTTCCTTTAAAATGGATCCACAAAGACTTTACAATACTGTATTTCGAAGATATTATCTTAGATTGCTGAGTTAAAATGACTGTGTTAGCTGTGGTATCATCTTTGCATTAGGATACCACATTGCCGTAAAAATAAAATGTAAACAAACAGCACTTTGCCGCTACACGTTTTTGTTGGAAACATAGATGAGGTCTTGGCCTTGCCCCAAGTCTATTTCGTCATCTGTAATAAGTCTATCTGCAAGTTATACATGAAACATTTGTTTCGCTTTTCCCTTTCCTAATTTTCCCTTTCCTAACTTTTTTTAGATTGACAAATAGACTTAGGCAAGTCACATGAGTTCTTAGACTTGCTTTAAGTCGTTTCAAGGGTGTTAGGACACCGACGTTCTGATTAGATATTTATTTCATTTCATGTTCATTTTAATACATTTAAGGAGGGTTGCCCTTCAACAAGTTGATTTTCAAGGGTTCCTCCTATTTTTACCTTATTTTGCTTGTTCTTGTTTTGTTTGTTTTGTTTTTTCTTCTCTTTGTCTAGATTGACTTCGTTCATTATTTTCAATCAGATATTTTATTTCGGAAATCATCCAATTCAATAGCAATACTACTGAGACTTGTGTAATGAGTATAGTCTTTGTCTTTAAGCAACATTTTTTTGCAACTGAACTTGGCCTGCTACTTTAAGTTTGGTCATTCGAATCTAACTCCCTTGTATTCATGTGTGTTAGTGCACCTTCGCAGAAATAATGTTTGAAACCACTGTTCAGCTGAAATGTTGCTCAAAGACAAAGACAAGGAGAAACAAAACAAAGGGAGCATGAACAATCAAAAAGGCAAATAGATATTTGATCAAAACAAGGGTATCCTAACACCCATGGTCTACTCTGTCGTAAAAATAAACAATAGTATCTGCAGAGACAGCGAGGCAGGAAAAAACAAGATTTCAAAGTGCGCTTAGCCATAGGTTTAGATTCTTCTCGGTGGCCGACGCTTTCGAGATAGTATCCAAGGAACTTATAATTACAAAACTTTGATGCCTCTGTAAGCTTCCTGCTTTATAAAATTACACAGATTTAGGCCCCGTTCACACGAGAACGGAACGGAACGGAACGGACCAGAACGGAACGGAACGGAACTTTTTAAGGGGTGTTCACACGGCAATGGATCGATTTGAAGTGTTAATATCTTCCTCCCTAGAGATATAAATTTTCTAAGCTCGCCATTAAGTTTTTCCTTTTTCATGCGTAAACAATCCTATTGTTTGGAGTCTTAGAATTACCTCATGTATAAATTGCATGAAAAAAGTCCGCAAAGTGGAACAGAACACTTCAAAAAAGTGTTCACACGAGGGCTAAATCGTTTCGTTCCGTTTCGTTCCATTTTACGGCTCACTTTTCAGAGCCGTCCACTTTTCGGAACGGAACGGAACGTTTCTAGTCGTTCTCGTGTGAACACCTGCAAAAATTCCTTTGTTTTCTGGAACAGTTCCACATCGTTCCGTTCCGTTCCGTTCTCGTGTGAACGGGGCCTTACTTATTATTTGATACAGTTTCCGCCGATTGCCACCGTTACAAAGTGTTTTATTTGGAGGAGGAGAATTGATTGTTTACCTTTAATTTGACGTGTCTCAAGGTTTGGTTTCTGCACAATAGAAACACAATAGACCTTCTAGCTATTCTACAAAAGAGCCTGGATCGAGCGTTATTTTCATACAATTTTATACGCGAGATTCGATCGAGTGGCGTTAGAGCTTCTATCGCAATTTGCACATTCGAAAATTCTTCAAACTGCATCATAACATCGTTCGATTCAGATTCTTTCCTAATTGTTACACCAGACTGATAAATTCTGTGGCCCACTCATAGTTCAATGGGCCCACTACATACCTTCGGGAGCTAGATCACGGAAAGCAACCGCAAAGCTTGATGACATCAGATTTCACTGACATAAATGTTGCAAATTTACCCAGGAAGGAGTTTTCAAGCATTGGTCCGCAGGACTGCAGGAATAGCACATAGCAAAGAAAGAAACGGGCCCAAACACGAACCTTGTGGTTTGCCATATTCTGTCTTAACGACTGTTAGATTCATTCATTCAGAAAGAAATATTGCTTTATATTTGTGTAGTGTAAATTGCACGCCTCCGTCCATAAACCTGATTTGAAGACTACTCGTCCAAATTTCCGCGCGATTTTCTATACAGCAGAAACTTACTTCATGAGATTTTCAGAACTTTAAGTATGAGGTGTCAACATTTTAAGTTAATCCTCGAGAAATTCAGACAGAAATATTTCGTTATCAAATGACTCAAAACTAGCTTCGTGTGACACTTGTAACAAAGAAAGGTGAAAGGACACCTGGTCGATTTGTCAGGGATAATGCACGCGCTTGGTAAACTAGATCTGCTTTCTCAAGCCATTCCTGTTAAATTTGTAAATTATTAATACAGGTCTACTTAAATTTTGCATACAAGCTTTCTGATTGACCATGGTCATTCAAAATCATTCAAAATGAATTGAGCTTGATCTGATGAGGCGTCCCTCGAGTTAATCTCAATTATATTTTATCACAGTCCTGCCGGGTGATTGAGAATAAATGGCTGTTACTTCTTTATGGCTTGAAACTAACCTCGGGTTCTATGCTGTATTGTATTTCCCAACCTCAGTCCATTTTTTCATTTCAAAATTTGTTTTCATTTTGAGATTTTCCGGATTTTCATGCATGGAAGCCCTGTCATTACCCTGGGTACTGACTCTCTCTAGAGAGAGTCTACTGACTCTCTCTAGAGAGAGTCTGCTACCGAGGGTACCCTGTCATTTATTCAGCCATGGATGGTTAGACGCAGCAGTTGTGCTTCATAGCCGTTGCTTTGTTCTTTTGCGGAGGAAAACTTATTTGCTGCTGAGAAGGAGCCAGTGTAACAGACGAAGGAAGAAGGAAATGAAACGTTTCTTACTTTCAATTCTCCGATACCTCGTCCGCAGAAAGATATATATTTTCCGCCGCAAGAGCATATATGTTGAAAAATGTTTCTTGCAGAGGTGGCGCCAGGGGAGGGCGAGGGGGGCTACAGCTCCCCCCCCGTCGGAGGCATCTAGCCTCCCCGTCGGAGGAAATTTTGGGTTCTCGTCGGAGGAAATTTGGCAAAATAACGCACAAAAACACTATTTTTCAGTCATTTTAGCCCCCCCCCCCCTGTCGGAAGCTCCAGCCCCTCTGTCGGAAAATTTCTGGCGGCACCCCTGGTTTCTTGGGTCGTGACTTACACAAATTGCTGAACTGCGACGACATCGTTGGCCATCGACATTCTAATAAGACCTTTCCTCGATTGATCAAACAGCTTCGATGAATCGACAATGTTAATTCTTTCAAAATGCACTTGAAAAACGTTGAGATGTAAAAATTATCATGCATCAAAAATTTCTGCGTTGAATCATAGCAATGCGCACAATAGTCCTAGATCAATCCCGATATCATTTGACTTACATGGTAGAAAGGAAAAACTCTTAGCAGAAGTTTAAAGCCATTCTCATTAAGGGACAGCGCAAAATTTATTATGTTACATGGCCGGTGGAGAAGAAAAATTGTTGCAAAAAATCTGCCCTCGCCGTCTGAAATCATTACAAAAAATACGACTGCCCTGTCACTTTTTCCTTAAAAATGCATCTGCCCCGTCTTCATGAACAACAGATGTTGTACAGTGATATAATACCACCGATGAATTAGCCAAAGACCACAAGAAAGGCAGTTTATCTCTATAAGAGTCTTTGTAAATGACTGATGAATCCTTCAATCAAGAAACTAACAAGGAAATTTGGCGTCATTGATACTCATCTTTGCATGCACTTCTCAACTTGCATGATTCACAATTTTGTCCGCAAGGTGAGCCATTTTATATTCCAAAGTTCATCCTATCTTGACTACCTTGAGCTCATAAAAAGTTATTGCCCCGTTCAAGCCCGTTCACATTTGCTTAATAAAAAGGGTTGACCCCCGGTCTGTTAGGTTTTTTATATTATTATATTTGTCCCATTTATATTATAATTTAGTATATTTGTCCGACGGGGATGTGCCGTTTTTCAGGGTATCATTTTCGCCTATTTTTTCTAGAACAGGGTATCAAAAGAAGGCAAATTTTCTGGAGCAGGGTGAAAAAAATTTCTTTTCGTGGGCACAGACCCGTACAAATTTAGGTCGAGTACCCCCCCTCGGGGGTTGACCCAGTTGTGCACAAGCTCAAAAAGTCGTTGCCCCGTTACGTTTGCACCGGCCATGTTATAAAATAAACTTTGCGCTGTCCCTAAAAACTGGAACAACGGAACATAGGCAGACTGACAAGGTTCTGGACGTGGCCGAAGAGAAAGAAAATTGTCGCCCTTTGCCATACAAATCGGCACGATTGTGATATGTTCTTCAGGTTGTTCAGAAGCTATTTAACAAACTGTTGTTAGTTGATTGAGCTTTTCGCATGGTACATCTGTTTACTTGTCAGGCCTTTGTGTGATGCCAGCACGCTCAGTTATCTTGGCATGGCAACACGGAGGGTGGAGTTGTCGTAAGTCTCTGCGAGCAAGAAAATTTTTCCCTGATTAACGGACTTTAGCTTATTAGCATTTTGTAGACCTTCAGAACAGGGACCGCGGAGCCGGGAGGGCCGAGGGCTTCTATAGCCCCCAATAACTTTCAAAAAACCTAACAGACCTTGTGTAGACCTGCCTTAGCAAGAAACGAGGACATTCGTAAGAACAATTTTTCGCAATGTGAATTAGTGATGTCGAATTAGTTGTCGAATTAGTGGTGTCGTTGGTTCGCTTGCTTCGCTAAAAAGTTGCTTCCTAAGCAAATCGCTACAGATCCCAGGAGAACGCACTAAGAATTGACTCTTGCTGCTTTAGAAAGAAAATGCTAATGCTGATCTGCATTTCTCATTGGAATAAGTCCCGCAGGGACCTTCCAAATTCCCGTATAGTCCACCGAAATCCAAACATTCAGACTCTCCGAAAGCCCAACTTGCCGCTGATTAATAATTGGATTTCATCTTTTTATTTTGTCCACATTTCTCATTGGAAAACGTCTTGCAAAAGTGCTTTCCAACTTTCCGTAGAGTTCACCAAAAGTCCACGAATTTAAAAAACGCTTAAAGTCCAACTTAATTCTGATTGAAATATGCATGAATCTAGAAAATCCGCTCAATAAGTGGCTTTTATCTTTCCAACATGGAAACTAGTCGAGAAAAATATGTATTGAATGTCTCTTTTGATCGAATGACCTGGAAGCTCCTGGAAGGAACGTGACGATGGCAAAACTTTAGTAAACAACGGATAACTTTACTTGCCTTTAGCGACTCTTACACCAAACGTCGCAGCGAGTAAACTGCAAGATACCACAATTTTTTGAAATTTCAGAGTTAACTGCAACATTTTCCCTGAGTGCTGACATGTGACCTTTTTGACTTTGAACTTTTGCTTCCCAGTCTACCTGGAAATTAACTGGAAAAGTAGGCAGGAAAATACGCGTAAATATAAGTAGTGGGATTGCTTACCTTCTACTGATAGACGTTTACAGACACAGTACTCAGTCTTGTGCTCTTTCTTCTGGCTGTGTATCACTTACAATTCGAAACCAAGTCAAACTTGAAATATTTGATTCACTTCCTCTTGAAATGCGTCTTGGAGTTCTGCACGGTCTGTCGATTTCCGATTATTTATATGATTGTTATTATCTGTGTGATCAATGTGCTGACTTACTCGCCTTTCTATCACTTCGATTGATGATGGATTGATAACAATCAAGATTAGATTTGTTGATGGATTTACTAAATACCTATTCTTTAGAATATCCTTCACAAAATATTTTGTACACCGCTATTGTCCTTTACAATAGTACCTGTTTTATGTGCACTCTCTCGATGATGCCTTACGTCAATTGCGTTTATCTCCTCCATGGTAGTAATAGCGATGCATCTGTTGATTCACAGAGCAATTGAGGTATTTCTTGCTGTTGTTTGTCCCGGGGGGGGCACTTCGATGTTTTCGGTACCGGGCATGTGCCGCTGGACAGGGTATAGTTTTCACCATTCTTGCTCCCGAGCCGGGTATCGTTTTCTGCAAAAATGCTCCCAAAAGGGTATACTCTTTTCAAATTTTTGCTCCCAGACAGGACTACAGTGTATTTTCTTGATCCTTTGCTCCCAGACAGGGTGTGGTTTTTTGCAATTTTGCTCCCAGACGGGGGTATTTAAAATGAGGAAAATGCTCCCAGACAGGGTGAAAATCACAGCACCTCAAAGGCACACACCCGTACATATTAGGACCAAGTGCCCCCCCCGGGTTGTTTGTCCGTTCGCCGAATCCAATTTACTCTTTTATTTGCAGGGTCTATTATAACGTTCAAGCTGAAAAGTTGCCCTCAGATGGGCATTTGCCCCCATGTCCCTTCATTAGAAATGTTGTTTAACAACTGATTGTCCCTAATAAGGGGCCCTGCTCATTACCTTCGGGGCGTCCCAAAATAATTGTGCCCCGTTTGTGTGGCTGCTGTGGAGGAGCAGTAGATTCAGTTACCTCTGTTTTTACGCAGTTGCATAGGCCAAGCTTCAACTCAGAAGAGTTAAAGACCTTGTTTGAGTCAATCTGACATATGGTTGCTGATTCATAGCAGAGAAAAGGCAAGATATGTGGTTTTTTCAAAGACAGCACTTTTATTGTTCTCTACCCGTGGGGTACCCGTGTCAAATAAAGTAATTTTCAAAGAAAGGGTTCTGGCATCGCATTAAAATTTTCACTACTTTTTTTAAGAGGTAGGAAGTCCTGCTAACCCTTTAAAAGATTTTGCAAAACTTTTAATACGACCCTAGAACCCTTTCCCACAAAACTTGCTTTATTTTGGCATTGCTGGAGAACAACCAAAGTGCTGTTTTTGAAGCCACCACAAATTTTTCGCTTTCTCTGCCATAAATCAGCAACCACTTGTCAGATTGACTCATGCAAGGTCTCCCGCCTGACCTATGCAGTTATGTAAAAGCCGAGATGATCGAATCTACAGCTCCTTCCCAGCAGCCGTACAAACAGGCCGCAATCTTTTTGGCACACCCTGTATCGCTCATTCAAAGGCTGTGCGCAAACTGATTGTAAAAAGAACGAGTATTTCCCTTCATAGGAAGCTTATGATGGAAAACCAACAGGTTTTTATAGCTAAGAAGCTAGTATTGAGAATCAATGCATAGCTTTAGAGATCTTTAAAATTTTTTTGAAATGTTGATTGAGTAATTTGTAACTTTCAAAAAATCATTTGAAACACTGAATGAAAACGGTAATGATGAAACATATGATAATGTAATGTCTTTCTTTTTCAGAACTACTTCATTCTTTCGTCCTCTATGGATAAAACTGTGAGGTATGTTTCATCCAACTTCATAGGTTATTTTATCCACAGGAGATTATGGGAACCAAGAACCATAGATATGAAGTCGAGTGCCTTGTTTCCCTATGCCGCCGATTTGTTGCCATTTCGGTAAACATCGACTCATAACATTGCTATGGAACTGCAGACTCACTTAGTCAACATGGTGTAGACTTGCAGGAGTTTTCATACGCCCAAATTGGTTGCAAATATTCAAAGACCGCACCAAAGTGTCCCTAAAAACTAAGTGGACATTGACATTTTAAACCGTAAGGTTGTACTGCTTGACAAAGAGTTATCAAACAGGCAATGAACGAAAGATTTGAAAAGCAGGGTTTGAATTTGGAGAGGATTTTGTAGCTTTGGTTCACGTTTGGGAGTTCTAGCATGCATGAGAGCTCTGCAGATATCGATTTGATGTGAGGAGAAAGCGTCTTTGTGATTTACAATCTTTGGTAAGATCTTCTGTAAAAATATTGCAGCACAGAGAATCAATGCAAGCCTTTAATCTGATTACTTTTTGCTTGAAAAATTGGTTAGATGTCACAAAGTAAGTGACACAGCCTTAACCATATGTGTTGTTAAAGGTCCAGAGACCTTTCTCGTCCTTATCGAGGGAGATGCTAACCTTCTCTCGGCTCATACAACACAATGATTATAAAATTTCCCTTTGGATATAAACCAATCTTTAAACTGGCATGCTTAGCTTGTGGGAATGTGTTGCTTTCTGTCGACGCATGCGCAGTTTGTTTGTACGTCATAGTTATGAATTCGACGTATTTCACAGTGAATTTGGTGACAAAATAAGATCCTTGTTAAGTTCTATTTTAATATATTTCAGATTGCCTGCAAAACTAACAAATTTAACTTTAATTGCTCAAAGTTAGAGATTTCAAGTAGATGAAATAGAATGGAATGCAGACGACAGGGTACATTTACGTGCACTTCAAACAGCTGTTCATAAAACCTTCTAATAAATCTTCATTAAATTTTCTGTTCAATGACGCATTTTCGTAAATAATCATCAATTTCAGGTGCGGAATTTCACACTATTCCTTGTCCTTACTTGCTTTAAAGTTTGCTGATTAATTCAATTTCTGAACATAAAATATTGATTCCGAACGTTCTCTAATGTAAAATACAAACAATTTAATAAAGGCAGAATTCGAGTACAATGTGACTGCGAAAAAATTAGAAAACTGACGCAAATTTTGAAATTTTAATGCGTCTCTACGTTTTCGGTACGAGTAGAAGCTCTTTGGCTTAATATTTACTTTTGAAAGATATGTGCAATGGCTTGACTAATTTTCTTGTTTCGTTTCGGTATGCTATTCAAATTTCAAGAGAACTTCAATTTGGAAGGACTTGTAAAAGCTCGATTTGTCGTACCTTCTGCTAGTTTTTAGATTAATATGTAACACTGAATGAGTTTACGAAAAGTTCTTAGGCTTGCCAATGTGTGCGACCAAGAGGTGTTCTCCCGTATCAATAGGTAATCGAGCGTCATAAGCAGAAAGGCCAATTTGTTTGTCTTGTTTCTGATGTGAAAATTTATTTTACCCAGATCAACCGTATCGTTCTAGACTTATGAGGGAGATTCTTGGAGACCAATTTTTGAAATTCCTAAAGAAGGACAAAGAAATTTAATTGATATTCAACTATTTTTAGCTTCACTGCATAACAGTAACCTGACCAAGCCTCTTGGGTAGGTGCAATGAGAAAAGTGTTTTCTAAAATTCCAGCGGACTGCACGAATTTTTGCCTCGCGTTTTTAATCAGCCAATAACCTAACTGCATGCGCGTTTGTTAGGTGATGCTTGATAAATATAAATGGTAGTTTAGGAAGTGGGGGGGGGGTAATGGACTTTTGATCGGCAGAGGAGAATGTTAATTAGCTTTTGCCCGTCCCAGACTGAAATTGCCATAACGAAATGTCGATCTGCAATTAAAGGACTCCTTTGAAAAGCCTCCGCTACTGCAGTTTTTGGATTGGGTTCACTTTCTTTCCGTGCAATTATCTTTTTCCAGAAGGCTATAAATAATCGAAAAAATATTTTTTCAGGTTGTGGCACATCTCTCGGCATGAATGTCTTTGCTGTTTTCAACATGTGGATTTTGTTACTGCGATTTGTTTTCACCCCAGGGTAAGTTTAAAACGTCAAGCAGCTTGATTATATTATTTTATGATTCGTTCTTAGTTTATGCTTTCCAAGAATAGTGCAGATGTCCTTAAGACTATATGTCCCATAATGCTGTGATCTGAATAATAAGCGAGCTTGCTGTTGAAAGGCTACATTGCAGTCCATAGAAAAGTATAAACATTTGATCGCCAGTGACAATTACGGTTATGCATCTTCGTGTTTCATCAATATGTAGGCTTTCTATATACTGAATTCCTGTTCCTACTGGCCTTGCATACATTTCAAGTCATCCTGATCTTTTTCATAACAAATGAAAACAACTAAACTACAACTACATGTAAATATTCTGTGGCTGCCATAACGGGAAAGGATGTGACGTCACCTAGTGCTAACTACTACAGCTACTAACGTTGTCAGTGAAAAAATATGTATAAAATCCAATAAGAGAAATAACTCAACAGGGTACCTGAGAAAGGAGACCCTCTCTACCTCACAGCAGATAGCTGACACTAAAGAAGTATTCTCAAATGGATGAAACACCCAAAAATACCTTGATCCTGATTCAACCGAAGTCTACCCTGGTAGGACATGAAAATTCTCTCCTTCGGCAAGGGATTCCAAGAACTGATACATTCAATTCTTATTTGCGAGCAGTAATTTGCATAGAAACTATTTGTATTTATTGCCAATGCCATATATGTATCATATACAAGGTTTTGTGTACAAATTTCTAGGCTTTGAGCTGTTCAGTTCGAATTTCAAGACAGAAATAACAACAGACCTCAAATGTTAAGTAATTGATAAATCTGGATCGACTTCCCTCAAATTCGTATTACCTCAAAGATGCTGACCTTAACGTTTTCTTGTCTTGCTCCATCTGTTTCCCTTTTGGTAGAATTTGTTTTGGCTGCAAAGCAATTTAATGGAACACTCTACATGTCCTGGTGGCTCTGAGTTGATAAATTGAATTATGGGTAGCACTTTTGTTTATCTATGATTGTCGGTGGTCATATTATTTATTTTCATTGTCTAAAGTCACTGAACATTACCTGGATTTATTGATTTTGTGCATGGTACTTGCTAAAGTGCATCGTACTATAAAACTAACAGCTTGAGGAACTACCGACGGAAATAAGAATTTGCAAGGATTTTAAAAGCACAGAGCCTTTGGCGAAGATTTGACGTCGGATGTGCTGAATTTTCTTTCAAAGCGTAAGACATTCGCTTATGTCTTTGATTCTAAATGCCAATTCCGAAGATCCTGCCAAAATTACTTCTTGCTAAATTCTCCTTCACCGTTACCAGCTCTTGAGCATAGGGGTCAAATCTTTAAAAGGGCAGGGTGTCTTACAGTTTTCTTTGAATTAAAGGCAGTCTGTCACTCATTTGATTGGGTGATTTGGACAATACAAAGAATAGGAAATTTCAATGGCTGCTAATCCTCTGACTTTTTACGGCCGTAGATAGTCAAGACGGTTAGCCCTCCTTTGTTTCAAATACACTGATTCACAAAGAAATCTGTTGTGTTGAGCTCTGACTCTGTCGCGGCCAATCAGAGACGTGACAGACTGCCTTTAATGTGCTTTAAAGGAACTTTAGAAAGTTTGCTGTTAATCTGCCGTGTCAATTCTATGATATCTTTATTAGTTTCAGAATGGTCGTAGTTATTAATTTTGAGGCTGTGAAGTCATCAAATTTCTAAATCGTTAACCAGAAGAGCTACAGATTTCTACTTGGAACCATATTGTAGACCTTCAAAAACTATGCTTTTCTTGAAGATTTTCTCAATTTTCTTGAAGTACTTTAAGATTTGGATAATCTTAATTTCTTTGAAATTTGATGAAGATTTACAAAAATGATTAAAATGCCAATATTTTGAAAAAACTCAAGATATCAAAGGATTGCCACGGCAGATATACAGCCAATTACCCAAAGTTCCTTTCAAGTCCTTAAATTCATAGAAAAATGTGATGCAATTTTACACCGACCTTTTTAAAGATTTGAAAGATTGAAGCCCTATGCTCAGCTCCTGTTGTCAAGTGTCTAACTGCGTTCTGCTATAATCTTGCTTCAAGCATTGAAGCCTCAGGCCCCAAGAACGTGACCAGCTACTTCACAATCAAGCAAAAACCCACCACTTCGAATTCGTACGTCGTATCGTCCATTATTATTAACCAATACGTCAGGGCACTTCCTGAGGAAACATTCCAAATCCAATATTTCCAACGTGAACAAGGGAATAATTTTGATTTTGCATGCACCACCGTTTTGCGCACTACTTTGTCATGTCGATTCCCATCCCCTTTGCAAATGTAACTCGCGCTTGTTTACCTCATTTTACCTCGTTATTTCTTAGAAATTGCCAATTTATTTTGAATTAGATTCGCTAATGATAAACCAATTTATCGATGTTTTAACTATTTAGGGAATGGATACCTTTTACTTTTTATTTTGAAGGTGTTATTGTGTGGCGCCGTGTTGTAATCCACTGACTTTGCAGCCAGAACAGAAAGGTGGACGGGGCTCAAATCCTACCAGAACCTTTGAGCGTCATGACAAGGGGTCGCGGACTCGATTAGCACTTAGCTATTTCTGCGATCCCAGCGCTTGGCGCTGAAAACCCACAACTCCACCTTCCTCTGCCTCCTGGGTACCAGGGGGAGGATTATTTGAACAAAAATGGGAGAAATTTCGTACACCATCTTGAACATCGAAAAATTTTTGTACCCCATGCTCCTTCAGCAAAATGGTTGGTACCCCATCGCGAACATTTTGAGTATCTATAAAATGTATATATGGACACATACCAAGTTGCCCCCGACGACTTTCATACCGGTTAAGTGATTAATCATTTCCAGATGTCTGCTAACTCTCTTTTAAATGTTGATTGATGACTTCATAGAAGATGTTCTCAAGCACAATAATTTGTACCCCATAAAGATTTCTCTTAAAATTTTCATACCCCGACCAAATAATAGTAAAAGCTTCTTGCCCCTGTCAAAAATCCCCCGCCTTGGTACCCAGAATCAAATATGACCACTCCCTGATGTCTATTGGAAATTCTACCTTTTTAGGTTTTCGTAATGATCTCTTATTTCCTTTCAGGATGATCGGTATTTCTTATCTGGTTCTCTCGATGGTAAAATTCGACTTTGGAATATACCGGAAAAGAAAGTTGCATTATGGAATGAAATCGATGGTTCTGGTAAGAATGTTGGGTATGTTTTGAAATAAACACAGGCTGCCAGCAGGCAACCATCTGACACATTGTGATTTTACCTATTGTCTAATCACACCGGATGAGTCAATTGAAGGAATCCCGTTTGAAAAATCACTATTCCCTGACTAGATATCTGGAAACATACCATTTAACAGCAGACATACTCAAATATACCGCAAGATCTACCTGACTGAAGCCAGCCATTTTGTTTTGAAATTATGAGATACCTTCCAGGCAGCCTGTTCTAGAAATCTTCCAAACAGGCTCAAAACAAAGACCAAGATGTCCCGAACTTTCTGCCTGATCTCATTGAGTTCAACACATTCTAGTAAATGATGTGCGTAAGCCTGAGATACTGGTATCTGATTGGCTAGAATTTCACCGCAAGTGCCTTGAGCCACTTATATATGCTTTGATTTCCTTTAATGTTCATCATGGCCTTTCGTGAAAAGTACCGTGCAAGATCTTTTTTTCGTCCTTTGCTCCTTATGCAGCTCTAATCTTGGCATACCTTTCTCTCTAGGTACAAGTCTAATCACTGCTGCAAATTTTTGTCAGAATGGTAAATTAGCTGTTGTTGGAACCTACGATGGTCGATGCATATTTTATGATACCGAGGTATGTATCATCATTATTATTACCATTATCTTAAAGGCAGTCCGTCACGGATCTGATTGGCCGCCAATTTTTTTTCATTTCTTCAAGTCTTGCTTTGCTGTTCCTTAATCACTCCGACCTTTAGTCTCTTGGGCTATAAAACCCGATAAAACCTTGCAAATTGCCACTTGCCACCGTGACTGTGAGTAGTACTGAAAATGAATAGAAAATTGTGTTTTTCCCCTCACTTTTCTTCAGTCGCGAAAGATTTTTCACGCGAAAATGGATCTTTTTTCTTGATCGCGAAAGTTTTCGTCGCGAAATTTGTGGGAAAAAACGTCATTCGCGAAAGTTTATGCCCTTAATTTCACAATTTTTTCTTCTCGCGAAACTTTCTTCTCGCGAAACTTTCTGCCCCTAAAGTAGCATTACCATGCTTGCAGAATCTCATTAGTATATTACAGTTCTTTCTCCCAAGATGATACCAGGCCTTCTCCTGTCAGGCAGGGAAAATTTGCATTTTCGTATTTTTTGCCTTTTGTTTTGACTCGCACCTAGCAGTATACTTATTAATGATCCCATGTTCTAATGTTGGCTTTGGCTTTACATATGGCCGCCAGGGACATTTCTCCAGCAGGCGTTAGCAGTTTTACATTTCAGTTTGAATGAAATTTCTCGTGCATAAAACGAGACACCCCGCTGGCAGCTTTAATAGGAAGACGAGAATATATTTTTAACACGCCCTCAAATCCGGGATAAATGTGCAGCAGAAGTAATTGAGGGCATCTTTTATTAAAGTAAACATCATAATGGGTTTGTTTCCTCATGCTTCAAACAGTTTTATGGTAGGGGCTTCGCGAGGTTTACCTTGTTGCGAAATCTGTCTTCCTCAAGAGTGCAGAGGTCTTTTCAATTTCAACTAATATATTTGGAAAGAGCACATTAAGAAATATCTTAGTTTCTGTGAGTGTGACAGAGCTTGAATATCCACGGTAGAACTGTTTGTATATTTCTTTCTTCTAACACAGGTTGCGTCTGGTCACAAAAAATAGCTAGGTAAAATTCGAATAGGAGAAGAGAAAATATGACACAATGAAAAAGATATTCTCTTTCTTGGCAAAAACGTTTTTCTTCCAAGGAACCCCGTATGGAATTTCATCTTGCAAAATTATTTAACTTGCAACGGACGGGCTCCATTGCTCTGCATTACTTTTTTGAATGCTTTGGTCTGACGTTTCTTGTTGCAATACTTTCAGACGTACAACTGGCAGTTGTTTATAACACAAATTATTCCAAAACCTGAAAAGTTTGTTGGCAATTCTTGCGGATTGCAGCGACACTGTCCGGCTTCGTGGCTTTTTTATTTCAAATAGATGCGAGTTTGTGTTCTCTTACCCACTTTCGGATCTCATTGGCCTGTCTGCCATTTTATACTTCAACAGCTTTCAGTGTTTAGAATCAGTTGTATAATGTCTGATCACACTTCATTTCAGAGGTTAAAATACCATACTCAGGTTACAGTCAGATCGACACGCGGCAAAAACGCTCGTGGAAGAAAGATAAGTGGTATTGAACCGATGCCTGGAGAGGATAAGGTAAGCCAAATTTGCAGCTGCTTTAAATGCATGAAATTCTGCACGAAGTAATTCAGATTGAAATTACAGAAATGTGAGACATTTCTAGGAAAAACTTTTGGACAATACAAAACAATCTATGAAATTCAGTTGAGTTTCATGTGCTTCAGATTTCACCGCGAACAACTTAAAATTTTTTACCAACAAATAATTAAACTACAGAAAAGTTAAGCATTATTACAGAAAAGTGATACATTTTCCTGGAAAAATTAATACAATATACAAATACAGAGAACAAGATGAATTGCGTAGAGGGAAGCACCTAAAGGAGGAGCATTCTGAATGGATGAACAAAGGCCAACCTACAGAAATTTCAAATAAATTTACTTTGCTCTTTTCAGCATAATAAATGTGATGACTGTTGAGCGACAGAGCAGAAACTGCGTAAAATGACGTCATCAAGCAATTTGAGATAAGGAAGTGTTTGGATAGATAAGCTTTTTGAAATGATAAATCAAGAGTTTAAGGCCCAAGGAACAAAATATCAAGTGTTGCCGAATTTTGCGATCTGTTGCATGGAGCTAAAGGTACTCAGAGTTGCAAATTTTCGCGCATGCGTGCTCAGTTTCTGCTCTGTCCTGTTGAGCATAACTGCTGAAGAGTGTTACTTTGTTGACTCCATAGCTGTTACAGCACGTTTTTACTTCAAAATGTTTCGCAAGCAAGAAACCATGTTTTTGAACGATAAAAGGGCAGTTCTTAGTCTTGATGATAAGAATGTCTTGCTTTGCTTGTTAAAATTACTTGATTTTGCCATTGAAGTTTATTGATTTTCTTCAATTGAAATTCCTTGATTTTGCCCAGTAAAATTTCCTGATTTTGCCGATCAAAGTTTCTTTATTTTGCTGATTGAAATTTCATGATTTTGCTCATTGTAACTTCTTAATTTTGTCGATTAAAAGTTCTTGATTTTGCACATTGAAATTACTTAATTTTGCCAATTAAAATTTCCTGATTTTGTCAATAAAAGTTTCGCAATTTTATTTATTAAATTTCCTGATTTTACCAAGCAAGTTCCTTGTTTTTGCTGATCAAAAATTCCGTAATTTTGCTGATCAAACTGTCCTGATTTTGCCGATCAAAATTTCTTTGATTTTGCCGATAAGAATTTCTTGATGTTGCAGGTTAAGATTTCTTGATTTTGCTGATAAAAAATTTCTTCATTTTACCGATAATAATTCGTTGATTTTGCCCATAAAAATCGATTGATTCTGCCACTAGAAATGTATTGATTTTGCCCATCAACATTTCTTAAAGTTTGGTGTCGCTAATTAAAATTGTTTAGACTTGACGTTCCTTTCTGCAACATTTATGGGACAGTATTCCTATATGATTTGACAAAACCAATCCGCTTCGAGCCGGCTAGGTATCCTACGAAAGAGTCTAGATCAAGCGAAATTTTTACTCATTCTTATATGAATTATACGAAAAGTTCAATGGAGTGGTGTTATAGCTTCTGTCGCCTTTGTGCACATTCGAGAATTCCAGAAATTGTTTGAAATGTCTTTTCGATTTAGATTCTTTTCTGAAGAGCTAAAAGGTCTCTCGATGGATCATTTCGCAAATGTCCTGAGCTGCATCTGACAATATACTTTTAGCTATTCGATAAATGAGCCTGGATCGAGCGATTTTTTTGTACATAGAATATATAAAATGTCGTTTGAATGAGATTCTTTTCTAGAATAGCTAAAAGTTATAATAAGCTTGTTCTATTTAGCATCTTTGAAAGGAAAGGGCAATATATTTTAAGCATTTGATATTAAACTTTTGTGAAGGTTCAACGCCTCGCTGTCGTATTTGCTGTAGTCTATTTCGTCAATCAACAAAAATTGGGAAAGGGACTGTTTCAGGCAGACTTATTACAGATGACGAAATAGACTTAGGGCAAATCTAGGCCTGCCGTAGAAATATTCAATTGGGCACAGCAAAGTGACCTCAAATCCATAAATCATGCTCAGGTGTTATCTAACCTGCTGACTAAGGCTTTCGTAGACTTATTACGTAACATAATTAGTTCTAATGACGCAAGTACTTTGACCTATGTTAAACTACATGGAGTTATTTTTGAACTTCCTTTTGGACACCCTGACAAATAATTAACTATTTGACAGAAGTAATTTCAAGTCGGCCGCCGAACTTCCAGCTGTCAATAAATTATTTTGTTGAAATCATGTTGAAGTACTTATAACACGTCTGACGCTTTGTGTTGCACATTTAGTGGCGTACTGTGACATTTGTTAAGATTAATTTGGAAGGCAAATGCACTACTTAAAGTTGACCTCGTACAGTGATCCATGGTTTAAGGAAAGACAAAAATGTGTGTTTTGTTGACTTATTTATGGTTGAAGATCAGAAATACAGTAAAGTCCCGCCGTTAAGAAACTGCGTTATAAGAATCTCAGGCCTGATTTTGCTGGATAAAGTACCTGTCAACAAGAAACTAGCCAGGCTGATTTTTGCTCAGTTTCTTTTACAATGTTACATAGTAGCATCATATATACCGGGTGAGTCAAAAAAAAAGTTTCGGCGTTTGTAGGGCTGTGGAATAAAAAGTATGAGACCGATATTCAAAACTGAAATGTTCATCTGTCAATCAAAGGTCAACTTAGATGAGAAAATTTTGTTTGGTAGTATCCCTCATCTTACAGACCCAGAAATTAGGAAAATGCTGGTAAAGGGCATGTTTGGGAACAAAACTTCCACATTCCATTCTGGTCCATGATTCACCTTCTACTTAAATTGGAATTCACCATCTCAAACTGGCAATGTAAACTTCAATGCCACATAAATCATGGACCAGAATGGAATGTGGAATCCTGGATTCCCATACAAACCTCTTACAAGCATTTTGATTGTTGTTGGGTCTTGAAGATGTTTGATTTTACCAAACAAAATTTTGTCATCTAAGTTAGCCTTTGAGTGATAGATTAACATTTCAGTTTTGAATATCGGTCTCATACTTTTTATTCCACAGCCCTACAAACACCGAAACTTTTTTTTTGACTCACGCGGTATAGTTTCAGTTTCTCAGTAATGTCTCAGAAATGTCTCATGAAACTATCACTATTGCTTCAAATTCTTAGTTTCTTTTATAGTAATGAATCTTCTTAACAACAATGGTTTCTTAACAACTATGACAGATGTCAAAAATATCCAAGTGTTTCTTATACCATGGTATACAAACCCTGTTTTGAAGAAGTATATTTTTACATGAGAAACCAACCAGGCTGTTTTTGTGAAATGAGTTTCTTCACTGTATGCAGCTGCCGCTAAGCATCTCTAATTTTCAACAGAGATTTTGCGCACAAAAAATTCTCATGATTCTCACTTATCTGCAGTAATTTTTTCTGGTTTTCAAAAACTAAGATTCATACCATAGACGTCAAGTCAAATAGATCATGAAGGTTCCACAAATACAATTTATAGAATCAAAGATGCGTTGAACATTTGTCCATTCTTTCCAAAGGCTTGTCGCGGATGCTGAGATTCATGCAATTTAGACGAACCAAAATATTAATGTTTTCTGTTAACAAACACTTTATAGAAACTGTTATTTTAGGAATGGGCATCACGTATTTAGAAATGATGATGCATAGTCTTAATACACTATCTTTTCTAATGAATGCAGAAGCGTCATGGCTGGGGCGCCGGGGATGCATGTGCCCAGCCTAGCGTCGGAAATTTATAAATTTTTCGAATGTTCCTTCTTGTCGTTTCAATTATTGAAATTTCATTTATACATCGTGATACTGACTGGATCACAGCTGGCGAGGAATGGTTCAGTAATACTTGCACGATTCAGTAATACATACAAATGTACTAAGATTTAATCACACCTGCCAGTTAACTGTGTCCCGGGGGGGGGGGGGTGTACTTTACCAAATTTTGGACGGGGACGTGCCATTCGAGGTCTGACCCAAAGCCGCACCAGAGTCGCTCTCATGCCGAATCCAAATCAATTTAATTCGGTGCGACCAAAACGCTACGTTTAACCCTAGCCTTATTTTACATCAGTTATCTTACCTGTTATAAACATGTACAAATTAACTAATCCAGATTGATGAGTGAATAAGACCTAAATATTTTGCAGTGCTTTGATAATCTAAATTGATACAAGACTAACTTCCGGACACATATTGACAAGCACTTCATCCGTACTTTGGCAAATCCCACTTTTTTATCATAATTTTATTGTTATGAAAAATCTCCTCAGTTAGAAAGTTTAGGGAGGGAGACTTCTTCGTTTCAAATTTTTTATTTTTTTTTCAGGTTCTGATAACTTCGAACGATTCACGTGTTAGACTTTACGACCTGAAAGATCATTCATTATTTTGTAAATTTAGAGGAGTCAGCAATTCAAGTAGTCAGATAAAGGCCAGTTTTAGGTAAGCACACGCTTTTACTTATTTTTTTAAAAGTGAAAATACGATTTTTTACTGAAAACTTTATCAGAATGGAAATATCGTGAATTTTGACTGAACTGTTTCCCTCATAAATCTCTAAAATGTTGTTGGGACCACCAGAAATATTTTACAGTTTTAGAAAGGATGATGCATTCCTCAATGTTTGCCTTTTACAAACATCATTACTTTTTTGGAATCATTGGAGGATCATAATTTCGAAATGTTTCTTCGTGAAAAGCAACTATCTTAAACGGTCCTTACGTGGTTAATTGTAGTTTCAAAAAATGCATCTTCAAAGCTCATCTCTGCTCTTAATTACCAAAACCCGTTTGTGGAATTAATTAACAACAACGTTTCGGTTACCAAACACTTTCCTTGATTGTTTCAAGTTCTTTTTTCCACAAATTTATGCTACAGCCTTTTTTGTGCAACATCATATTTCTGCAGGAAGTAAGTTCATTCTAAAAGCTTACAAAACATTTTCAAGTTGTTAATCAATCCATGTTCTTGTTTACAAATCAAGACAACCCATCATTCTAAATCGTATTTATTCAAAATTTCTGTTCCTCCTGAATAATCAAATAAGTTACTTTGGACCTTCATTTATTGAATAAAGGTCAATTGACCTAAATTTGTCAATTGACCTAAAAATGGGAATAAAAATTTCCAAACTCATCGACTTTTTTGAGCCATCGGTACACATTGTATTCATCTTACAATTTTTTGTCGGATTTATGAAATAAAGTTTTCATCAAATCCGTATGTCAGTGATTTTCTCTGATTTTTCGTTATTAGTTCAATCAAGATCCTATGGGTTCAACTGTACAGTTCGAATTGAAATTAGGGACTCGACAGAATTTTAAGGGAGAAAATTCTGAAAAGGTGGCGTTTGTGATCTCTCAAAATTTTTGGTTTTCGAGAAATATGATTTTGTCATTACATTATTATATTCATTTGTTTTATATTTATATGTAAAATCCCATGAAGCCATGTTTCATATTGCGTAAAATATTTAGATAAGGAAATCAGGTGGAATTTAGATATTCCAGATTTGCGAACCGAGAAGCTGAGAAATGAAAGCCTGTAAAAGAAAAGAACTTCGTCGAAAGTGATTTTGAAAACAAAATAAAGGTTCTACCGAGATTTGAACTCGGATCGCTGGATTCAAAGTCCAGAGTGCTAACCATTACACCATAGAACCACCCGATGAGGTTGGTGTGAAGCTGAGACTAAATCTAAAATCGTCCTGATGGGTCATCACATGACTATCATCAATCCACCACACACTTTTCTGTAAGAAAAACTGTAAGAAAAATGTCTGCAAGGGGTTTGTTTGGGAATCGATTGTTCCACTTTCCATTCTTGTCCATTGTTTATGTGGCATTGGAGTTAAAATTCATTGTCAGTTTCAGATATAGAATTTAATTTCAAAAACAAGTAAATTATGGACCAGAACAGAATGGAACGTGGAATTCTAGTTCCCAAAATGCTTCTTACCTGCATTTTCCTAAATTCTGGGTCCGGATTATGAGTGGTGATTTTACCACGCAAAATTTTCTCATCTAACTTAGCCTGTGACTGATAGATTAAAATTTTAGGCCCCGTTCACACTACTCCGTTTTTGTACAAAAACGTAGAGAAAAACCTCCGTTTTTGTGAAAGTGTTCACACTGATCCGCACAAAAACGCCACAAAAACGGAGGTTTTCGAAAACGCTATCAACAGTGGATATCCACAAAAACGGAGGTTTTTGAAAACGCATTTGATAAATGTGAACGCACAAAAACGGAGGTTTTTGAAAACGCTCCAATATGCAACACCCGGGGGGGGGGGGTACTTCACTATAAATTCATACGGGGGTGTGCGCCGCAAGGATTTCTGTTACGACCCAATCCCAGAAATTTGGTCCGATATTGATACCCAATCCCAGAATATATGTTAGATATTGATACCCAATCGAAGACGTAACAAAAGCAATTCGACGTCAAAAGGATAAGGGATAGAGGGCTGGGAACGATTATTTTGGTTCCAAGTGGCCATTGGAACGAGGTTCTGATCTGAGGACGTTTTTCAACACAAAAATACTTGAAATCAGTTCACTTGAAACTGACAACGTGTTGCTTGAAAATTTATCCAGTTGTACTTTCATTCAACACCCATTACAGAATTTTGAGTAATCCCCAATCCCAGAAAATTCCGAGTGAAAGTATACCCCAATCACAGAAATTTTCCAGTAAGAGGATACCCCAATCCCAGAATTTTCAGGCCAAAAACTACCCAAAACTGGCGCACATCCCCGTCTTACCCAAAGTGAAGTACCCCCCCCCCCGGGATGCAACAATGGGTTTCACAAAAACGGAGTAATGTGAACGCACAAAAACGGATGCTTTTCGCTGCGTTTTTGTTATCGGGCAGATCAGTGTGAACGCACAAAAACGGAGGTTTTTCTCACCGTTTTTGTACAAAAACGGAGTAGTGTGAACGGGTAGCTTCGATGCAACAAAAACGGATACTAACAAAAACGGAGTAGTGTGAACGGGTAGCTTCGATGCAACAAAAACGGATACTAACAAAAACGGAGCAGTGTGAACGGGTAGCTTCGATGCAACAAAAACGGATACTAACAAAAACGGAGTAGTGTGAACGGGTAGCTTCGATGCAACAAAAACGGATACTAACAAAAACGGAGTAGTGTGAACGGGTAGCTTCGATGCAACAAAAACGGATACTAACAAAAACGGAGTAGTGTGAACGGGGCCTTAGTTATGAATATCATCCACATACTTTTTATTCCATTGCCCGCCAAACACGTAAATTTTTTACTCAACCAGTTGTAATGAACAAAATACGTAGATATTTTCTAAATTGTATAACTACGATGGTAGGCATTTACAGTCACTACCCTTGCAGTTGGAACCATATATGTTTAGTGCTTCATAATTTTCGTTTTTCTCTACAGCCCTGATGGTCAATACGTTGTATGTGGATCAGAGGATCATTTTGTTTACATATGGCGAACGTATCATGATGTGCAAAATGCTCGAAAAGATAGAAATGAATATTACGAAAGCTTTTCAGGTGAGAATTTCTTGTTGATATTCGATGATAGAAAGTAGACGGATAACCTTAGGCCCCTTGTTTCCCTGTGCTCTTTATCTTGATGATGTTGTCTGTGACAATCTGTTGAGGCTGAGCGCAGGATATAAGGGACTTAGGTTATCACGATAGAAAGCAAGAAAAGCCGAGGTTCTGAGGCAACAGGGAAAACATCATCTGATCACTTGTCTTGAACAATTGCTATTCGTTCTGCATAAGTCAACGACTGGAATTCAGTGACACAGGGAAAAGATGAAAAAACTTCAAAGAATACAGTGCGTGAATGATTCCTCAGGAACAGAATGACAACAGAGCAGTTCGTTGTTCTTTCACGGAATTCGATGAAAGTGATTGTGAGAAATGTGTACTGCATGTAAGTCCTAATGAGAAAACCAAGGATCAGGCATGGATCAGTTTGAGAGACAAATATCCGTCCTTGTCACATTACATAGGTGCTAGTTCTCTCTTGATCATTTCATCGTTGATCAACATTTTTATGACTAATTTGATTTTGGGGTGTTACTTTGTTGCATATCTAACTCACAGCTTGTAGGCAATAAAATATGGTACAATAAAAGCCCACGAATAAGAGGAAAAAGAACGTGAACCTACCGACTAATTTTTGGTGTTCTTGTTATATGATACATTTTTTAGGAACAATAAAACTTAAAACCCTCAAAACCAAACTTTCAATCTCAATCAAAATGCATGCATTACCAAATTGCTAAGAATTCGTTGCCGTAAAATTACACTATTTGCTGAACATCTGATCAAATCAGTTTGTCGAAAGTCTCAACTTTGAGTTAAAACTCTTCAAAATATTTAAAGGTCAGCAAGTTGTTTGGTCATTTTTTAAAATGTAGTTCGTGTGATCTACCGTCAGTCCGTTTCTTGAAAAGTATGCTCTTCTTTGCAGGGTTACACTGTACTTGAATATGCAACCGGCTTTTGAATATCATAATATATTATCGTCTTTTATGTTTGCAGCTCATGATGCAGTTGTAACAGCGGCTGTTTTCGCTCCAATACCATCATTAATAGCACCCGTCACCGATGGGGAAACAAAAGACAAAGAAGACACAGAAAAAGATAAGGACGCTACCGAAAGCGAGGCTGGTGCAACAGGACAGAACTTTAAAGTACTTGCGACCGCTGATTGGTCAGGTTGTATTAAATTATTTGTAAATAGGTAGCATGATTCCTAATCGCAATAAAATTTCTTAAAGGGTAAATGAAATATTATTTAGATAGCAATAGTTTATATTTCAGCAAATAATCTTGTGAGCTGTGTAGAAAGATACCCCCTACAAAGCATAGGGCTCAAATCTTTCAAAGGGTGGGTGTAAAATTCTATTGCAGTTTTCTTTGAATTAAAGTGTTTGAAAGGAACTTAGGATAATTTGCTGTAAATCTACCGAGGCAATTTTTTGATGACTTGATTAATTTCAAAATGGCGGCATTCATTAATTTTGAGGCTGTGACGTCATCAAATTTCTAAATCCTTAACGAGAAGAGCTGCAGATTTCTGCTTGCCACCATACTGTAGACCTTTATAAACTATCGTTTTCTTGAGGATTTTATCAATTTTGCTCGAGTAATTCAAGATTTACAAAGATTTTGATCTTTCAAATTTTTGATGAATCGTTGCAAAAATTAGCAAGATGCCGCCATTTTGAAAATAATGAAGATATCAAAAAATTGCCATGGCAGATTTACAGCAAATTACCGAAAATTCCTTTCAAGTCTTTCAATTCAAAGAAAATTGTGATACAATTTTACACCCATCTTTTCAAAGATTTGAAAGATTTGAGCCCAGTGCTCATCTGAAGTGATATATTACTGTTTGAGACAATCACCAAAATTTGATATTGTTAATTCTTATGAAAAGACCAGGTTTTTCATTGTGCAAGGTATATTTCGATTATTGTCGTTTTGTCGAAAATTTTCTTGCAAAATCGAAAAGTAGTCTTTTCATAAGTTTTTATTTATTTCAATCTTAAGAATTTTTCTTGTGCTCTTGTGTCAAGAGAACATTCATTAAGATGTTACATGTTACCGAAAACCTTTCCAGTTAGTCAGTTTTGTTCTGATTCCCTTGTGTTACTTGGTTGATGATATCAGAGAAACAGCCCAAGTATCGTTCATAAAGCAAATTTCTTTTCAGATCACTCACAGATGTAAAGCATATGGTCTTTCATACGACCGCTCTTTTGAAAATTATTGCTCAGAAATCAGGTCATTCAAGAACGCAATCTTTTTATAGAAACCATGGCTGAGAATAGTGTTCTTCAAGCTGCAATTTCGTAATCTTAAAGGCACACTGTCGTGGTGCTGATTGGATAAACAAGACAATCAAGGAGAAAAAATTAGGCTAGGCTCAGTAATGTCGCTGTACAGTGAAATTCACGAAGATGATAATGATCTGAGTCCCTTTATTCTCGAAATATAGCATGATCCAAGCGCATAAAGGCTTGGTAATCACTCAAAGGCCAGAGCTTTGTTTTTTATTTCAACATCACAACTAGCCAATCAATCACAACCACGACAGTGTGCCTTTAAACTGGCCGAAATAAAACAGTCTAGAAAATTAGTTTCAACTTTGATACAAATGAACAAATTTAATTTTGCTTTAGATGGATTTAATTAGATTTAATCTTAGACAGTGTTCATACGATGCTAGCACATTTTGAAAACGATGAAAAATGTAACGGTAGCAAAATTTGAGCTAGCGTTCACACGATGCCGGAACAATTTGAAAACGGTAGGAAACTTGACGGTAAAAGGCTCTTTGTAAGACTTTGGTGCCAAAGAAATGTAACTACACCTTAAGAATCTGTCATTCTCATTCCAAAAGAGTCGCAAAATGTTCCGTTTTCATCATTTCATCAATGTGTTCACACAATGCCGCTGTCAAAATGTGCCGGTTAGAGTCATTCACAAAGTTTTAAAAATCATAAATCTTTCGATAAAATCGTTCAAATCCTATAAAATCTTGCAAACTATAAAAAATCTCTAGATGTCTCAAAGAGCCTTCAAATTTTTACCCTGGGTACCAGACTCTAAGACTGCGTTCACACGATGCCGGCACATTTTGAAAACGGTGAAAAAAGTGACGGCAGCAAAATTTGAGCTAGCGTTCACACGATACCGGCACAATTTGAAAACGGTAGGAGATTTCACAGTAGAAACTCGTTGCAGGACTTTGATGCTAAAGAAAAGTACCTACACCCTAAGAATCGACCAGTCTCGATCCAAAAGCGTTGAAAAATGTTCTGTTTACATCAATATCGAGTGTTCACACGATGCTGTTTCAAATTTAGACCGGTTAGGGTTCCGTTGTCAAAACCTACCGTTTTCGAAATCTGCCGGCAAAGCATGTTCCGTTTTCGTGTGAACGGGAGGCCTATCCGTCACATTTTTCACCGTTTTCAAAATTTGCCGGCATCGTGTGAACGCTGTCTTATTTGCTTTATTTTTCAAACAGCCATGTTTCATTTAGTTCACCCTATAGAATTGTAGTTGATTTTGCAATTTGTCGAAAACGCTTAAGTGCTGTATAAACATTTTGCTGTTTAAATCATGCGAGTGCTTTCAGCATGATTATAAAAATATAACCACCAATGATTTTAGCAAGTATTTCCGTGCATGGATATTCTGTTTTCTAACTGTAACAGTGGATCCTTCTTTTAAACATTACCTTATAAATATTTCGTCCTAATTGTCGACCTTTTGATTTCATTGCCTTGGTAGGATAGCCAATTTACAGTGTCAGTGCTGCTGTAATTTTCCATTGAACACAGAATGACAGCAATAGAATCGTGCATTTAACAAAACCAGCTTTCCAGTTTAGAGGGTACATTTATCTTGGACCTGATCGGTTCATGCAATACAATTCTCTCAATTGTTTATTTCAAAGCACAGGATCGAGGCGGAATTTGTATTGCAATGAAAATTCATGAAACAGAAGCAACACTCACGAAATAGTGCAATTCCACTCCACCAGGATTCAATTGTTAACCTGACATATGTCCTATCACTTTCTTAGAAAAGACTAACAATGCCTTTCTCCATCGAAACATTGTCCTTTACAGAACTGATCTCAAAGAATGAAAGTAATCTATTTATTTGCTGGTACCAAATGCGACCAAATGCATGAAAAGCCCGTATCGAGCAACGAGTAGAACTTTGACCCCGTACCGGATGAATGTCCCTGTTTACACGACGCCTGTCACCAATGAAATAGATTCTCACTCTGCTCTTATGTGTCCTATCGATCGATATCTCTTCATATACATCTATGTACATCAAGCAATTACGGTCTACCTTCTGCGAAGAAGATTCTGACAAGGTGACATGTCAGAGAAGAAAGCAAGCTAATGCATTTGAAAATTTTGGGAGCTTGTTATTGGTAGTTGGGTTTCAACGGTTTTTGAATAAAACATACCTTAGCGAATTAGGTTTATTAGAAGGTGGCAGCACCTTTTTATCGCGAATTAAATCGGACATTTGGCGGCAACCTTTACCAACCTTTTTCACTCTGGGTGGACTTTTTTCACGAGGATCTCAGCATTAGGCGGTATCCATGTCTAGAGGCTCTATGTTGCGCAGACTTCTTCATTGAAAAGTAACTACAATTGAAACAGTTTATTTTAGGATCAAATGCCGTAATCTGCACTTTAATCCTTTTGTAGAAAACTGAAAACGTGTATGAACGTAGCCAGTACGCAGACCCACTTCGTGCCAATGGTTGATGTGGGACTGATCTGTTAAAGATGAGGCTCGAATTCTTACTGGTTCCCAAAACACTCGCAAATCATCCAGCCTCACGAAAATCAACCAATGACATCGCCGCTTTCTAACCCCTTGTGACAAAATCAGTCGTTCGAGATGAATTTCTAGTACGCTTACGAAAACTGAAGTGTATGCTAAATTGTTACAGTTATATAGAATATCTTTGATGAATCGGTTGCAGAGATATTCGTCCTGCGCTGTCTACATAGCTTGTTTTGGGCCGGAGCTGCATTCATTTTCCAGTCGAAGAAAATTTAGCTTCATTGAAATACCGCTTGAAGTCGCTACAAATGAGATAAAGAGGCAAGAATTTCAACAATTATGCACACTGACCTGAGTAATAACCCGAGCTCATTCGCTTCTATCATATCTCAAAATTTGAGGCAATCTTCTATGACTTCTGGCAGAGACATCATTTGGTCCTAAGCTTTTCCTCGCTTAGGAAAAGGAAAAGCTTTGGTCCAAATTGTATCTCTGCCAGAAATGATTGAAAATTGCCTCTGATTTTTAGACTTGATAGAAGTGCATGAATTCGGCCCCAAACAAGCTTTGTGCCTTATCTGTGATTATGACTGGTTAACACTGATACTTTGCGCGCTTGGAGTAAAGCAAAGCGCAATTAAGCTTGTCCAAGCAGGGAGATAAATATGCCATGCCAGCTCGCAAGAATCGAAATTTTTTATGCACTTTTCTTGAGTTGTCCAAGCTTAAGCGAAGGTTTACTTGGGACATGCAAGATTAAAGGCTCTTTCTGGCGATTGTTTTGCGTATGAGCAACTTGTGTTGTACGAATAATATTGAATTTTAAACAGCTGCTGTCACAAAATACCAGTGCCAGCTAAAATCTTTAGAGCTGCACTTCGTTGGGATGGGTGGGACTTTGTAGCCAGATTTATACTTTAATTTTCATTTTGGGGATCCTGTTTAGCTCGTCTCTTGATCTTTTCTTACCTGTCATTCTCATTTTTCCATTTCTTCTAAAATGTCGCAGCCTTGTAGCACAAGCACCAGAAGGGGGAATTAGAGAATAAAGCAACCTATGTTCTCATCGAAATTTCCGTCTCTTGAAATTTCCAAACATCATGAAATTTTGGAATGATGCAAGAAAATGGCTGGATAAAAGAAACAAACCATAATTGTGTTGAAAACCATTGGCAAAAAGCGATACTTTATTACTCTGATTTGTTGCAAATTTCCATCATGTTGTAATGCTGAAAAGTAATTTGCATAATCACGTGACGATCCACTTCGTCACAATTCATTCGAAAGTACACAGCGGAAAGGCAACAAGTTACAAAGTCAAGAAGAGAGTCGCGAAAAAAGACTGAAAAACTCCGTCAAAATGACGACCAGGCCTATGATTAGGTGTACGAAGTTCTTCTTCATTCTCTTTAACTTTATATTCTGGGTGAGTATGATTTTTGTTGTCATAAGTGCCCAAGAAGAACGGGTTCTGCTGGACTTGCTGAGTAGGCCCTTTTTCCGATTGACGCACCATCCAAAATAAGAAGGAAAACTGTGAACACTCTCCTTTTCCGCTCATCAATTATTTCATCACCGACCTATTTCGTTGTGTTATCAACTCAGCATTGGAATTTAAGTGTTTGTGGTACAAGATATAAATATTTTGCTAATCAAATCTAGCCACATGTGCAGTTCTTAACACTTCGGAGGTTGATTCCCAAGGCGTGTCTGAATGGTCCAGACAACAACAAGGTGAATGTTTCTCAATCGATTATTGAATGAACTGGGAATAGAATTTCTACACATTCTTGGAGCAAAGCAGTGCACACTTTTGAGATTGTTAGTACAAAAGCTTAGACTGAGATATATAACATCGCTTGGGCAAGAATGTTATGAAAAGTGGATTGTACACAGTTTCACAATGATTTTTTGGCGTATGATGCCTTTCAAAGAGAAAGTGAAACCATATGGTTCATAGAGTTTTAACTATGATGAAACAAAATGTTCCTGAGTGTACTAGTTTTACATTACCAAAAAGACAGCGCGCCGGACGGATATTTATACTTAACGTTGTGTGCGCCATGAACCCGGAGATTTAACCTAACGTTGTATTACACCAGCATAAAGTCGCATTCTGTGCGCCGATTCGTGCGCCATCAACTAATGCTGTGCGCTGGACATGTCCGGCACACACACCTTTCATTTCATACTGGAGGTTGAATTATTGGCAAAAGAATGAGTGTGCCACCTTTTGGAAATTCTACACAAAGGACTCTTTCCCCAGCTGTTTTCCCAATCTCAATGGGTCTGCAAACAACCCTTTACAGTAAATCAACCCAGACTGGAAAGTTTTCATAAAAGTGCGTAACTGGGCCATCACAACTTGCATGTATAATATACAAACTTTGTAGTCTGGATATCAATTGAATAAAAGTGAAATTAATGAAAAAGATGTTGTAAACATGAAGTGATGAAAAAAGGCATGAAACCAAAGCATTTCTGAAGTTGACTGCTATTGTAATACAGTAGCAAGGTTGATTTGGGTCAGAGTAATGAAAGGTTTACTGGGGTAAATGGATAAGCTTGGGATCAAAATGGATTGGGCAAACATGTGAATGAATTAGCTCAAAATTTTGAGATACAGGTTTTCTCTAGCTACATGGGTAAGGGAAGACTCACAAATTGATTTTGGTACACCAAACGTCAATCTGATGTAAGGGGGGGGGGGAGGTTTCAGCCCATGGCGTTAGAAAAGATTGTAAATTCTGTGAAGACTGAGTGACAGTACTTCAGTCTGATACCTGTTCTCTTCATTTTTCACATGCTAATCATGTGGGGGTCGTAGGGGGGTCCCAAAAACCGTAAAACCGCGAAAATATTTCGGAGAAACCGAAAAACCGCCTCTAATTTCAGCTAAAACCGTCACAACATTTTTTCTACTTTATGCACATATCACCTGGGTTCTGTGCTGTAGACGACTGTCTCCATATCATTCTTTATGACACAAAAGAGAGCAAGCTAATTCCAATGCCTTAAACCCGGTGGCAATGGTGCAAATTTGTAGAATTTCGCCCCAAATCATATCGTTTTGACAATTATCCGTAGCTTTAGCTCCAATTTTGTGACAATTTGACTTCTTAAGCCATTTTCATCGAAAAAGTTTGCAAACCGTTCAGAAAGATGGGAACCGTAAAACCGTCATTTTTAAAGCCAAGAACCGTAAAACCGTTTCAGAAAAGGCTAGAAACCGCAAACCGTCAGCCCCTACGACCCCCACAATCATGATTTCTGGTGAAAGGTCACTTCCCTTTTTTCCAGATGTCTCTACTGATAGAACTCAAAACTGTGAAAACATATTTATCCAAAATTTGGAGAATAGTTTACTTTGATGTTTAGAAGAGAGGGGACAAGGGGTTGAATTCCAAATGTCAGATTGATGTTTGGGGTACCAAAATCAATTTTTGGATCTCTTCTGTAAGAACTGCTCTCTGCAAGGTAGTGAATGTTGATTGCAGTATTCAATATTCGCAATCAATATGACCCATGATTTACTCCTACGGACCTTATTTCTCCAGCCATATGTAAATGCTTGAGTTCTTATGAAAGCAGAAATGGCATGGGACAGGTTCCTGGAAGGTCATAAAACAAAGAAAAAAAACCACAAGGCCAATTTGAATCCATTTATGATTAATGTTTCATGCAATGAAGATTTCTTTAAAGGTAGTTAATTTGCAGGTGCTCCAAAACAGGTGCAAGCATGGATCAATTGTGTGGATCTGTGATATGTGGGAAAGATAACAATATAATGGGCAACAGGTTATGTTGCAGGCAGTTTCATATACCGTACCAGGAGACAGAAAAATTCCCCCCTGTTCAAAAAATCATTGCAAAAAATTTATATTAGCCATTATCATGAAAATTGATTTCTGCTACCGGGTGTCCCAAAAAAGTACTGATGTTTTAAGAATCACCAAAATTCCTTTATGAAAGGAACCCTAAGATTTTCTTTTTGATCTCTGTTGTCAATGATTGAAATACCTAAAGATGATATATGTTTTCATTACAAAAAGGGCACAAAATAATGGATTTGAACAATCTCAATCTGAGCCCTACTCTTTGAGCAATATCATTGATCTTGCCTCTAAGAGCCATGATATTGAAATTTTTCATCATCCTTCAAGTCTACAATAGTAGTTGGTGTAATGCTGACATTTATGACAAAACGAGAAGTCCAATAGACCATAAGAAATTGCTTTATCAGTCCTTTTGCAATATGCTTCAAAACCAGTCAGCATAATCAGAGCTATATTTAGTAATTCAAATACAAATCTGAAAAAATGTCTGGAAAAATGATTTTGTTTTTGATCTACTTGCCAAAAAAGAAATCTGAAGATTGGCCGTATGACAGAATTGTGGTGATTTTTCAAACAGGAGTACCTGGGTTGTGGGACACCCAGTAGCTACAAAATTTGTCTTGCACAACATCCAGAAATAGCCTAAAAACGCAGGATTAAAGGCATCCAAAACTATAACATGACATGTCAGTTTTGCTGTTTTCAATCCTATTTTTTAGAACAACAGATAAGATATCAATTTCTGTTTCCATTTCAGTCGTTGTTCATCATTTTGTAAGTCAGGATGTGTAATTTTTGAAACGACTTTGAATAGATTTCAAACAACGTAGAAGATTTGATCCACATGTTGTAGGCCCTTTATTATTGTCTAGCTATATAGGAAAGTCAATTTCTATCATATCATGCAAATTTTCTTTTGCTGCTATGATTTTTCAAGCAAAGGACATTTGGAGTCACCTGGTAGGGTCTACTGGAGTAAAATGGGCAAATTTGAGTTAAAATGGGTGGAGTGAAAAATTTTGCCAAAATCTTTGTTCAGGGTTCTCCTTAAGCTAGAGCCACTTGAAAAACCCTCAGCTTGACATATATAGTGAATATTGATTTATCATTTCTGGTCTACTGTTTCCAGGAATCTACACAACCCTTTTTACCCCAGCCTACCCATTGTACCTCAGTAGCCCCTGATATCTTTAATTCTATTTTGCAGTTAACAGGACTTGGTCTGCTGTCCGTTGGAATATGGAGCAAGATTTCTCTTCTGAAGTACATGAAATTGTCTTCAAGTATAGATTACAACTTGGCACCTTATATCATGATTGGTTGTGGTTGTTTCATCATTCTTGTTGGATTCCTTGGATGTTGGGCATCCATGAAGGAGCATCCATGGGCACTGATACTGGTAAGAAAATGGTTTAATGTGATTTTACTAGCCTCAACAAGGGCAGATTTTGTAATACAATAGCATCAGTCGCTTTGGTTCACACCTCAATTCAAAGCGATTAGCGAATGCAGACAAAAGAACTTCTCTCAAGAAGAAATTCAAAACAAATGAAGCTGCAAAGTTGCCCTGAAACCAGTACACCAAACTCTCGTTTGGTGCGGGCGAAGAGGGGTTTTTAAGAGAAGGTATGTGCTTACAACGACAGAAGAAGGGTAAATCTAAAGTTCTGTCTCGCGAATTTTGTTTATTTGATTCAGGAGCTGAGGAGTGATTGCGTACATCTGAGCAATAAATATGCAAAAATTGTAAATGCCCTCTGCTTGGTTTCTGAATCAAATAAAAAAAATCCGCAAGACAGAACTTTAGATTTATCCTTCTTCTTTCGTTATAAGCACATACCTTCTCTTAAGAACCTCCGTTCACCCGCACCAAACGAGTGTTTGACATACTGGTTTCAGGGCAACTTCGCGGATTCATTTGTTTTGAAATTCTGCTTGAGAGAATTTCTTTTGTCTGCATTCGCTAATCGCTTTGTATTGAGGTGTGAACCAAAGTGACTTATGCTATTGTATTACAAAATCTGCCCTCGTTACTAGCCTCCCATTGTTTTTGCCAAAGTTTAGATAGAAAATCTATGTAGAGATAACTCATTTCAGTCTTGAAACTAACTCTCTCCTTGATTAGCCTAGCTACTGAGAGAGTTCCTCCTTAAGAAATTCCCCTTCATACAATTCATTATCCATGTTATTATCTCATAACTCTGTTCTGTGTTTGCTTTGTATTAGGTTTGTGTCTTATTCATATTAGGCGGTAGGGATGTACCGGATATCCGGTAGGCCAGATGCCGGATTTTTGAGAATTTTATTTAGAAGTAAAACTATTTGCAGAGGATGGCAAAACCAGTCATAAATATTCGAACAAACATACACCAGAGTAAATCATGATAAGTGCTATTGCAAACGTGTAAAAATTGGTCCTTTTGTCGTATATACCAAATGACCCGTTGTGGTATATTTACAAAGTTAGGATCATCACAAGATATGGTTAAGAAAATGCAATGACATGTTTGTTGTACCTAGCTGATTTTTCATTCCTATTGCTTCTTTCAGTGCTTGCAAATCGTAGCACTAGATTTTCCTAAGTTTTTTGTAAGTACAGTTTGTTATAAACGAGTTATTCATACAAGTTATTCATACATACATAAAATTTCTTCTCCAGGGTTTATTCAAGTTGAAAGAAACCCCTCTCTTAGATACTCATTCAAATAATCCTGCTCCATAAATCCATTATACCGTTCTGGAGAAGAAATATGCCCCTCTTGACTTTGTTCTATCTTTTCAATGAATTTAAAATGTAAGTGCTCAGCAATGGGAGACTGCAAGACTGTTAATGTCTCTTTAGCCATGTTTCCTTTTTGCTTTTGTCACCATTTTTCATTTTGGATGAATAGTGAAAAACTTTTGATATAAAAAAGTCCGGTTCCGGCCGGATTCTGAAAATCTTGATCCGGTACACCCCTATTAGGCGGAGTAATGTAGTACTGTACTGGGGTAGTGTAATTGATAAATTGTATGTAGTGAAATTTTTAGAATATGAAGCTGAACTGAATTTTAGGTCAGGATTGTAGATTTGAGAAATGGCTCTGTAAGTCAACTTCTACCATGAGAGCTGTAATTGAATAACAAGATAACCCTTATAAGAGAAAAATTCAGTATATATAGTTTTGCCAGAAGCTTGCATTGAGGTTGTTGACACAATTTAGCTCTTTTGATTAGACCTTCAGTTAATTTATTCATTGTGGTCTAAGTTTGTATAATGTATGTATATATTGATTGTTTATTGTAAGTTGGCTATGTATATTGTATTCTTAGAGCATCTCAGGTATATTTGTCAATGAAAACTGAAACTGAAATACTGAAACTTGACCAAGCTTCAAAATAATCTATTGCTAGAATCATGCATAAATCTACACAAATCAATTTTGATTGAGTTTGCCTTCAGTGTGAGATAAAAAAGCTTTGAAAAAGACACTGAAAATTCATTTTCCTAAATAAATTTCCACCAGAAGTATCATCTGCTTGAACCAGAAATGAGCTTGAATGTTGCTTGTTTTCAGTATGACATAACAATCTGACTTTCCCTTGATGATGCATGCTGCAAGATAGTGCAAGCAATGCAAGATTATTACGTGAATCAAGCTCTGAAACATACTGAAATTGTACTCAAAGCAATTTAGTATCAAGCTTGAAGCATGCTGCAAACATACTCCATATTTTACAAAGGACTCTTTATTGTTTTGACTACATGAACTTTCAGGCCATCCATGGAAAGGGCTCAAGTAAGCTCCACAAGCACATGGAAAATTCCAGAAGCTCAATTAAGTGAGCACCAGGGTTGATAATGTTTTTTCTAAAAAGGTGAAGTTACAGTTTTTAGTGTCAAGTGCTAAGTGCTGGGATCACAGATCTAGTGACATGCTAATTAAGTCCAGGACCCCATGTCATGATGCTCAAGTGATGGGGCCCTACTGGGTATCGAACCCACTCCACCTGACTGTTCTGACTGCAAAGTCAGAGGATTACACCACTATGCTACAACACCTTCTATACAGTGAGTGTAGATGCAAGTTACTCAACACTGACTCTGGTTATAGTCAGCCTGTTATTTTCCAGTGTTTTCACTGTGTCATATACTAAGAATAATTTCTTTATGTTTTGGGAGCAACTTTTTTCCAGGTGCTCGGTCAAGCACATAAGAATTCTTACTGGTGCTCTAATTGTTGAGTGCTTGAATTTTCTTCCTCAAAAGGCTTGCGATCTTTTTGCAGTATATGATCATCCTGTTAATTCTGTTCATTGCTGAACTTGGTGCTGGTATTGGAGGATATGTTCTTCGAAATAAGGTAATGTTTGTCATGAATAATTTTGAGTTTGCTAAGTTCCTGCTGTTTCTACATAACAATGCACTTTATATATAAATATACATAGCTTTAATTTTGATACTAAAATTTCAACGAATGGAGAAAAATGGGAAAATTGTGGTGGTGCTTACAAGTGTTAGCACGGTGAGATATGTCAACTGGTAGACTATCTGCAGCGACAGCAGAAGGTTCCGAGTTCAAATCTTGGTATCACCACAATTTGTCCATTTTTCTCCATTCGTCGAAATTTTAGTATCAAAATTATGGTTATAAAGGGTTAGTGTCAAAATATATACCTTAGATATATATATAACAATGCACATATAAGAACCTTATTAAAATGTCTGAAAATATTATTGTTCAAAATTTTTATGCTTAGAAAATTTTTGAGCATGTTAGATGTTATCTATTCAAGATTTTTTGCAGCAAAGATAGTTAAAGGGTCTGTTTCATCCAGCATGCCTTGCACGTGTCATCTCTTGGTTTGCCTTTGTTGTCGCCATTTTCATGGGCCATTAAAATGGTGACGAACAAAGGTTAGCCAAGAGACGACACGTGCAAGGAATGCTGGATGAAACAGACCCTTTAGCATAGTATCAAACATCATTGATTTAAAAAAAAGTCATAAATAGGAATGCAATTCCTTTGAAAGACCTCTATCAAACTTGTAATAAAGGACAATTTCTATACCTCGCATAAAACATTTTTATTGTCAAACAAAGAATTATTGTCAAACAAAGAATTTTTATTGTCAAACAAAGAATTTTTATTGTGGGGTGAGTGGCCGAGTGGCTTAAACAGTCTTCGTCAGGTGACTGAAGTTAAGCTTGGCCGAGTGAGGTCAGGACTCTGAATGGGTGACCTCGGAGGTCTGACCTCACAACTCACCTCGTCGTCCTTCGGAAGGGACGTTAAACTAGGGGTCCCATGCCTGGATGCGGCATGCACAGTGGGCCTAAATTAGCTAACAGTAGCTAGAAATCCTGACAAGCCCACTCAAAACAAATTGAAAACAAACAAACAAGCAAAGTAAAGTGTGCTGTACAGCGTGACCCAAAAAATGTGACTGGATGCCATCTATTATAGAGCAGTAACTAAGAGGCCAGGGGAAATGCTTCAAGCGCCGCTCTGTCACAAAAAGACTACCCTACATCACAAGTATTGTTCACAGTTTTTTGGCACTGCAAATTTCCCAAATGAAAGATTTTGAGGAAAAGGGCATCCTCAATCCTCAAAATTTCATCAAAAACAGGGCATCAATTCAGATTTCAAATCTTCAAAATAATGAAGAGCATGTTTTATTTTGGACTGGGAAAAGGAAACTCAGTCGAAAACTTTGAGTGACAGTTTATAGTCCAAAGGTACCTAAGTATTTGGAATAAAGGTTTCTTGTAAACTCATGCCAATTTCAAAGGGATTCAACTTTCTTTGTGAATTGAGATCTTCCAAGAATTGCTTACAGAAAAGCAGGAGTACCCTGGTCCCCTGAGACAAGAATGTTTTAAGTACCTAGGAACTATAAACTTGCTCTGAAGACTTTTGAATGAGTTGCCAATTCCTAGCCTGAAATGAAACATTCTCTTCATTGTTTTGAAGATCTGAATTTGCTGTAAATCGATCCTCTGTTTTTGAAAATTTTTTGAGGATTTCAGGCCTGCCCTTTACCTCAAAATCCTTAATTCCGGAAATTTACGTGCCAAAAAAATTGTGCAAATACTCATAATGTGGAGTAGTCTTTTAGCGACAGAGCAATGTTTGAGGAGAGCATTTCAATCAGCCGCTTACTTCTTTTTCTGTGACAGAAAGCGTTGAGTCACTTTTTTAGGGCCACCCTGCTGGCTAAAATCGGTCACTCCGTTCAGATTCTGTAAGCAATTTTCTAAAATAAAGCCCTTTTGAACGTGCTAAATAGACCTTTTAGCTATTCTACAAAAGAGCCTGGATCGAGCGATATTTTTATACAGTTTTATTCGCAAGGTTCGATTGAATGGCGTTAGAGCTTCGATCACAATTGTGCACATTCGAAAATTCTACAAATTGTAATGAAATATCGTTCGATCCACATTCTTTTTCAGAATAGCTAAAAGGTCTATTTACAAGCAAGTTTCCCAAATGTTTTTTCCTCACAGAGATGTCTTTCAGCATGCTTTAGCACGTGCTTTCCTCTTAGCAGGTCTTCCCCTATTGTGAATAGTGTGAATAATTATTCAGGGGGATTCTATTCTCCCATGAGCACAAAATACGTGAACACATCCATAAGTCATTATTGCTTGGAGGAGAACACAGGGATTTCTTGCTTGGTGTTTTCACTCGTTTTTGCAGGTTTTCGAAAGGACTTTCTGCAGGAAATTTCTATTTCGACAGGAAGGAATGACCGATTAAAGGCGGGTAAATTACTATTACGAAACCTAATTTGACATATCAGGAATGAGAAAAGACAGTTTTCAACATCATTGCTTTGATATTCAGGGAGCAGGATATTTTCAAACGCCGGGCGTTTTTTTTTTTTTTTGACTCACCCGGTACAATTGTAGATAGTAAGATGATGTGAATAATCAATTTAAGGTAGGTTGACAAACGAACAATGTAGAATAGAATCAGCAGTTCTTTACATTGTCTTATAAAATGTGCCATGGTGTTCACCTTACAGAATATGCAGGCAATGATGCCTCTGTTAATCGTCTTTGTCGCTTTTAGTTGAAAGCTGGTCTGGAGAAAGGTATGAAGGATGCGATCAAGAAATACCCAAATGATAAAATAGGCAGCATTAAAAAGGCTGTTGATGATATTCAAGGGAAACTGTTCAAGTGCTGTGGTGCAGACAGCTACAAAGATTGGGTGAACATGACTGTCACGGGATGGCCAAATAACACTGTTCCACAATCTTGCTGCAGGGGGAAAACATGCAACGATAAAAGCATTTATGGACATGAAAATGAGATTTACACCATCGTAAGTATTTAATCTATAGTAATTTCTTGAAATATAGTGGGTAAGTCAAAGAAATAGGCACATTTTCCAGTGGGCAATAGACACTTTCCAAAGCTCTATTTTTGATTTGATAAAACAAGGATATCATGTAAACTGTTCCCATATATCTTTGTGCCCCAAGTGGCATAGTTGTGTTGGAAATGCTCCAGTCATCTTTGCCGCCAGTGAAAACAACATTAGCATTCCTTTGTTTACTGTCATGTGTTGAGATTTGTATACGTTGGTCTCATTATCACAAAGAGACTAGAGAGAGTTTGTCTATGAATGGCTGCAGTCAACAGGGCTGGAAAAAATATCTTAATTTCTGGGACCAAAGCAAGTCTTGGAAAACATCTCTGCATGAATCGCTTCAAAAAGTCCCCACTTTTGACCAGTTACTATATGTAAGGAATACGACAGAATCGAGGACTAATTATCAGTCTTAATCACAATTGTGAATATGCTTTTTGGGCAAATTTTGTTGATTTTTCGGCTGTCTACTTCAAGACTTGTGAACGATATCTTTTTTGTGAAATTCTTAAGTCTGGTGACAACCTATTTAGTAACGGGTATCAATTAAACCTTTACGATTTTGACAACAAATTGACTTTCCATTTTTTTCACTTTTCCGTATTTACCCCTTTTCCTTTATCCTTTTCATTCTTTCTGGAGACCTGAACAATTTTCTGGGACCATTGGTGCCGTGGTCAGGTATTTTTTCAACCCCTGGCAGTCAACTCACTATTTTCGAGTCTCTGAATATTTGTTGCATAGCAACACAACTAACTTAGATATGAAAACTGTTGAAATTGAAACCAGTCTTTTTCAAAGCAGTAAGTTTACTGAAACATATTTCCAAAGTACTCTCTTAAGATGAAAAGGAACCAAATAGAATCTGGACCTGAAAAGATGGTATTCATATTGTGCAAAAGCCAACTTTGGCACCGCAAAGGATCTTGACTGGCTATGGCTTTATAAGATTAATAAATGTCTGCTGCTGGATGAAAAATATGCCCAGAAAGAAGCTTTTTAATATGACAAAAAATGGGATTTGCTCATAAGAGATTTGTTAGGTCATGGAAAATAGATACCAGATCATTTGGCGGACTGCTAGTAGAATTAGATCACGGGGGATTCTGCAATAAAGGGGCTAGAGACCAACAACGAGCAAAGCGATTGAAAACTTTATAGGGTACTCTGATGGAAAAGTTTTTAAGATCTTCGGAAAACGTGGTCTCGTGCAGTAATAGGAACGATATATCCACATTTAGTATACACCGTTTCCGTTACTGTGTGAGTAAGAATGCCCCCCGAAAGCAAAATTTGCAAGTTTCTTTTGAGGACAAGGGAAAGTGTCTGTGTGTGGTGACAAGAACGGTGAGTCCACATTTGATATCCACCGTTCCTGGTACTATGTGAGTAAGAATTCCCCCTAGAAAGCAAAGATTTGCAATTTCCTCAAGGAAAAGTGTCTTTCTGATGGAGTAACACGAACGGTGTATGCACATTTAGTATGCACCGTTCTCGTTACTGTGTGGGTAAGGATTCCACCCTAAAAGCAATAATTTGCAATTTTTTTAAGGCTCTGTCTCTTGTGGTAATGGGAACAGTGTATACACATTTAGTAAGAATTGAGGTCAAGTGACAAAAGCCCTGTTTCTATGCATGTTCCTTGCACCTGTTTGGGTCGGTGCTGCTCCGTTTTCGTCAATTTCTATCGTTGCAAACTCGTAAAGTCAATTTCTAAAGTAAATCCAGAATGAGGTATTTAATACATTTCTTCTTCAAGCATTTGAGGGGCCCAGATGACCCATTACTGACATGACCCTTCCGGCTTCAGCCCGGTAGCGCGACTGGCCAGTCCTTCCTTGCCTTTATACATAAATTGCATTTCAAGGTGATTATTTTCACAATTTCTTGACCATCAACTTCTCGAGACGACTTCAGAACTTAGAAAATAGATATTTATTGCCTGCCTTACGAGCTTTTTGAAACTTTTTCAGATTTATTGTTAATTTTACCAATAACAAGTTATTCCATCGAGATTTTTCTTAGTCCTAATGAATTTTTCACAACCAAGTTCCTAAGTTATCTCGAACAATTTTCTCGTTATCCTGTTAAATTCTGTCACAGAAAAGTGATCGATGTTTTCAGACCATTTAAACTGAGTTAGACCAGACTTGGAAACTTTCAATGATGTTATTACATGTTAGCTCTGAATCGTTGTTCTTTGCAGGGTTGCGTCGGTGCCATGAAGAAATTCTTTCAAAAAAATTTTGCGATCATTGGTGGTGCTGCACTTGGAATCGCCTTCTTCCAGGTTAGTTTTGCCCAATTTAAATGATACTTTTCTGACAACTTTAGTCGAGGCACAAATCATCCTCAGAATAATGTACGAGATTTTAAGATTTTGAAAATCTCTCCGCTTTTTCACAGATTTTGATTTTTTTTAAGATTTTGAAGGATATTTTTAGGTTTCTTACCAAGTCACTTCAATATCTTAGACTGCATTCACACGATGCTGGCACATTTTGAAAACGGTGAAAAATGTGACGGATAGGCCTCCCGTTCACACGAAAATGGCACATTTTTGCCGGCAGATTTTGAAAACGGTAGATTTTGAAAACGGAACCCTAACCGGTCTAAATTTGAAACAGCATCGTGTGAACACTCGATAATGATGTAAACAGAACATTTTTCAACGCGTTTGGATCGAGACTGGTCGATTCTTAGGGTGTAGGTACTTTTCTTTAGCATCAAATTCCTGCAACGAGTTTTTACTGTCAAATCTCCAACCGTTTTCAAATTGTGCCGGTATCGTGTGAACGCTAGCTCAAATTTTGCTGCCGTCACTTTTTTCACCGTTTTCAAAATGTGCCGGCATCGTGTGAACGCAGTCTTAGAGTCTGGTACCCAGGGTAAAAATTTCGAAGGCTCTTTGAGACATCTAGAGATTTTTTATAGTTTGCAAGATTTTATAGGATTTGAACGATTTTATCGAAAGATTTATGATTTTTGAAACTTTGTGAATGACTCTCGCCAAAATACCTTGAAGTGACCGCTGGCAATCAGTTGAAACTCTGGTAGGCACACAAAGCGCCCATCCGATCCAGTTAGAAGACTTTGCAAATTCTGCCATGATGAGATCGAATGTGAAGTTCATTTTGTTCTCAAATGCAAATCTCAACCATCGACAGAAACGCTTTCCTCACTAAGATAAATAGTCTTTACAGAGATTCGTCCGACATCCAATTTTGTTATTCTATTTTTACTTTCTTAAGCACAGTAGGAAGTTCAAGTTAGTGCAAAATCTGAAAGCAGACGCCCCAAACTGACTTCTTTCACAAAGAAGACGTCCCGAAATCGAGCTAAATGAAGACTGTCCAGTGTCATACCTCTCGTTCAACTTCGTCCCCAGGGCCTTTTGTCATATTAATGTGACAAAAGGCCATGGGGAGGAGGTTACCTCTCGTTGATATCAAAATGAACAAAATGGGACTTCGAAAAATTATCAAATTCATGTCACAACAACAGATTTTCAGTTACCTATCTGGGATTGATGTTTTTTCTACCCAAGATAGATTTTTATCAATATATCTTGGATAGATGTTCACTGATATAGCCGGGATAGATTTTATTGATCTAGCTGGGATGGATTTTTTTCCAGGATAATTTTTTAAGTTTTTGAATAACGTCAGTAGGAAAAGTTTAAGGGCACAAACGTCGACAGTGGCTTTTTCTTGGGAATTCCGTCCCATCCAGTTCCGAGTGATGTAGTTTACTAAGTATCCTTAAACAGCTGTGGCTGAGTTTTTAAACAGCTGAAAATTTTCCAGTTAAACAGAATTTGCGAGTTCGGTGCACTTTGACCACTTGTAATGAACAATGGCGGTATACTTGAGAATAGGAATCAATAATAAGACGAGACAAAACTGTACTGTAATTTTTTAAAAATGTGCAAACGTTACATTGAAAATGAAATGAGTGTGCCCTGATAGCGAGGTCATTGCTGAACGATGGCTGAATTGTGTCGAATTTCCAACAGCCTCTTGCATTGCATTGTAGCCTGCGAAGTGATTTTCCTCTGAAGTGGAGCTGAGGCTGTGCGCAGGCTACACGCACTGAAATATTGTTTTTCCTTCCAAGACATCGGAACCGGGAGGTACTTGCAGCACGAGCCCCCAAGATTTTGCAATTATAACGAAAAAGTGCCCTTTTTGTTGGGGAAGTGTCCCTTGAAGACCTTTAGCTTAAAAAAGGTATCCTTGAAGTGTGATTCCCCCCACCCCAACTTTAGGATGCTTCCTATTACGGCTCTTTTGTCGTTTGGTAAAAGTTTCTCTTGAAGGTAGAGATGAACAATGGCACTGTAAGTGCCAATATTGACTTCTTGGAAATGACTCTGTAAGTAATACGGTAAAGTCCCTCCTTTAAGAAACTGCGTTATGAGAAACCCAGGCCTGATTTTGCTGAATAGAATAACTCTTTACAAGAAACTATCCAGGCTGATTCATGTTCATTTTCTTTTAGAGTAGTACCAGGAGTGTCAGGGCACCAGATATTTGGAATATGTTGTATAAAATTCTTTCCTTACCTTGAAAATGCCATAAAATTCTCTTCCTTGCCATTAGCAGCCTTTCTCAGCCGAACTTCCTCGCCTAGAACTGAAGAGCTCCATCACATGTGCTTTCAAAATGTTTGGGCCTAAATTACCTTGCCATCTCCTGCGCATTGGTGTACCTACGTAGCGGTCTCGAAATCGAACTTATCGCTGCGTAGGTACAGTAATGCGCAGGAGATGGCAAGGTTATTAGGCCCAAACATTTTGAAAGCACATGTGATGGAGCTCTTCAGTTCTAGGCGAGGAAGTTCGGCTGAGAAAGGCTGCTAATGGCAAGGAAGAGAATTTTATGGCATTTCAAGATAAGCAAAGAATTTATACATAATACTCAATTGAACATATAATTGGTGCCCCAACACCCATGACCATATGTGGGTTTAATAGAAAACTACAGGAGCCTTGAGAAGGTACAACAGTTTGCCACAAAATGACTCTTTGATAATCCTTACATAAACATTGGCTAAAAGTGCTGAAATTAGCTCAGGGGTACCCAGAGAGAAGAACTGTTTTCGGAATAATGGAAACAGTTAAAAATACAGTTACTGTTTTTAAATTGTTTCAGTTATAAACACGCCGTGCTTGTGGTTCCCAGTAAGCGGGAACCGAAAAGTAAGCTGAGTTTGCATAACTGAAACAAACGCAAACTTTCACAGATAACTTTCTCATAAATGAATTCATTGCATTAATTCCTTTTTAGTTTATCAGTAGGGTATTAACAACTTTGTTTAACTGATATGATGTAGAAACTTGGATGTGAGTAATGGGGTATGATATGATATGATAGGAATAGATATTTATACACGAAAATACATTCTTCAGCACCTAATGGCATCTATGCACAATCTTATACTTGTAAAACTGAGTAATTATTGCTGTTCTTCCAGGGGGGAGGGGGTCATGTTTTGAACTTAGTGTTTTTGGCCCGGGGGGGGTACTTGACTAGGGAAGTGACGGGGGTGTGTGGCAAACCGCTCAACACCCTGTACCCTGTCGCATAAAAAATTGCCTAAAAGTATACCCTGTCACATAAAAATCTTGCCAAAATCCATTGTTTCATGATAACTCTAAAAGGTGTGCTTCCACATGATACCCTGTCGCATAATTTTCTTATCAATTATAATACCCTGTCGCATAATTTTTATCAAAAAAGGACACCCTGTCGCATAATTTTTACCTTAAAAGGACACCCTGTTGAACGGTACATCCCGTCAAGTCAAGTATGGGAGTACCCCCCCCCCCCCGGGGGGTTTTGGTCAGCCATTAGGTGTACTTTGAGTTTTTTTTAAAAGCAGCCGAGATTGACGTGAAGTTTGCGTGTCTCTTAGATTAGAATGAACAGATAAACTCTCAGAAGGTTTCAATTTGAAAGACAAAGCTCTTATAAACATAAGGATTTGTAACGAAGAGAAAACCTCGTGCACAGAAGAGGTGCATTTGAAGTTTAATGCTCTTGAAGTCGAGAATTTTACTTGATACAGTTGAGGACAGCTGCCGATTTAATGAATTTGAATATAATTGACGTAATAGCCAAGGGTGTGTTTGAAACATTGTAATAGAAGTCATCTTTGTGAAAGCCGAGTGCTTGGATTGATAAAACCTTGAGATAGTCATTGTTTTGTTGTACATATTTCAGCAGCTTTAGGCCAACACCCTAACTTTATTTTTCAAGTGAAGCTCGATAAACCGTAAACCACCTTCGACTCATTTGTCTCAATTGCACCTGCGCCCAAAATTTTTATTTTATTTTCGGGTAGACCTCTAGAAGGAAAATGTTAGGAAAGCCTCTTTCCAAACCACGGTTTACAATGCATTTTGCGGAGCTTAGTCTGTCGACGCGACCGGACACCTAAGGCCTGGGTACTACTGACGTCTACCCAGGAATTCCCATTTTCACATTTATCAGGAAGCTTGACAGTATATTGCTAAAAAGCTAACAGTAAACAAGGTGTGAGATTTTTGTAAATTTTAGTTTATGTGTGAAATGTCGGTTCAAACAATGCGATACATGAATAGTTAACAAGCTCTTGACATAGGCCTACTTGGAAATTGGACCCTTCAAAGTTATCAAGCTTTGCAGAATGTTTCGTTGAATACGAATATAAGTAAACAAAATTTATTTGCTGTCTGTTTAATTTAGTTTTTGAAGTTTTAAAATGAAGCACGACGCTTGGTTAGTAAACTTTTCAACACACCTGTTGACATTTCTATAAATCATGCAATTTGCGGATTTCATGTTAAATACAAAATAAACAGGTCTTTGGCAGCAAACTTGAATAAAAATTTTCTTAATATTTAATTAGCCATCATGTTTCGGATGAAAAACCTGAAAAGTTGAATGATAAACGATTTTTTATATATTTCTCGACAGTTAGAACAAGCACCATTTAAAAATTTATGATGCAGTTTTAAACTTATAGTCTTGAATACCAAATAAGACATGTTTTTATACTGTAAACAAAGATGATTTTGCCGTATTTCAGGTTTCTCTTGGATATGAAAGGATGCTTTCTGCAACACCTGAAGCTGTTTATGATATGGTTTAATTATCATATTATTTTGACCTTAAAGGGGCAGGGTCACGTTATGTAAACCTTTCAAAACGACGATTTTGCAGTATTTTTGATTGGCCATATCACAGTGATTTTCCACTACTTTTCTCAAAATGAAAGTGTTATTTTGAAGATGGACTTTTGAGCTTGTAGAGAAGCAACCGAAACACTCATATGTTGTACGATTGCATAGATATTGGTAGATTTTTAGAAGTAACCTAAGTGTGGATTCACCCCATCCATCAAAATCTGTACAGAACACAATGGCCACGTAAAGGCAACAGTATAGATTCTAGAGATAACAGGTTTGTTTATGGTTACGTGACCCTGCCCCTTTAAAGAGCTGTTGTTACCCATCCTTTGCGGGTACGCTGCGATTTCAGATTGTCCGAAAGTTAAATTCTTCGATCTACATGTGCAGTAGTTAAAATGACAGAGCAGCCAACCAAAGAACACTTTTCTATCAGTTGAACAAATGCATAGTTTCATAGCTCCATAGTTTCTGCTTTTGCCAAATTTGACTTTCAGACAAGGTCCGTTGATTAAGAAATTTAGTCCTTGTGATATGGAGCACTGAGCAACCATTTCGCTAACAGCTGCATCGGGAGCTACAAGAATCATGGGTATTGTGTTGATCGTGCCCACAATACCTGGCCTAGATGTTCCTAAATGAATATATATACTTCGTTACCGTGCTTGTCTTCAATCTATTGTTTATCTTCTCTTTCTTGCTTAGGAGCCGATGCCTTTCCTCTCGACAGTTTGATATGGGCCTAAATTTCGAACTGTACTAGTTGTTCCAGTCCCAGTTGTTGGAATGCCGCGTCGATCAGGGAACTACTTCTCAGGTCATAATTTTCAGACGGCGGTACAGTTCGAAATTGATCTGGCACTTACCCACAGTTTCACGTTCTGACAATTTCTGCCTACCTGATGAAAAGCTTTGAAACAAGTGTTTTAGTTAGTTATGGCGAGAGTGTTCCAGGGCATCATTGGTCAATTTCCTCTACTTTACTCGGTGATCCATTGATTCTAGCAAATTGCGTGTCCAAACCTGTGTCCATTATCACCTGATTTGCGTGTATGTAACGGGGATGCCCCGGGTTCCGTGTGTAGAATCCAAATATAGCAAGTTGAATATAACTTTGTCAATATAGCTTTTGTCTTTATAGCAGTAACCTAATGTTTCAAACGCTCGTAGCAGCTTCCCATATAGCTGAGTTGCTTTATTGGGCCTAAAGTGGTTACGTATGCAAAGTTCAGATATTCCCGTCTCTGCGTGTTGTGTTATTGCACTAAAATAAAGAAGTAATTAAAGAAAATGTAAGCACTTTGATATGAACTGAATGAAGCACGACGTTTGGAGCATAGCAGCACAGAGCTCAAATCTTTAAAAAGACGGGTGTAAAATTCTTTTACATTTTTCTTTGAATCAAAGTGCTTGAAAGGAACTTTGGGCAATTTGCTGTAAATCTGCCGTGGCAATTTTTTGATATCGTGATTAGCTTTAAAATGGCGGCATTTATTGATTTTGAGGTTGTGACGTCATCAAAGTTCTAAATCCCTAACCAGAAGAGCTACAAATTTCTGCTTGCAATCATGTTTTAGACCTTCATAAACTATGGTTTTCTTGAAAATTGTGTCAATTTTCCTCAAGTAATTTAGGAGTTACGATGATTTTAATTTTCTCAAAATTTTTGATGGATTTTTACAAAAATAATCCAAATGCCGCCATTTTGAAAATATTCAAGATGTTAAAGAATTGCCACGGCAGATTTACGGCAAATTACCTAAAGTTTCTTTGAAGTCATTCAATTCATGGAAAAAATTTGATACAATTTCACACCCACCTTTTTTAAGATTTGAGAGATTTGAGCTCTATGCTGAGCATAGCCCGTGATGAAGCCTTGATGACGGGCAATACTCGAAACTACGTGCTCAGTTCAATCCACATCTAGATCCTTACTTTGTTTTACTTTGTTTTACTTTGTTTACTTGTTTATTGTTTATTGTTTATAAACTGTATGTCTTTAACGTTTCTCTTTTACGCCTTAGCTTCTTGGAATCATTTGTGCATACTGCCTTGCTCGCTTCATTCGTGTTGTCAGTGCTTACGAAGAAATGTGAGAGAATATTCTTTGACAAATGTAATAAGTATCAAAGTACGTAGACAGTGAATTTAGAGACTTTTCTTGATAAGACAATGATTTCTTAATACACAATTTAATATCATCCATTATTCCTCTTTAATTTATTTTGTGAATTTCTTACATTGCTACAATCTTTTGTTCATTGTGTATGCTTATTGTTTAGTGATCAGTGAAATCAAGGAGGATTTATTAAGAATTCATTGTTTTTGTAGTTATTGATTTTGCCGTATATGCTGCGAGGGAGTAGGATATAAGTTTTAAAAACTTGCTATAGTAGGAAGTTGTGTATATTGCGTTGTTTCCTTGGTTACCTCTTGGTGGCGTTGTTACAGAGCCTTGGTGGCCTCATTACAGAGCCAGCACCAAAGCAAGAGCAGCAGTCACGATAGACCATTTTCACAATGACGTCAGTTCTTTGAAATACATCCTGGAACATGGTTTGCCTCGATGTGATTGGGATCTAAATCTTATAAGCTTGCATTGCTCTCAAAAAACGCATGAAATAGTTTTGTATGTGCATTTGCGACATAATACATGTGATGTACATTTCTTGCTGTAAAGGGAATCTCATCGTTTGCTTTGAATTGATTTTCACTGTGAAATTTGTCTATTCGCATTAGGACCGTCGCGTCCGAGTTGATCGATTTAATCGATTTGATCTCCAAGATGGCAGAAAGCTGTGGAAATGCAGCGGATAAACTTGGACAGCAGCTATACAGCAGTCTCGCTGAAAATCCGAATTCGTTTGCTAAAACTGATTTCCTAAGGTTGCCATATGACATGGCCAGTGGAGAAGAAAGTTATTGCAACAAAATCTGCTCGCCCAGTATGAAATCATTGCAAATAAGCGACCTGCCCCGCCGTCCTTTCCTCAAAAAGTGTATCTGGCCCGCAAAAATGAACGACAGATGTTGTCTAGGACCACCAATGAATTTGCCAGACAAAGACCTTAAAGGGCATATGTCACGAACCTAATTGGTTCATTTGAAACAATTGCCTCTGATGTTTACTACAAAAGCACAGGATCGAGGCTGAACTTTTATTGCAATGAAAATTCAGCATCGCTCCTGTGCTGTTGTAATCATGAGTGGTGGGACACTAGTAAATTAGATTCGGTTAATTTAGCTTCTTTACCTACCTTGAAATGCCATAAGATTCTCTTCCTTGACATTGGCAGCCTTTCTCAGCCATAGTTCTTGCCTTGAACTGAAGAGCTCTATCAAATGTTTGGGCCTAAATTGAACTTTGTTATCTCCTGCGCATTGCTATGCCTACGCAGTGGTCTCGAAAAGACCACTGCGTAGGCATAGCAATGCGCAGGAGATAACAAAGTTCAATTTAGGCCCAAACATTTGATAGAGCTCTTCAGTTCAAGGCAAGAACTATGGCTGAGAAAGGCTGCCAATGTCAAGGAAGAGAATCTTATGGCATTTCAAGGTAGGTAAAGAAGCTAAATTAACCTAATCTAATTTACCAGTGTCCCACCACTCATGGTTCGTGACGTATGCCCTTTAAAAAGGTCAATTCTTGTCCTTAGGAGTAAAGATTGAAGATGAAAAGATATGACTGATGAATTGTTCTTCCAAATAGCTTACAAGTTTCTGACCCCATGTCTAAAATTCTAAAACCCGTATTGAGGACCTCACTGAGTTGAAAGATTGTACCTCCATTGCCTGCCAGTGGGTTTAAATAAATTTTAAGACTTCATTTATACCTGCAATGCACTACTTTGCTTTAAAATTGAATCATTGGAAATAAAGGATTTTCTAAAATTGCGTGTTCCACCATGGGCTTTGACCTAAAGCAGAAGTGAGTGGTTCAGTTTTATTCGGTTCCCAGCCACTAAATAAAGTATTGCTTAGCCCATTATCTTCCACCGATCTGCAAACTGTTTAAGATAGATAACCATTAAAATCCGAAGAAAAATTCGAAAAGGCGATTTCCATATTTTCTAATGAAAATGTACTGTGATCTATGCAGAACACGATCTCAAATCCCATTTCAATTATGTCAAGGCTTTATGCCCCAAATGAAGTTAGGAAAGTAAAGAGGCAGGAAAAATTCTCCATAGCAACTCCTTAGCAACGAATATTTTCATGCTTGCTGAATTTCATCATCCATATATTTTGAAGGAATCCCCTCAAAACAACCAGGAAAGAACCCTTGCATGATGAACTCAGTACTTATATTGAAGTATGCCTACTGAAGTAGCGGGGGTTTAAGGGCGGCAGGCCCCAAGAGCGCCCAAATGGATTGAGTAAGATCAATCATTTAAAAAAATGTTTGCCAGTTCGTAGAAGTCATGTCGTGCCGAATACTTCCTAAAACGAATTCTCTGATCATATTCTCGTGCAAAGCAAAGAACCTCCGGGAACAAAACCCTGTGGAGTTATAAACTTGAACTTTCGTCATGAGCCTATTTAATAGTACAGGTGGCTATATCTAGATCAGAAAACTTTTAACACATTTATGTTCACTTTATGCAGTAGTTCTTTCATTAGTTAGTAGGTTTAGATTTGTTTATTTTCTTTCATTTTTTTTCTTTTGTATTTCATTTACTTTTCCTTTTAATTTCCTTTTCTTGACATTCCGTCTGTTCCAAACATTTGTGTTCTTGAGATTAATAATAATAATAATAATTTTCAAGTAGATCTTGTGACAAAGAGCTCACAGACCTCACATTCCTACTGTTCCACTTGAAGTAATCGAATAATAAATTATTCTTAACTTTGATCAGGTATTAAATCGTCACTTATCTCTGGTATCTACGTTATTAGTTTATTTTTGGTCAAGGAAGCCTCAAAACTTTCAGCAGAAATTATTTGCGGCTATTTCTATTAATATATGTAGACTTGACGGAGACTTGACTATCAAAATCTTGTACCGCAAAATCCTCATTGAATAAGAATCGTTGGATGAGACGACCAAAAATTCTTTAAAATGTAAATACGACGAAAATGATAGTAATACTGTGTGCTTGTTTCCCAAGGTAAGCACTGATACAAAGAATTGGTCCGGTTTCATTTTATGTGAGCCTCTCTTATAGTTTGGTACCCTGGGTACCAGAGCCTTAAAAAACTAAGAAAAAGAAGAATTTATGCAAATCAGGTATGCATAAAGTATGCAAATTATGCAATGTTTTGTGTAACTTGTCTCCAGAAATGAGTAAATAACGTAAATGAACTTCTACCATCTCTGGTACTCAACGAAGTTTTCAAACAAAATACTTTTCATAATGGTATTGTGCATCCTTGATTAATATTTCTTTCCAGTAAATTATAGGAGGAACACTTTTTATTCAAATCTGCAACTGCATGTGGAGTAGATTCTGCATTTTGCCTTTTTCAACAGTGAAAGTGTGTTGCTAATTCTTGGTTCAAGAAGGAAAATACACCTAATGGTACGCGAAAAATCTCACTACGTAAGCTGAAGCTGCAGTGATGGAAGATGGAATGTAAATTTTGAAAGTTGGTTGCATTGCTTTTCGCTTGTCGGGTCGGACTATTCAAACAATAGATACATTTTATTTGGCTCACCGGGTGATTCTTTGCACACCATGCGATTTACGGAAAGTTTGCTCCATACAAATGATTGAGGAGTGAGAGGGTATTTTTGGCAGCTTTTGCCAAAAATAACAAAATAACGACGATGGAATACATCCGCAAAATATTCAATAGCTAATGCTGGGCTGCACTCTCGCTGTGCATTGGGCAAGGATGGCCTCTCAAAAGTCAGCCGAACCACAGAATAAGAATGTTTATTGCATAATGGTTTCGTAATACCGGCAGCAAGAGCAGTGGCTTCGTTTGTTTTATTCATCTCAATGGTTGAATAGATGCAGGTTCTTGTTAAAAATCCATAAAGAAATTTATGAAGGATGGCCCTGTTCTCTGTAAGTTTTTGATAAAAAGAAACAATGGTAAAGGAAGAGCATCGGTCGATAATCATTTTGACGTCGCTTTGACAGGTAGAACAATAGTGATCAGCTGATTCGCGTTATTTATACATTTCACGGTGTGTTAACCACAACAATTCAACTGTGTGATGATAGCAGATGCACTGCGGGAAAAAGATACACGTCGACAAATAAACCCGACTGTAGGCTAAGAAACTCTGAGCTGTGAAGAAACTCTGAAGATATTGAGCTTTTGCAGAGGCTCTAAGTACTTTTATCATACACCGGCGTGTTTATTTTGTTTGGACGCCATTTTAGAATAGCGATTGTTAACACACCATTTTGAAAAAGGTGCCGCCATCTTGCAATAATGAATATCACCAAAAATAATGGATTGACAAACAATAAACAGCAAAACGGCGAAGCTGCGTTCAAGAAACCCAGGCTCAATAAAACATCCATGTACACCTTCGCAAGACAAGACTCTAACTCAGTTTTTGACGGTATGTATAAGCGCGATCCAACGACGAGAGTTTTCGTCAACCGAAGTTTGAGCTTGAACAATATCAAGTTCTTCGGCTTCGACATGGACTACACTCTGGCTGTGTACAAATCACCGGCCTACGAAGTCCTTTCATTCGAGTTGGTGAGAAAAAGGCTTGTAGATGTTGGATACCCCGCAGAATTAAACAATTTTGAGTATGACCCAAGCTTCCCCGTGCGAGGAATGATGTTTGACACGGAACAGGGCAATTTATTGAAAGTCGATACCTATGGAAACATTCTGCTTTGCGTCCATGGCTTTGAATTTTACAGCAGCAAGGACATTCGCAAATTTTATCCAAATAAATTCATCCAGTCTGGTGCAGCAACAGGAGGAAGGTTCCCAATTCTGAACACTCTGTTCAATTTGCCTGAGTGCTATTTGCTCTCTTGTTTAGTGAATATTTTGGACAAGCATCCTGGGTACACAAGAACCCTGACTGGGGTGACGAATGGTTCTATCTCAATTTCTTACAAGAGTGTTTATCAAGATGTACGAGAGGCTGTAGATTGGGTACATTATCAGGGATCTTTGAAAACTGAGACTTTAGCAAACCCAGACAAATACATTGCAAAGGATGAGCGTTTACCAAAACTCCTTCACAGATTAAGAGAACATGACCGTAAAGTTTTCATCATCACAAACAGTGATTACCCATACACTAATAAAGTGATGGAATATTTGTTTGATTTTCCCCATGGCCCAGAAGCTGGCACACCCCATAGACCATGGACTGATTATTTTGATGTTATTGTTGTGGATGCAAAGAAGCCATTGTTCTTTGGTGAAGGGACAGCCCTTCGGCAGATAGATCCATGCACTGGTTACAAACACATTGGCAAGTTCACTGGCATTCATCAAAGGGGAGCAATCTATGCTGGTGGAAACTCTGAAGTTTTTTCTGAGCTTCTTGGTGCTGAAGGAAAGGATATCCTTTACATTGGTGATCACATATTTGGTGATATCCTGAAGTCCAAGAAGAAACAAGGATGGCGTACATATCTCGTGGTTCCGGAGCTCATTTCAGAATTGGATGTTTGGACACAGAAGCAGGACAAATTTGATAAACTGAAGCAACTGGAAATCACCTTGGCAGATGTCTACAAGAAAATGGACTCCACCACAATGGAAAAGCCAGATATCAGTGGTGTTACAAAAGCCATCAGAGAAGTGACACATGGTATGGAGCAATGTTATGGCCAACTTGGAAGCTTATTCAGAAGTGGAAGCAGACAGACATTCTTTGCAAGCCAAGCAATGCGATATGCTGATCTCTACTCTGCATCCTGCATCAACTTGCTATACTACCCATTTAGCTACTTGTTCAGAGCACCACCACAATTGATGCCCCATGAATCAACAGTGGAGCATGAAGAAAACAAGATGGAATCAGGAAGGAAGAAATTTGGCCCAATTGAGAAAGCAAGAAGAACAATGTCATTTGCAGAAGGTGCAATCAACACTCCAAACACATCAACGCATGATGAAGATGATGAAGAATTAGACGTAGAAGATGGTGTTGTTGATTTTGAATAAACGAATAAATCTTGAACAAATTCGAGAGCAACTATTCTGCTGAGCTATGCTGTTTTTGAGGTATTGGAGATTTTATGTGACATAGACTGGAAAATATTTTCAATATGTTCAGTATAATTTTTGATGAAGTTTTTAATAGCTTTTGGTCTTTGTGTGGTTTTGTAGTGCTGCTGAAAAGGATTGCCTGATACCACCAATATGAAGAAAGTGATGAAATGTGACAGTTTCAAGCTCAAAAGCTTCCTTTTATGTATACAAAAAAGTTTTAAGATCAGCCACCATGATCAGCGTTAAAACTTGGCTGAAGTTTCTTCACATTGATTTTAGCCACATTAGAATTGTTGTCAAATACCATGGTACTTTTGTTGTATCAATTTTTTTTAAGCCTTAAGTGAGGTGGAAAGTCAAGAGAAAAGTCAAGTAGATGAAGGAATTGTCTTTGCTAACACAATCCACCACAAATATTTGATATCAGGCTGATTTGCTGGCTTGCCAAAAGAAAACTATCCACATTTGGCAGGCCACAATAAATTGTACACTGGATCAGTCCTAGATTCTACGCTGGAATCAAGAATATTTTTGTTGTGTTTTTTATTCATTTTTATACTTCAGCTGCTAGTAATTTTCCTAAAATGTTTGTTTCAATAACATTGGAAAGGACTGAAGAACGTAAGAGAAGCCGTTTGGTGATTTGGCATAAGGAAGTCAATCAGATTCACAATCAAGGCAAAAGAAGCCTACTATGTAAATTCGAAGATTATTTGAAGATAGATTTTTACGATTGGATGACCTTTCGAATATTGCTTCGTTATAAGCCTTCTGTTTTATTCAAATACCACTTCTGTTGGGAAGAGCATAGTGGGTTAGAATAGGAGTTCTTTCCCTGGGAAACCGCAATGAACAAGGTATTCAAGGATTTGGTCAGCAAAGAAAACAAAATTCTATGAAGATACGATTCTATTTTGACTATTGAAAACATAGGTGGTATGTTTCTCCTGCTTTGACTGTAATGAGCGTTGGCAAACAAAATCCTTCAAAGCTCAAGAAACAGCAGGTTGAATTTTCAAAGAGTCCTTCAGGGTTTAAGCTGAAGATTACGTTATGAACGTTCAAAATCGGTCCTGTGTACGATTTATCGTGGCATGTCAGAAAAGGATACTCTTTGGTGCACCACTAACTATCCTTATTTCCAGTTAGCTGCAAAGCCCTGCAAAGACTTGAAGGCACCAATTGTATTACTTGAATTTGAAAGATCTTATGATTTAAAAACGATATATTTATTCATAAACTGCTTGAGTTGTGATAATGGTCAATTAGACATATGGTGCAAAAACTTGATTTAAATTCATATTCGAAGATTTCAGCGTTAATTTTCTTCACCGGAACCATTGCTCCAAAATACTTTTCGTATAGGTTTCTTATTTTAAGATGTACTACCACAGTTACTCATGTGCGATTTCTTAGAAAAGGAATTCGTTGAAAAGCTATCGGCTCTCACATATGTATAGTGCCGCACTATGCATATTTTGTTTCACTTATTTTGTTATGTATAAAAAAACTGCTTGTACGAAACATAACTCTCAGATCGTCAAAAATTTAAGAAACTCCAATACTAGGAATATAGCACCTAAGAAACTTTTCATTTTGACAAAGAAATCCTTAGCTTAATTAAACTTTAGTTTCACTTGTTTCCCGTATCATATTACCTCAGTAAGTAACTGAGTAATATCTAAACATTGGCAAAGCTAAAAAAAACATTGTTTTGAAATGTTCACTAGGAAACAGGAAGTGAACACAAATGTTAAGAAACTCGTATTAAGAAACTTTGAGTACTAAAAATCTGAGGTAATGGGGACGTGCCATCGGGACGGGTATCAATTTACATGATTCTGGTATGAAAACGGCATAAGCTTCCCTTGCATTTGAAATGTGCGCACTTGCTTTGCAAATGTACCAAATATTGAGTCTGTATCAACTTGAAAAGCTACTATGACTTGAGCCAATTATGTTATGGCAACAGTTTTCCAGATCTTTGAATAGATTAACTATTTCATGAATGTGACTTTCTGTGCCATAAATTGGCTGTGCTAACGATGGTAAGAACATGAAAGAACGGGAAATTGGCATAAACGTGCATGTTTATAATCACACGCAATGTGATTGGCTCCAATGTTTGAGATGTGGCTAACCATTAAACCAATCAAGGTTTGATACCCATACCCATGTCAGGAATATTTAGATTTTATTGTATACCATTGCATTTTCTGTTTTAATTGAATATTGTTTTCTCAATTTTTGCCTTTTGTTGCAAGTAGATAGTAACACCTGATCTATTTTCTTATAGATGGAGTGGCACATTCAGAGCAGTGTTTTTTCTGATTTTCTACCGCGATTTCTACACCACTTAATTGTCAGTTTGAACACTCGTTTTAGCAATAAATTTGCTTGGACAAAATCATTTTACAATATTTACCAATCATTTTTGTATGGCTTGAATCCTATATTCTTACACTTCGAATGGTGTATAGTTTAACTTATTCCGCAAACAGTTTGTCTTTTGGAGAGAGAACTCCCAACCTGGGGTGCTAAAAGCTTTACCGCCAAGTTTAAACTTAACTGCCCAAGCCAGCCTCGCGTCTTACCAGGTAACGCTTATGCGTTACGAAATACGGTCTTTTCTGGGCACAGACAAAAAATACGCTAAAAGTAATTAATTCATCATAGCTCTCTTGAAGTCCTGAGTCCTGAAGGGAAAAAAGTTGAACTAGAATCTACTTGAATTCGCTGTTTAAAAAGCCGGTGTCACCTACAGCCCTTTGCACGGACATAACTATTCCCGAGTTGCAACTGACCTTTTCGCAATTTGGAGAAAAGAACTGAGGAGAGCGCGGCCCATTCTGACAGGCCTGGCAACAATGGGAAAAAAGGGGGATCCTCTCCTTGCGGCTCGTTTGCATCTCCCTGCAAACTGAAATTATTTTCAATCTATTTGCGTTTTCAAGAGTCACACGATATTTGTGTATACCGGTAAACGATCAACAGGCCTAACTTCAAACTTGAGTGAACACATGCAATGATATTGCTCAAAATACACTCACAAATGGGCGGAAGGATGATGGCAAGACGCCTAAATAATCCAGAGAAAACACTTACAATACCAAAAAGTTGCATGCAACTCTTGAAAAGTGTAAGTAAATCGAAAATAAATCGAGTTCGTTTTCAGGGAGATGCGACCGAGACGCCAGCCATAAGCTATCACTGAAGCGAAGGGTATCCCCCTAATTTCGTACTGTTGCCAATGCTGTCAGAATGGGCCACGCTCTCCTCAGTACTTTTCTCAAAATTCCGAAAAGGGCTATTTCGGACTGTTTGAAAATCAAATGGGGCCCAAAAGCAAAATATGGATTCACATTGCAGTAGTTACACACTGATGCAGCAGTTTGACTTCAGTTGATTTGGCTGTTAGTTTAACTACTGCAACTTTTATCTACATTTTCCATTCAGACTAAATTTGATTTTCAGACATTCTGAGGAATGAAAAGTAACGCATGCTCGCTCGAATAAGACCCTGGGTGACAACGGCTCTTTAAAGACCCGTTGCTAACCATGATCCTTTGTGCGCCGAATGAAAAGAGACACAAAGGAAATTTTGGACCAAAAGAACTTTTAGATAATACGAAAGTCGACTTTGGCGCCACTAACGACCATAGCTAGCAATGGGTCTTTAACGTTACCGTAAACGTTTGTTACACGAGAGTTAGTTTTCTCTCCCTAAAACCAAACTATTAACGGAAGCTAGCTAGACTACACAACCTTCCATGCACAACTAATATTTTCTAGGCAAATTTATTGCTTACAAGAGTGTACCACCTTCCAAGGCTATTTTGTACCCTTGCGTTTGAGGAAACAAAATCTGACTTATATCAGCAGGACATGCAGATCCTAAGCTTCCAGTCCAGAGCTGCTTTCAAGTTCTTCCTCCCCTTGACACTATACGCTGTTAAAAGATTGGCAAACAATTTTTCTGCCCCCCACAGTTCTTTTCGCTAAAACACGGATCAGAGGACATACAAAGATTTTGGGATATACTTTTCCTGCTCCGAGTCTGCTCTGGCCATGTGCAATTTTCGAACCATTAGTTCAACCAGGGGCGGCGCCAGCTTTGAGAAAGTGGGGTGGACAAGAGGTAAAATTGATTGCCAGAAGGTATACCTAACGTTTTTTATATCGTTTTCGCTTGGGAATAACTACCAACCTGAGGAAAGTGGGGTGGACATGTCCACCCCGAGGCGCCGCCCTTGAGTTCAACGGGTACAGTTCAACGGATAAATAGCTTTTCCGTACCTGTACCTGGTGGATTTTTCAGTCCTTGGAAAAGGGACTTCTGCCGTTGCCATTTCAAATGTAGACATTTAAGCGAAGGAGACACAAGATAATCCGGGTCAACAAATTAAGGCTGCACATAGTATTGTCTCATATTTATTTTCAAGCACGCAAGTGGCTTAATACGTCAAAATCCAGGATTAGCATGGAACCATATCAGAAAAGTTTTGTTTGAAAAATTGTAATTTCTTCTAATCAATATTTCTCCCTTTTCAAAAATTTCTTTTACTTCCAAAGATGGTATCTTAGTTGATATTTGAGGAAATCCGAGAATCGATATTTTTGGCCTACAAACATTTACCGTGACCTTCAAAGATAAGTTGCTTGGAGAGGTAAGCAAAACTGACTATTGTGGGTTTGCAATCTGCAATAACAATCGCGATAACATCCCACATGTGGTGGCAAAATTGAAAACATCTGACACGGGATAGTCGATATAGCAAGTCTGATCGTATCCTCGAAAGACTGGATGGTCCTGAGACTGTTTCTGATGAATAAGGTCATTTGCTTCTACTGTATAAAGATTTAATTGTCTCTGAACTCAATTCTTTCCTGAAAAGACATGCAAATTCTAACCCCAGAAACACACATTTATGGATCTTTAGTCAAAGTCAGGCTGCAATTCAAATCTCGTTCCAGTTCCAGGAGCCAACAACTATTGACACGCTATATAAGACGCACAGTTCCCGCGTCATTCATTCTTGGAGCTGAATAAACGCCACTGTACCCACTTCAGGTATGATGACTTGACCTATTGTTAACCATGATCCTTTGTTGCTCCAAAGCCGACTTTTTATGACACGAAAGTCGTTTCTGGTCTAGGTTCTCTTTGTTTTACTTTTTATTTGGCACAATGGATCATAGTAGACAATGGATCTTTTAAGTCATGGTTTTCACGGTTGTTTGGCCAAAGGCTCAGCTGATACTAAAACGAAGTTTCCTCGGGCTACAGTTCACAATATTTAGGCACTACTGAAACTAAAGCGCTTGTCCATTACTTCTTGCTGGGAATACTGTTGTAGGGAAGGGCGGAGGGAGTAAAATTTCTCCAGGTAAAATAAAATGCGAATATCAACGAATATTTCTTTTGGATAGAATCTTTCGATCTCATGAGCATGTTGTCCGTACAAGTTATAAACAAAAACTTCAGACTCAAAGATCTTCTAATTTTGACTCAATTATTCAATAATTTATAAAACGAAATGGTGGAAAACGATTAAGCATAACATACAACTCAATCTCGCAACGAACCCGAAAGCAACTTAAAACTGATCACATACATGTGAACAAGCTAGGCCTAACTTCTGTGCAAGATGCACGTCATTCCTGTCAGACGCATGGAATGGCAACGGTGTTCAATTGGAAAATGTGTCCTAGTTGCTAAACGCTCTTTTTGTTATAACTCTTTATGAGCCTGTGCATCTTTGTCTTTAGATGATTTGCTTTCCTTACTTTTAGTTTCCTCACTCTCTTTCTGTTTATCTTCCTTTTTCCCCGATGCCTTGGTTTCTTCCTTTTTTTCTTTACCATCACCAGCAGGCAGCTCTAATGGCTTAACCTCCTCGCTTGAATCTGCCTCTCTTTCAGTAGCTTTCGATTTCTCATCTTTGCTACCTTCAACAGTTTTTTTGTCAGCCTCGTCTCCATCACTTTGTTTATCTTTTGTCTCTTTTGTATCGTTCGCCCTTTTGTCCGATTTTTCGCTATCGGACTTTTCTTTCGTATCATTAGTTGACGTTGTCTTGTTCTCGGCTAGAACAGTAAAAGGATATTGATATAGCATGATCGTCAACCCCTGGTTACGAAGCTTGAGCATAAAGAAATCGGAGAGAAACAAAGCAGACTAGCGAGAAAAAAGGGGTTGCTTAGGCCTGGTTCAAACGTCGCGCTTCTCGTGTGCCGAACCTAACTCAGTTAAGAGCGACACTTAAGCATGTTTAGCGCGAATTCCGTTTCAAACGTCGAACTTAATCATGTCACTCCTAATATGTTTTACAATTGTTACATGAAGTATCTAGTTTAGTTTATGGCGCGTAAACGCATGTATGTAAATGCACTTATGCGTTGAGTTCGGCACATGCGAAGTTCGACGTTTGAAACCAAGCCGTGCTTGAGTCGCACGGCACGGCAAGCCCTGCCGATCCAAAGTAGGTTGCCGCTCCTAACTCATCTGCCGTACCCAACTGATTCAAATGTCGTGCCCCTCATGTACTTAATTCTCGAGTTAAGTTCGGCACATGAGAAGCGCGACGTTTGAACCAGGCCTTAGATGCTGTCAAGAAGCGTCGAGATTGAACAATAACCATCAGTCCATTTTACCCAAACCTAACTATGAATTTGACTGTAAATACCCGACATGTTTATAACTGAAAATTCTGCTCAATCTAAAACCACTGACGTCCTAAAAGCTGTGTATGTAGTTATTCAAAGTAGTGAGTTTGCTCGAGAGATAAAGTTCGCAACATTTCCAACCCAGAAGTCGATATCTGTGAAGTCCCCTTTCTTGGAGATACTTTCTACTCCCAAATTTTTGTACCTTCACCTGACGCAAATAATATAGGAGTGTATCTGCTAATCAGAGGAAAGGTTAGACGACAAAATATGAAATTTTTAAGGATGACGTTAGTTTTTCAAACAACGCCCTTCAAAAAAGACGATAAGACTGCAAAGCAGCAAGTCATATCATGGACACTTTAAGTTAAGTTTATTTGAGGCATCCATACGCCTGATTGCCTTCTAATCTATTTGAAATTAGATGGCACAGTGAAAATGCCCGCAAAAATAACCATCTAAGTGTGTTGCAATCGCAATGTCGCTTTATCGCAAATATCACGTGAAATCTAATTTGAGAATGACATTAAAGGAATTAAATCAGCATAAGACAACGAGTTCATGTGATCAACCTTTGAAATTTATCTTTGCATATTTACAGTAGTGAATGCTGTTTCTATTTAAACACCTTTTTCATTTGTGTAAGTACCTTAGGGGCAGTGCTGGTGTCATAAGGGGCTATTTTATTGCTTTTGTGTAAAGACGATGGAGAGAGAAATAGCCTCACATGATTGACCGACATCTGTTTGAATTCTATAAGTATCAGTTTGTCTTTGCATTGTTTATTTCTGAATCAGCCTAAACTAAACTAACAGCACAACAATACACAATTACATGTGATCAATACACAACTGACCAATCAGGATCCTCGTTTTCGTATGCTTTGTCAGCAGATTTTGACAGATAGGGTCACCTTGCCGTCTTATGCAGGTTCAGTTCCTTTACGCATTTCAAATGTACAAAAGTGAGTATCTTACCTGTGGTGTTGGCCTTTGGTTTTGGCTTTGGTACATAATACTTCGCTTTATTGATCAAATATAAAAGTTCTCTATCAAGTTTCCCTTGCGTTGCTTTTATGTCCTTTACGAGCATGACTGGTTTGGTTTTAGGGTCAGTTTCGTTTTGCCTTTTCCAGTTCAACGATAGCCATTCCTGGAATAAAACATAGATGATGTGAAATTTATGAAATCAATGAATGAATGAATGAATGAATCAATCAATCAATGAATCAATCAATTAATCAATCAATCAATCAATCAATGAATCAAGATTTCAAAACAATAGAGACTAACCTACCCTTGATGGTGGCCCATTTCCACGTATCTTTACTCTGTAAGAACCGCCCCGCCCCACCCCATGATTTCATTTAACGATGATTCTTTGGAGATGGCTCCCATTTATAAACCTAAAATCTGCTCTAATGAGTACCGAGAGAGCTCTATCAAGCCCCCTGGAGGCTTATCTAATTTAGGGAATTCCAGAGGGAGGCATATTAGAGAGGGGGCATCTTCACAAGGTTAAGAAACAAGGATATATAATATAGCTTTGTAATGCTTTTGCACTATATTTGGGGGAATCGACACACAACTTTACGAGTCAAATACACAACTTTACGAGTCAAATACACAACTTTACGAGTCAAATACACTACCATCAAGGGTAGGTTAGTCTCTATTGTTTTGAAATCTTGATTGATTGATTGATTGATTGATTGATTGATTGATTGATCAAATACACAAATTCGACATAACTTCTGCCCCAAACCATGCCAAAATTAACATGCAAATTTGGTTAGCTAAATAAATAGAAAATATTTGATAACTTCTGGCATTTGATAACAGTTGGGCTTCATAGAGAGGGGCTTCATAGAGAGGGGAATTACCTAAAATTCTGGCATAGAAGGGAGGGGCTCATAATGAAGGATTGCTAAATAGAGCCATTACGTTATGTCCTATACATATAACAAAAATAAAGCATAAGTTTACTTACAGTAACCTCAGCTGCTACTTTTTCTAAATCTTTAATATCCTTTTCACTGTATATTTCTTTAGCTTCAGCCATCGAAGATAATTGTTTCATGAAAACAGTTGTCAGATTTAAACTGCCGAGTAATTCTTTGATTGCTTTTGGCCTAAATTCATGTTCTGTCATTCTGAATCGCAAATCATCTGTCGCAGATTCTAGCTCCTTCAGTTTGCCTTTGTAAACCTGTAAAAAGAATCATAATTGCATATTAGACTTGTTTGCAATAGAGCTGTTGGATGTGTTGGGTACAGAGAGGAATCTCGCATTGAGTTGCATTCTGCGATGTGATATGCGCCTCGTTCGCAGCAGATCGCGCACTTCGCATTGAAACCACGATGGAAAGTGAAGTTTGGGCCAGGCTAAGGAAACGCCTGCTGGCGCCGTCTGCGATGTGATATGCGACCTCGTTTCCATTGACGTAGCAACGGAGCAATTATAATTAGGTTTGCCTAGCAACGGAATCTTTGCTTTGGAGAACGACCAAGAAGAAGACACGGATGGATTTGAAATATATTCATTTAAGGTTTCACAGAACTTCAACTTTCCTCACTATTTCATACACCGTTCGACTCCCATTCGATTGATCGGAATAACTCGAAATTGCGAAAGTTTCGAATCGGTTGCCGTCTCTGAAAGTCGTTGAAGCGCGAGAATGGGCCTAAAGCAGAACCGGTGCAAGTACCCCGAAAGAAAACTAAAATATCTCGTGAGTCTCATACTATCTCAGAAAAATTTTTCGCTTGATTTATTGCCAATAGTCATCCAAAAGTATCTTCGATTGCTCAAAGTTGGGCGGGGTTGGGCAGAGTGAAATTTTTACGAGTGCGTGCTTGGAGCGTGACAAAGAGGTTGAAGTGGCCTAAGCTACCGCTGAAGAAACTTAGCCGCTGCAGCTAATTCATGATTTCTAATGGCTAAACGAGTCTCGCTATCCAAAGATAAAAAATTTAAAAGTCACATGAATATCTAAACTAGCCTAAAATGCTTACCACTGTTGCAGAAAACCAATCAAAAAACGCGATGCACTTATCCGTCCAAACTTCAGTTTCCATCTTGGTTTCACTGCGAAGTGCGCGATCCGCTGCGAAGGAGGCGCATATCACATCGCAGAATGCAACTCAATGCGCGATTCCTCTCCCGTGTTTAGCTCCCTGGTTTGGGCGGACAAAAGCATCTCGTTTTTGGATTGGATTTCTACAACAATGGTAAGCATTTTAGGCTAGTGTAGACATTCATGTGATTTTCTATCTTTGCATAGCGAGACTCATTTAGCCGTTAGAAATCATGAATTAGCTGCAGCAGCTAAGTTTCTTCAGCGGTAGCTAGGCCAGTTCAACCTCTTCGTCACGCTCCAAGCAAGCACTTGTGAAAATTTCACTCTGCCCAACCCCGCCCAATTTTGAGCAATTGAAGATACTTTTGGATGACCATTGGCAATAAATCGAGCGAAAAATTTTTCTGAGATAGTATGAGACTCACGAGATATTTTAGTTTTCTTTCGAGGTACTTGCACCGGTTCTGCTTCAGGCCCATTCTCACGCTTCAACGACTTTCAGAGATGGCAACGGATTCGAAACTTTCGCAATTTCGTGTTATTTCGATCAATCGAATGGGAATCGAACGGTTTATGACATAGTGAGGAAAGTTGAAATCCTGTGAAACCTTAAATGAATATATTTCAAATCCATCTGTGTCTTCTTCTTGGTTGTTCTCCACAGCAAAAATTTCGTTGCTAGGCAAACCTAATTATCGTTGCTCTGTTGCTACGTCAACGGAAACGAGGTCGCATACCACATCGCAGACAGCGCCAGCGCCAGCGCCAGCAGGTGTTTCCTCTCTCGTCTTTACCTCCCTACTGGGTACAGTGGTGTAGTCCTCTGAATTTGCAGCCAGAACAGTCAGGCAGACAGGGCTCGATGCCCAGTAGAGCCTACCACTTAAGCGTCACGACAAGGGGTCGAGGACTCAATTAGGCGTGCTTCACTTCTGTGATCCCAGCCCTTGGCACTGAAAAAACGCAACTACACCTTCACAATCACCAAATGTCGTTGATTATCAAACAGAGCAAACTAATCATCAGTGTCGTTTCATAGAAAAGTTGCAACCGTATGGCTTGTCAAATCTTTCTAACATGCTAACACTTGAAATCATACTGTGTGGTGCTGAAAGAAGGTCAATTGATTCTAACGCAGAAATTCTAACAGCAAAATAAAATACATATTTGCAACACAACACTTGATAATGGGTTTGAGCCCGAAACGTCGTATGAAACAAAGCTCTGTTCGTAGCACAATTATTTATATTTTACTTGTTATTTTTATGGAACAGAACGTTTTGAATTAAATGCAACTACTTAGCTACTGCAGCTTGTAAGGGGATTTACTTTATTTCTTGTAGAGACCCGTAAAAGCTCTATTAAGCCCCGTCTCTATTAAGCCCCGTCTCTATTAAGCCCCGTCTCTATTAAGCCCCGTCTCTATTAAGCCCCGTCTCTAAAAAGCCCTCCTCTCTGAGCCAAAATCTCAAATAAGGCCCCCCTCTCTATCAACCCCTCTCACATATATCAAATTCCAAAAGTTACAGGTACATGTACCCCAAAAACTAAGGTACCCCAAAAACCACAAGGTCAGTTGAAAGGCAATATCCATAGAAGATCAACATACAACATAAAACTCTTACTGATAAATGATGCTTAGGTAACTGGGCTACCTAAAAATGTAGGTTTGCCATGAATAAATTGGATTTAAAAAACATTATAGGGTGTAAACGCAAAAATTTGAACTTGAAATTTTACAGATTATTTCTATGAACGAGTAGCAAGTCGCAAATTCTTACTATAAGTTTGCAAACCAGTGTTTTTCAGTATCTTTCATGTGTCCTCTTGCCAGAAAAGCACAATGGTTACCTTGCAATATAGTGAACCTATTGAATGGGCATCCTGACTTTGGTGATTTTTTGTGTGGTTTTGGGGTACATTTCACTGAAACATGGAAAACACAAGTACAGGGTGTGGTGTGCCACAGAGAAACCAAATGAAATTATGTATTTTCAGCAAAATCACATCTATATTTATATATTATTAACACTCTCTGAAAGCAATTAACATAAGGTATTTGTCCACATAACAAAATATCTTCTGAAAGTCAAGGTTAGAATGGTCAAGTTTTTAACAAAATTAACAAAATAACAAATATTTCCTGAAAGTCTGTAAACAAACAGCAAGTACATTTTCCATTTTTCAGCAAAATAACGAACACATCTTCAAGACAATCAACATACAGTTGGTAAAATGGTATATGTCTCAACAAAATAATAAACATTTTATGCAATTCAATTGACAGATAGTTAATTAAAATTGCCCATATTTTAACACAGTAACAAAAATATCTTTCTAAAAGTCAATCAACATAGGTATTTGCTGTCCAGATATTATTAACTAACCAAATCACTTTAGAAGACTTCTGTTAATTTTGGATACCACTGGAAAGTTACTCTCATTTGAGGTTACTCTCATTTGAGGTTACTTTGAGGTTAAACCATTTGAGGTTGCTCTCAAACATTTTGGGGGTGATAAATGAAACCTCTGAGGTGGTTATAAGTCTGGTAGACTCTAAAATGAATGCAGTTGTGAAATTAAAAGCAAGGAAAATTTATCCATGGAATAGAAACATCAAAACTTTTCATTATTTATGAAAAAATTACCAGGAACATTGATATTCTCAAATATTTTGATACTTTATACTTGGAAAAAGCATGCACTTTGTAATTGCTGGTAAATGAATAACACAGTTCCTCTCTGTTAGGTCGGATTGTCAGCAGATTTCAAAATATATGCAGAATCAAGAAAAATAATGCTTTTGAAGATTGATATGCTGCAAACGGCTTGATAAGTGAAAAACTAATGTGGTTTTTGGGGTACACCCCATGCGGGTTTTGTGGCACATTAGATACTTCCACTGAAAATAAGTTTGCAGCTATACTTTCTGTCCATTACTGATTTATAATGATGACTTCTTCCCAAATATCACAGTGATAGGTGCATCAGCTGTAATCTTTTCCGTGTTTTTGCTTTTGTGGTTTTTGGGGTACATATAGTGAAAAACAAGAAACTTTGTCACATCAGTACTCGGTCAATCTTAGGCAAAAAATAATAATACCCAACGGGAAGACCTCGTTTTCTGCAGCCCTTCATTGACACAAAACCATTTTTGAAATCAACTAGTAGGAAAAAAATTATAACCACACGCTTTTTTTGTGGCTTTTGGGGTACATGTACCTGTACCAAAGATTTTCAATTCATTTAGATTAAAAAAATTTCCTTGTTAATTTTGATATGGTTTGGGACAAAACTGTGTCAAATGTATGCATTTGACTCGTAAAATTGTATGCTCAATCCACAGACTACGAGGTAAAAGACTGATAAAGCTATCATATATATTCGTGCCACCTAACCTTTTGACTAAGCCCCCCATCTCGGATAAGCCCCCCCTCTCTAATATGGCTCTCTTTCTTGAGTGACCAAAATTAAATAAGCCCCTGCCGAGGGCTAAATAGAGCGTTTACGGTAGCTACCTACATTGTTTGCTTTCCTTTTTGCTTCGTATTTATTAATAATTTTAACTTCATCGAATGGCCGCAGAATTGACACAGCCTTTTCCTCCATGTGGCATCGTTTCAGTGGTATAGTCAATGAAGAATTAAATTTATCATGAAACTCCATTCATGATCAGCTTAACTACGTCATGTTTCATCAAGTCTGTTATTGATTTATTTGCTTTGTTTCTGCTGCAAAAATTTGCTACGGCCAAAATGCGCAAGCTCTGGTTTAGATGAAGAAGCAAATTCGAAGTGCCAAAATTACTATTTCCATTCTCAAATGACCAATGTAAACAAATGAAAGTATTTGTGCTAAATTTAACTTCAGGAGGGAAAATTCTAAAAATTTCGGGTTCATTGAAACTAAAATCTCATTGCAAGGCCGGACAAAATCTGGATCCGCTTCCTAAGAACACGTGGTACATGCACGTATATGCGATACAATGACAGAAGAAGTAAAACTTACGCCAGCAGTAGAATCAAATCCTTCTTCATCGATCCAATCTGATATTTCAGAAAACTTTGCACGAATCTTTTCCCTTTCATCCTCCGATGACAATTCTTCAATAGTTTCACTTTCTAACTTATCTCTGAATTCATATAAAAATGATTCTAAATTATTCTTTGCGCGTTCATTCTCTGCTTTTGCCAAATCTTTCTTGTGTAAATCATCCAGCCTAGAACGCAAAAAAGTAAATCTAGATTCCTCTCTAAGACACATCAATACTTTTCCAAGATTACTTCTACAAATAAGCCGCCAGCTGGGGATCACGGATGATATTGTAGCATACAAACAATCTTTGAAATACGGCATTTGCCCAGCAATAAACCGTTAATAGGTAATCACATATAACACTATAAACCGGGTCACTGTATATAACATCCCCTCCTCCATTGAGAATAACGCCAGCATAGACGACTGACAAGGTTACTGTCTACATATATAAAAGGAAAAATAAAAAAAAAACTTCCAATATAAGTTTTTCTCCATCATTACTTTTCCTCACCATCACATGGATCTGACTTCTAATATGCAGCAGACTTAGTGTCAAATCGTTCTTAGTGTCAAATCGTTCTTATTATCCGTATGTATTGTTTTTAGTAGTGTTGTTAAAGTTTAAGTAGTTTTCTTTCTTTTATCTATGTTCATTCCCTTGGGGTAGACACAGCCTCTTGCTCCCCGGGGGTTTTTGTCCCAGTAGTATTGTAAAGTAATTCTTGTAAGTAGTGTAGACCGTAATATTTATTGTAAAATTTTAATGACATATAAAAAAAAGGTTACTGTCTTGAAAAAATAAACAATGAAAACTGATTAAAAGCTTCGAAATTTGTTTCATCGAATATTTAGTAACATCTAACCTAACCTGGACAAAAGTGGAATTACGTACAGGTACATGAATGCAAAAAAAAGACATGTCAAATCAAGGTCTATTTCATGAAAATTTCAAAAGTTACAAAAACAGCTTAGCTGACAGTTGCCGTTGAAAAGCATTGCTTAAACGCAAATTAAAGACATTCACTTACAATTTAACAGATGCTGCAAAAGTACTTTCTCCTATTGTTGGGATGTCTGTTTCTGTCATGGTTAAACTGATATTCTCCTTGACAAGGACAGGCTTGGCAGGCTGTGGTTTCTCAACTGTTTTGTTCCCTGCGGTAGCATTGGCATCCTGTCGAAGAAAATGAAAAGCAATATCGTTCGCAAGACCTTGACAGGATTGTTGATAACGGAAAATATATTTTTGTTCCGTTAAAGATTTACAAACATATTACTAAATACAATACCAGGAAACTACGCTACATTACTACAGATACGATGCCACAGGGAGCGAAATGCTATGTCTACAGTTGTGTCATCCCAGAGACGGTCGGGGCCATAACTTCAACACCACACGCCCGCCAATAACGCTTCCGACGAGACAACCAACCCCCACCACTCAGCCCAACCCATTCTCCAGTATCTTCACAGTCAATTTCAAGCACAGCTATTGGTTATGACGTTAAAAAACCGTCGGCTTCCTGGCATGCCGAATTCTCCTTCACATATTTATGCAAGTTTGGACATCAAACACTTTCATTAAAGAATAATAACAGGTGGCCCATCGAAAAGTGTACCGATTCGGTTGAGTCAAGAGATCAGAATTTAGCATTAATCAACGGCTAATCAATTTAAAACTATTCCTTGATAGTTAAATTGAACAGATACTTTCTTCTTGAGGATATTAATGCTTCGAGAGCAAAAATATCAATATTTCAACTTGAAATTTACCTTAATGTCCGATCAAGAGCTCAAGATCAAGAGTTTATAGCGAGGACGGGCGCCATGCTTTTGTTTTTCTTCATGAAGTTAACACATTTGGACGTTCGCTTCAAACTTCGTTTTTAAGAAGTAAAATGGTCTATTGAGTGAAGCTAAAATCTCATAACTACACCCATCCAAATTTGCACATTTTCTCTCTGACACCCGATAGTAGACATTTCCAATAATGCATACCTTGCCATCAGCAGTTTTATTCTCAACTTTGTCATCTTTTTTGTCTTCCTTCTTTCCATCTTTCTTATCCTTCTTTGATTCATCTGTTTTTTTCTCCTCTTTTCCTTCCGATTTTTTCTCTTCAGTTTTCCTATTTTCCGCTTTCTTATCATCTTTTGTATTTTCTCCAGTCTTGTCTTTATCCGTACTTGGTGTTTTCTCCTACGAAGAAGTCAGAGCAAGTGATTTCAATCAAGAATTGGAAGTAGGTGTAGTAGAATTTTAAGTCAATGTCCGGTATAGTTTTCTTTCTTTGGAATTTGACGGTCCTGTTACATGAGAGTCGATACCGCCAAGTCGAAAAATAATAGATTTCCAAAATAATTTCACTACTGCTACATTTCCAACTAATTTAATGCTTGCATGCTATATCGATCATAAGAAAACAAGATCTTTTGTCACGAAAGAATTCAAAAGAAGAGTTTTTGCATCTGATGGACACTGAGCTTAAAGGCTGATTTCCAGTCAGTGGAATTTTCCGAGCGGGCGGAAATTCTTTTGCTTGCGAGAGAAAATGTCGCTCTGAAATTTAATAGATAGTTACGGCTGAGCAACTTTTTATTGTCTAAAATTCCGCCCACTCGGAAAATCCCGCTGACTGGAAATTGGCCTGAAGAAATCATTTTGATGAGGACGGTTACTCCTTCAGTCGTTCAATAAGAGACGATGCTAAAGTTTGTAGTATTTACTTTGCACCTCAGAACAGTCTCATTGACTTCACCAGTTTAAATGCGAAAGAACGTGAAAGATATTGCTAAAAAGTCTTTCGCTTATCATTTTCTAGCATTATTGTCTATCATCTAAATATATTTGTAATCTTGTAATACACCTACCGGGTGTCCCAAAAAAAAGTATACAGATTTGGTCGACCCTAGCGACTAGAATATAGCATGAATCAATCCGGAATGATTTTCAAAACATACCTCGATAGCTAACGTGAACATAGATACCTCGTTTGTTGATATCGGTGCGTTGAGAGTGAAGATATTAATCTTCAAAGGACAAATTTGCCTCCACCTCGAAACCAGAGCTTTGGCGTTTGGGCCTAAGCTAATTCTTGAAGCGCAGTGAATAAAATCAACAAAATTTGAAGACGGCACAACAGATGTGTTTTTCAAAATACAGTTTATGTCAGACCTATCGTCAAGGGAGCTTCGAAATCTGCTTCATTCATCTCAATATCGAAAATTGATTTTACTCTTACTATAACATCGGCGAAAAAACTCCCTTGAGCAACACACTCGTGCAACTGTCGAATCATTCCTTGAAGAGAATTTGTTATCAGATCTCTCAGGAGTCAAGACTGGAAGGTCTAGAGATCTTTTGGGGACCAAAAGATTTCTCCTATCTTGTTGATGACCCACCTGGGAAAGCAGCTTCGAAGATACGTCATGATCACCCTGATCTCGAGAGATCTGATAACAAATTCTTTTCAAGGAATGATTCGACGATGTCAAAAGCGCGTTGAGCTCAAGGGAGTACTTTCACAGATGAATAGCATGTGTGATTTCGGAGCTCCTTTGACGATAGGTCTCAAATAAACTTTATTTTGTAAAACACATCTGTTGTGCCGTCTTCAAATTTTGTTGATTTCATTCACTGCGCTTCAAGAATTTGCTTAGGCCCAAACGCCAAAGCTCTGGTTTCGAGGTGGAGGCAACTTTGTCCTTTGAAGATTAATATCTTCACTCTCAACGCACCGATATAAAAAAACAAGGTATCTATGTTCAAGTTAGCTATCGAGGTATGTTTTAAAATTATTTCGGATTGATTCACGCTATATTGTTATTGCTAGGGTCGACGAAATCTGTATACTTTTTTTTGGGACACCCGGTATAATCCTTGGTAACACAAGCAGAGATAACTTACAAATGATCATTGAAAATGTTTGTCGGCAGAAGCACTGCACCAAGACGAGATAGACGGCAACTATGCGTAAAATTGAAAAATATATGTACGGATAATATGATTTGATTGAATTAGCTGTACCTGTTGTTGCCCCTCTTCTTTAGATTTGTCCTTCTTCTCCTCTTCTCCCTTGCTTGATCCAAACAAACTTGACAGCGTGCTTCCTATTTCTATAAAAGATGCAAAAAGAAAACTCTCTTAAAGTTAGTTGATGGAGACAAATAGTTAACTCACTCAAGAGCGGCATATGCAGTTCTAAAACAGGCCCCTTATTTTGTCTGAGATCAAAACACAAGTGGATATTGTTTAGCTAAGAGAGAATAGGCACCTTCTTTATCTAGACTGATTATATGGCCGTAGTTATGGCTATTGAAAGCTGCCGGACGCTGCTAACTAGGCTCCTACTCTGGATGCTGGATGCTCCAACTCTGGACGCTCCTACTCCAGTATCCGCAGTCTCGCTTAGATGTAGTAGTCTCATTTTGAATAGCGATTACTGGGACTCATTGTCATCAGTCTATTCTTTAGCCTACTTAAAGACAATTTCAATTTAGATCTGCGCGTTCACCTTAACTAAGAGCTTGATCGAGACAATATGATGCCAACAATCATTTCATGTTGTCTTATGCGACGTAAAGCATGGACACTAAAAATTTAAAAACCGATGAAGATTCCATCAGAATATTTAACGAAGTTATCGTTTATACTTGAACAGTCACTTAATTCTCGCATGGAAGAATACTCTGAAGATAAACTTGCATACATTGAGTAGCAATAGGATCCAAACTATTTCATGTGGCATTACGCCACGAAGCATACATCAAAATCCCATTAAATATTCAGATATCTTGAGCCAAAAGCCTCTCCAATGCGCCCATGCCTTCTGCATATTTGCATTAGGTTCAAATGTGGAATCATTCGAAAGGTATAAAAACTGGTTTAAGCATCCAGTTGGGACACGATTTTCCTAGAGAGGAATTCGTTTACTACAGTAGAGACCCGCATAAAAGAATCTAGGTTTACTTGGGCAGCCAGAATAGGTTCTTTATTAAATGACTGTTATTCTAAATTCCAGCCCGCGGAGTTCTTAAAATGGCTCTCATATACAGTACACACCTTGCACACATTAATGCTGTTTTTCAGCACAAGAATTCTGAAGAATTCTCTTGACTTCATCAGAACAGTTCTAGGTTAGAACTCTTGTTTAAAAATCATGCAGTCTTTTGTGCCACTGAAGAATTCTGATCAGAATGTAAGAGTTCTCAAAAATTCTGAGGAATTCTGAACACAAGAAACCTGTTATACTAGAACCTTGTCCCAGTTTCCACCTCTGGAGGGTTCTTATTTAAGGGGTTTAAAAGATTAAATTTCAGCCTCAAGGTTCTTATAAAAACAGGTTCTTTTACGCGGGTTTCTACTGTATGAGCCTTTCTTGCATCATCTGAAGTAGATTTCAAAATAAAACTAATGATGCAACATACTTGCAAACGTAGATTGTTCCTCTTCTTTCACATCCTCTGCTTTCTTTTCAAAATGTGCTTCTACCTACAAGGGAAGAGATAGTTCTCAAAATTCAGTGTATATTCTCACCTAAACTTACATGCTAATCCAACATAAAAGATGAAATAAGTTCCACAAAGGGATTATTAAGTATATTTATACATTTTTATACATTTATACATTTATACATTTGTACATTGTTACATTTATTGATTTCATGGTGAATTTTTGAAACTTGTCCTGTCTAAGGAATTTTTTCATTTTTTTATCAAAATAATTACAACACACATTACGTTCTACCATACTTTCTAATTACTATAAAACACCACAGGGACGATGCTATGCAGAGCGAAAGACAATGATGACCCCATGGCCAATATCAAAAGACACGCAACGTTAAACCGAACGATAAGATCAAATGGATACTAAACTAGATCTAACAAAACTAGACCTAACACTTGTCTAACATTAGATGCCAGGTAAGGATTACAATTAAATTAGATAATGTCTCGAACTCTTCATGTAGTCTAATAGTGAATAATATGGCTGACATTTAATGTGAAACATAATTCAAGAAGGAAAAGAACATTTACGTTTAGGGACTTGATGGTTGCTAGGTACATAACTGAAGTTTCACAAAGATCTTAATCAAACCGACCAGCTTCTTGAATGAAACGTAAAGCCAATTCGAGTACATTTCAAGTCATTAGAAAGGTAAAAGCTGTATGGACACATTATTTGAAAGATGGGGATTTTTCAAGAGATTACTCATGTAATATTCAATGCAGCACTAGAAACACGTGAAAGATAACTTGAAGTCATGACTTTGACTTCTTAAAAGAAAAAGTTTCCAGAATGATTTTGAGCTAGTACATACCTACGTTTCTTGATTTTTAAGAAAACGGATATAAAAGTCATAAGAGAGCTAGACTTGCTTCAAGTTCTATTACGTGAGATATCAGCACTGAGGAAAATAATTTCACGCCCCCGCAGAGGTAATTATTTTCCTCAGTGCTGATATACCACGGAATAGACTTGGAGCAAGTCTATAAGAGGGCTAATCTTCTTATGAAGAGTTTCTAATAAAACATGCCAATAGAGACATAGGCTTGAAGATAAATACCATTCAGAATTAATATTGCGATTATGAAAGCGTTCACTCATTGTGGGAACTCGCTGACTTCGTGTCCTTTCCTGCAATTATTGGCACAGTAGTTGTATTTGTTTTATGTATTAATGTTTCAGGTGATATATATTTATATATAAAAAGCGTTGCCATACCTTGTCTAGATTAAGAATACCACTGTCATCCATGTTGAAGAAAGCTTTGATTCCTTTTGCTTGAGCATCCTTATGATTATTATTAGCAGTTGCAACACCAGAAAGATCAACTTCTCTCAGGGAACCAAGGTCCAAGAATCTGTAAAATAAAGGAAGCCAGCGATGTAGAAGCCCTGATAGAGGGAGGGTATTCCAATTAAGCAACCCTTGGGGCTTATCTAATTTCTGACAATCCAGAGGAGGCATAAAAGAAAGGGGGCTTTTAAGGGAGGGGGGCCTCTTCACAAAATCGAATAACAAGGGTAAAACTGGAAGCTTTTTAGTTCTTTCACACCATATTTGGCGGATTGAACATACCCTTTTACGAGTCAAATACATAAATTCGCCACAGTTTTACCCAAAACCATATAAAAATCAACATGCAAGCTTGTTTAGCCAAATAAGTGGACAATATTTGCTAGTCTCTGAAATTTGATATAAGTGGGGGGAGCTTGAAAGAGAAGGAGCTTATTTCAAATTTCTGGCTCAGAGATGAGGGGCTTATTAGGGAGGAGGCCTAATAGAGAGGGGGGCTAAATAGAACTTTTATGGTATTAGAATTTGCCTCAAAAGGAGCTCGTTATTCAAAGGTAAAAAAATGGAAACTTACCTCTTGATATCGGTAGTGAATATGCTAGTATCACCATAAGACACATTAAATTTAAAATCTTTCTCTTGCTTGTTAAAAGTCATCACTTTCTTCTGTGGAATTGGGTTTAACCTGTGGAAAAGTGTGCGAGTGACGATTCTAGTACCCTCTCCCCCATTTTCTGGCGACTTTCTTCTATGGAATGAAACCTGGTAAGAAAATGAAAGAGAAATGGTTTCAAGGGGGTGAATATGCGGAAAAAAATCTATACTTTCTTGTAAGAATCAAATTTAGAATCACATAACTAATGCTTTCAGGTGACCAAATTATCATACCTCTTCCAAAACTAAAAATGCGCTCTAGGTTTAGAAGACTCGAAATTCGTTTCTAATTCACCTGGAAATAGGGTAAGTAGGGTTGGAAGGACTACTACAAGAGCAGAAGTGTTGGCAGACACAAAGGCACAAGATTTCCTTTCCCCATGGTAAATCTGAAACCAAAGAGATTTTTGTGTTTGATTAGAAAATGTGTCTGTCTTTGCGAAGGCTAATAATTTGAGAATTTGGTTGGTCTAAAATTACCGATCAATCACTCCCCAAAAATATTTAAAAACGGCAGTTTTATAACCAAGATAGGTTCACTCTACATGTCCGTTGGTTTTAATTTAGTAACTTCTCGTGTTGAAGTTTTAGATTTCTTACAGCGGATGGGGTGGGGGTGAGGTAACTTTGAATGTTTTTAATTTGAAAAGCTTACATCAACTGGATACATGTTGACATCTTTGATAAGGAATCTTTTGACTTTGAATCCTGTTGTCAGATCTGCTGCTCTGTAAACGGCACCTATTTAGAAAAGATATCAACCACTTGAAACTGCATCAAGCAATACAATAAACAAGTTTGATGAAACGATGGGAACACAAAAATGTTGCCTTCAGCTTAAGTTTCCCTTTATATGCCCTATATGCAATGCTACTCTAGAGTCTGGAATCAACGGTCGTTCTGGAGTAAACCGGGTGGGTGGCAAAGTTACTGAATCTAAACAACGGTGAGTGGCCGAGTGTCTTGTACTGTTTTCGTCAGGTGACTGAAGTTAAGCTCGGTCGAGTGAGGTCAAACTTCGGATGGGTGACCTCGGAGGCCTTACCTCATAACTCACCTCGTCGTCCTTCGGAAGGGACGTTAAACTAGGGGTCCCATGACTGGATATGGCATGCACAGTGGGCCTACATTAGCTTTCAGTAGCTAGAAATCCTGACAAGCCCACTTAAAACAAAGTTTAAAAAAAATTAAAGGAGGTACGTAGAATTAGAACACATGAGTGCTTTAACAGTGAAGGCTAACATCACAAAGAAGTTAAAGATCACAGAAAGTTAATAAAATGTGAAATACAGTTCGAAATTTGAAAAAGACGGTTTCAAATGTTTCACGTTCAAGAAGATCAAAATTAATAAGCGAGGGATCCGGAATAACGATGTCCCGGGTGGATTATTTTCAAAAAGTTAATAAGTCGGGTAATTTCTATTCCGGACCCGAGAATAGTCACTGGACAGTTAAGAATGCTTTAATTGGAAAGAAAAGCAATTCGTTGTTAACAGACAAATGATCCAACAACTTGGTGATACTAAAAACGTGAAAAACTCACAAATAGTAATAGAGATCTCTTACAAGGTTAACTTGGAGCTATCAAGCTGGATATCAAAATAACGCTATACCGATGCTTTCTTTCCATTTTAAGAGAACAATGCTTTACGAGTAAGCCACAATGCTAAGCAAGGGCAGATTTTGTAATACAATAGCATCAGTCGCTTTGGTTCACACCTCAATTCAAAGCGATTAGTGAATGCAGGCAAAAGAAATTCTCTCAAGCAGAAATTCAAAACAAACGAAGATGCAAAGTTGCCCTGAAACCAGTACGGCGAACTCTCGTTTGGTGCGGGCGAAGGGAGGTTTTTAAGAGATGTCATGTGCTCATAATGAAAGAAGAAGGGTAAATCTAAAGTTCTGTCTTGGGCATTTTGTTTATTTGACTCAGGAGCTGGGCAGTGACTGCGTATATCTGAGCAATAAATGTGCTAAAATTGTAATGCCCTCCGCTCGGTTTCTGAGTCAAATAAACAAAATGCCCCAGACAGAACTTTAGTTTTACCCTTCTTCTTTCGTTATGAGCACATTACATCTCTTAAAAACCTCCCTTCGCCCGCACCAAACGAGAGTTTGCCTTACTGGTTTCAGGGCAACTTTGCGTCTTCGTTTGTTCTGAATTTCTGCTTGAGAGAATTTCTTTTGTTTGCATTCACTAATCGCTTTGAATTGAGGTGTGAACCAAAGCGACTGATGCTATTGTATTACAAAATCTGCCCTTGCTACTATGCTATTTAATTTAATTCCATTTCATTTCACCAAAAGATCAAATAGAATAAATGCGTTACCAAGGGCAGCAGCTTCATCAGTATTAATGCTTTTTCCAAGTTCCTCTCTAAAAATAGAAGTTCATTCATTAAAAAGGTGACGTAAGAACACCCTGGGAACGAGTTACAGTGTACTGGTACGATTTTGATCCGTTACAAAGTTGCTACGGTTCGAGGGAGTTTACATTGCTCAAAAACAAAATTGTTCCATAGCGAGAAAGAGCAAAAGTGTTACAGATTAGCTGGAACAAAGTACAGTACACGGAAGGCTGATCCTTTACATTTTTTTGGGGGGAAAAAGTTGTGCTGGCACAGAGAGAAACAGAGATTTAAATCACAGATTAAATTGATAGATAACAATAAGGCCTTTACACAATATCCCACAATCCATTGTAAATATTGTAAAATTCTAATAAAATAATGACTTGCCGGTTCTGCCTCATTTTTGAGTCACCAAACGGCGTGCGTCTTTAACGGCAAGCCATGAAATTTGTTAGCAATGTTTAGATTTTGAAACAGAGTGCAAAGTTTGCAGCAATGAAATTTACTTTCTTTTGGAAATGCAGGCTTCATCTCGAATTGAACTTACTTCGTGTAAAAGATTATTGGTCTAATTGTTGAGGTGGTATGAATTTATCGAAAAGAATATATATTAATAACCCATGGAAAAATGATCGCTTACCTCTTAACAGCTTGTCTAAGCAACTCTTGCACCTTAGGTACTCTCGTACCGCCACCCATTAACAAAACAGCATCAATATGGTCCTATGAATAATAAAGATATACGCTAAGAAGTTGAAAGAACTTAACGATCTCCATTGAATCTTGAAGATTTAAGTCTGAAAAAAGGTCTTAAACATGTTTGATCTGATACTTAAGGAATATCTATTGCTAAATGAACGTGGTGTACCTCCTCATCTGGACGTAAACCCAGATAAACAAGGAGGAGTGGTGTCAGAATCTACGTCATGTGGTCTTGCAGCAGGTTTAGAAAAAATGTGGAAAAGAGAGAACGATTAACTTAAGGTAAAGTTGCGGTTTCAGCACCAAGCGCTGGCCGCAGGGAGTGCAGAAGTAGACGAATTATCGATTAGTAATGATGAGAATCACTGCAAAAGGATCGATTTCGCGACGCGGTGCTATGTCATAATGGTTAAGTGGTGAGACTCTGCCAGAGCTCGAGCCCAGTCCGACAGACCGTTTTGGTTCCAAAGTTAGAGGATTACACCACTGCACCACAACACCTTACTGTCTTACGGCAAAATCAAGGACAATATGTCGTCACAGTATCACTGCTTTTTCAGCAAGAATTAGAAGGAGCCAACGCTGCGAAACGGAGAACCTCAAATGAGCCAAATGTGATAAATCTTTTTAGTTAGTTACGTGATTACTTACAAGTTTCATAGCAGCAGCTCTTAAAGCTGTCTCCACAGGTGATGCAACGCGTTCAAATAAGTCTTTACAAAGGGTTTCAAATATCTCACGTGTCACTTTGCAACGGAAATCATGCCCTTCAAAGAGATTTTCAACCTAAAATGACGAAAGAGAAGCAACATTAGATAAAAAACGAATTGCTGAATCGCCCGACAATCAATTTCTTTACATGCTAGTGTTACCAGATTTGGACGCTCAATCCAACCTCTTTTCTAGCAAGTAAAAGGTCTGTTATAACATCAGTCAATGAAGATCGCCGTCTTTCAAAACAGTAGTGCACAAAGACCGCATACTTTACAAACATAACTTTTGAACAGATTGGCTGGATGCACTTTTACTAAAAAGACTGCAGGATTTTGAAATGCACACATATTTGAAAAGCCTCTTGCTGCTATACTTGTAAATGCTAATTCAATGTGCTTACCTGTGCAAACGTATCTGTATTTGCACTCAAAATTCTTTTCACTCTAGATGCTTCTTTAAGAAGTTTCATCATGGCTCTTGGATTCTCGGCGATGTCTTTTTCTGTCTTGATCTTGTTCTATGAAAGGTAACACATTTCACAACAAACTAAGCAGTAATTGCTAAGGTATGTCATAGATGAAACAATAGACAGTTACGTACTATAAAAACTGGTGAGTGGAAGTGCAGAACATTCACATATTGAAACTCTTTCGTCAAGAAATCTCTTATATTGAGATTCACAAGGATTTCGTTACCGGCTGTCCAAAAAAAGTAAAACGAGTTGGTGCTATCTAGCAACGGTAATTTAGCTTAAATAAATCCCAAAACAGTCTCTAAAATGTTCCTTGACAGTAACCTTGAAAAAAAATCAATTGTTTGTTAATATCGGTGCTTTGAGACTTGAAATATTAATCCTGAAAGTTCAAATTGGCTTTAAAGTCCAAACCAGAGCTTGGACGTTTTGGTCTTAGCAAATTCTCCAAGCAAGCAGAGCAAGTAAATCAAAAACTGGACCCTCTTGATCATTTGAGTAAAGTTCATAAGCTTGCTGGAGCTGATCTACTAAGAAGTCTTCAATTTTTCCTGTCTTGTTTTTCCGGGCTTCCTGCATTTCAATGTTTCAAGTTATGCCAAACCTGACATGGACTTCTTCGCTGTGCTTCAAGAATGCAGCTATGGGTGGAGGTAAAAGCAAATTTGAACTTCCAAGATTAATCTTTCATCACGTGAAGCACCAGTAACAACAAACACGGTGTCCTTCAAGTGAATTATCAAGGACGTTTCTATAATGATTTTCCAATTGATTTAACCTAAATTCTCATGAGAAACCGAACTTATCTGTGTATTGCTCTGGCATACCAACTGTTTGCAAAATAAGATCTGACGATTGTACTTCATCTAAATAACCAGATATGATTAAATTCATGGAAAAAATGAAAATAAGAGAACAAAGAAATTTCAGAACTTACCTTGAATTCTGATACGAGGTGAGTCCTCAAGCGTAATTCCATTTCGAGGCCACCAAGAAGTGGATCAAACCTTAAAAGTAAAGTGCAAATACTTTGACTAGTTTTGGAGGTAAAGTTTTCACAAAGATCCTTTGTCACTGTCATTCTTAGATCTGGTATTTTATCCCGAACTAGCTCTCCTTCCTTCCCAATTTAGCTAAATTCTCATTCTTGGGTAGTTTATGATCTTCCTCGCAGACTTCAAGGTCTCTAAGGAGCAACTTTTACAAATTTTGCAGAAAAGTTCTGCTAAAATCTGAAAATTCTACTAAATTCCAGTAAAAAGTGCATGGAGGGGAAATTTTTGGAAATCTCAGCTGACGACTTCCTTCCCTCAAATTTTCTTTTGTACAGCGCATATAATGTTATTTCTGTATAGCTTTTATTTCCCTTCTATGCACTGAACAAAAACATCTTTGTTTAGCACGAGATAGCTGCTAAGGAAAACAGATCTTTATTTGTTGATGTATCAAAACAATTTCATTGCTGCAAGGTAATAGAAGCTAATTGATTTCAAATAGACAAAAATCGGCCAAGGTCTGTTTTACCCATTTCAAGTCATGTGACCATATACACATTTCGGAAATTTTGCATGAAAGGTCTTCTCGCATTTATGGCACAAGTTTGCAAGGCAAGAAGTATGTTACAGAAAACCAAAGCTGTTTTATCATCGACTTGAAATTGGTGCAAATAAATCTTAGCCAATTTTGTCCATCTGAAACCAGTTATGTGTACGTGTATCAAAGATAAATACTCACCCTACACCTTTGACTGCAAGTTGTGGAACAGTTTCTAAGAATCCCCGGTCTTTCGTTTTTACCGTACTATATCCTGCAGAATAATGAAAGAAAGCAAATTTCATGGAACTGTAGAATTAGATCCTCCTTTTTCCCTAAAAATCCTTGGCTACATTAAAATCCTGAAGTTTCGAAGTGTTAAAGTTTAAGTACATTTTGTCTTTAAAGCTGTCTGTCCGAATTACCTGTAAAAGCCTCTAAAATTCTTTTGCTACATTTCTTGCTCATGATATTCTTAACTGAAGCATTCAGTGCCGATCAGTAGTGGTTAAAAATATGTTATTCCTGTGCAAATATAGCCCATTTCAAGTGGAAAATTGTATTACTAAGCCGTGAAAAGGATATTTTTTCAGTCTTTTAAAGCATCCAATACTTTTTGTCCGAAGCTTTTTTCTGAAATTTGTCCGCTTAATATATTGGGATGTTAATATATTCTTCAGGATATGCAGACATCATGAAAGGATTAAATACAGAAAGAACTAGAACTGCAGTGCCAAGAGGCTAAATAAGAGACGCTTACCAACAATCGTAGCCGTTGTGCTTGTGGCTCCCATGTCATAAAAAAGGACGTGCTATGAAGAAAAAACATCGTTAGATGTATGACCATTAAGTAAACACTTACGGTTTTTGGTACAGTTACAAAGTTACAGATTCGACAGGGCTCCAAGAAATTGATGAAGCCAAGTGGAGAAACATATAAGTAGGATAAAGAAAACCTCTAATCATGCCCTTGCTTTTTTAGGTGTACAACATCCAAGAACGTGTCAATATCATCAAACAATACAATAATGATACAGTAATACAGTACAGCACAATAAAAATACAGTAATACCAATCAATCAATCAATCAATCAATCAATCAATCAATCAATCAATCAATCAAGAGCTTTATTAATGTGTCTAACATATTTAGCTTACAGGCTAATTGGGGACACAACGGAAAAGTAAAAAAAACTTAAACTTAGCTAAAATCTTATGTACAATTAAGTGACAGTCTACGGTCCAAAAGAGTTTCTATGTCCATTATACAATAATACAATAATACAGTAATACAATAGGCAATCTTTAAGCCTGTGCTAGCGTAGATTTTGACTTCGTCATTCCCTTGAAACAGTTTCTATAAAATGCATGTGCATGAAACATCGTTTTACTCTAAGAAACGTTGCCGGAAGGGGCTGAAGATCCCTTTCATTCCAGTACCAAATACAGAAATGGAGCCGAGTAAACGCCGTAGAAAAGGAAGGTCGGCAAATACTTACCGTTTCAGTTGCGTTAAAACTTGCTGCTCTGAAAATTCCATAATTTAATGCAACTATGAAAGAAAACAAAGGACTATAAAACTGAAATGAAAGGCTTGCGACAGTCATTTATTAATCAACTGATCTATTCATTAACGTATCAAATTCCAAGAATACACCGACAATACAGTATCTTAAACCCTAATTATCTTTCGTTGTTTTGATCCTAAACTGAAACAATGCGATATTTGTAATCGGAAAAAAGGACTCAGTTCTTTCTGAAATCTGTATATAACAAAGTAGATATTACGCGAAAATGCCCGCAAATAAAAACAATTGACGAGCTTTCCTTGAAAAACTTTGCGTAACCGCAAATCTCACGTGACACATTATTTGAAACAATCTTTAGTCCAGTAAGTTGTAAAACAAAGCAGCAACTCACCAGCAGTGTTATCATTCATCAGTTGAAGAACATTAAGGCCAACCATCTTTGCAGAACTGTAAAAACAAACAAAAAAATTGAACATTTCATTCTTTTATTCTTCGGCATTCATTGTGGTCAAGGATTTTATAAACCCATTCAAGCTAAGGACGTGATGCATAGCCTTTGAAGAATTTCACATATTTTCTTAAAGGATATACTGCAATGACCGTCGATAAATGGTCTAAACAAACGGCTTAAATTTGGCTGAATGCCTCCACTTTGATTTCTGATAAGTCTGACTTTTACTAGGACAGGAGCTAATATTCTGTGATCTCAAACTTTCGATTTTCTCCAATCAGCAAAAGCTATAACAGTCTAAAGTTTAAAAGCATCCAAAAAATATATGGGTCTAAATGGGTACCAAAAATAAACCAGTCTCTTGGAAGGCGGTCTTTAAGAAGAAGGGAAGCAGAGAAATAAAACTGAACAGCAGCAAGATGAATAATATGTGAGGAAAAATGATATATGGTGACTTCTGTTTTGTGTTTTAAAGCTTTAAGACTGGAGGTCCCAGCAAAGGAAAATAGATCTGCGTTGTGTCACCAATTGAAAATATTTTGTCTGAGTACAAAGAAATACTTGAACTTTGACATTCTGTTGGCAACTTGTTTACAATCAGAGATCTTTGAGTATCTATTCTGGCACTGCTATCACCTGAAGCTCCGTTTGGCTTGTTCGAAGCAAATTAAAGACACGGGGAGGTTCTCGGCTAAATTTCGGGTAGGATTGTGCCACCCACAGTTTCAAAATGCAACCGTTGGCTAGACCAATTTTTGTGAAAATGGTACACTTGGCTAGACTAATTTCTACATCAAAAGTGCCACGAGTTCGCGTTTTCTAGACAAAACTAGCCAAATTTTTGCATTCTCTGGACCAAAATAAAACATGGGGTTTCTTTACAGGAATTACCGAAGTTTGACATTTCTTTGACCAAAATCGCCAAAATCGCACTTACTTTAAGACAGCTTTTCTCTCTGCTTGGTTCAGAAAAGCAGGAACCGTAATTACTGTATCTTTCATTGGATGATCTAGAGTTAGAAAGTCCAAAACAATGTTATACAAGTAATCAAACAAAAAGCATCCTAACCTAAAAACTGCTGAGCTGTATGAAACAAAAATAAGCGCGACAGAAAACAGGGAGCGTTTGTCAGCTGTTTCAACCTTAAACAGAAACGTTATTTTTCGTCTTTATCTCTTATAAGCTCCCCTATATTTTGTACAATTTTTGAATGAACACAATAGTGATAGAAGCTCTAACAACACTCAATCAAACCTCGTGTATAAAAATGTATAAAATATTGCTCGATCCAGACTCTGTTGTGGAATAGCTAAAAGGTCTATTCTAGACTGACGACGTGATTCCTTGCATTCGTTCGACGTTTTTAATCTCATGTTTTGGCTTCACTCATACAAGGATTCACGACTGCCATTGTTACGATACATACAGGAGCGATCTTCTCGAGTGTAAATTCAACGTTGCAACCGCACGGTCTGCCAAATCTTTCAAACGCTCTATTACTTGAAATGATACAGTATGGAGATGTAAGGTTGTCCGCTGATTTCAAAGCAACTTTAAGAAACATACATGCAACACAACGTTTTGAATAAAATGATGCTACTGAAACTTAGCTACTGAAACTTAGCTACTGAAACCTGTACGAGCATTTAGTGTACTTATTGTAGAATGGCTACGTGTATTGTTTGGTTTTCTTTTTTAGCTTCATATTTACTTGTAGTTTTAACTTTGTTTTAAAAGGCCACAGGGTAGACACTGCCTTGTGCTCCTTGCAGTATCGTTTTGGTAGTGTAGTAGGGTAGTTTTGCAAGTAGGTTAACTGGTAATATGTCATGTGACTACTAATTGGATTATATTAAAAAGGACTCACAACCAAACGCATTCTAAACAGGATCTAAAATCCTACAAAAAATCTGACGAAACATCGAACGTCGCCTATCCTTCGAGTGTCGAAAGAAAAGTCGAACGTCGCTTCGAACCTCACTTCGAACGTCGCTTCGCTTTAAAACGTCGAACTTCGAACTAATGAGCCAATCAAACGCTAACAATACCCACGTTGGTTGACCACGCAGTGAACTTGGCCTGAATTAGTCCCTGTTTTGAAGTTGTCTTGTCATGAGTCTCAGTTTGAAGACACAAACATCATCCGATTCAATGCGAAAAACTGAGACTCAAGGAATCAGTCCAGGTCTATTAAATAAACAGAAACCCGCAGAATTTTATGGACTGAAGGGGACACTTGATTGCAGAGGAAAAAGCCTGGTAAAATATACCGCTAGAAACTTGTTGTACAAAGATAGGATGGACGAGAAAAAATACATAGATATATTTCAAAACACTGAGGCCTTTTCGATTTGTGTCCTCATCAGAGTGTGACTGCGAAGGTGACTGAAAAGCAGATACCCTCGCCAAAAAATTTGATACGAATGAAGAGCTGATGCATTCTAAAATCTGATAATAACAAAGGCAAATAGATATAACATTACCGGCAAAGTTTTCGGCTATCTGTCGAGAATTGTTCAATATCATAGCCATCAGTTCTTCAGGTGAAAAAGATTTATCACTGCAAAGATGAAATTTGACCAAAATTAAACACACAAAGAACAACTAATTCAAAATGGCATTACACATCTGTTGATAGCTCCAATGAATAGGAAAAAATGGTCAGAGAACGACTCGTTCTCCACAAAGTTGTGACCACAGTATTTTAAATCAAGCATCAACTGTATTTACATTAATTCAACCACCTTGGTTGACGCACGCTGGCGCCTGTCAAGGCGGGATGGTGTCATGGTGCACAGAGTGCTTGAATTTGGTTTTTGTTTGATTTTTTTGTTTGCTTGTCCTTTTTCTTAAGTTTTTTCCTCTTTTTTTCTGATTGTTGTTAAGGGAATTGCTAAGTGCCGTTCATAGCCAGAAACAGATGACGTCATTTCTATTTCTGCTATGGACGGCGCAGAATATTGAACTGTATTTGTTTAGTTTTAAGTTGATATTGATATAAAAAAACTGTACTTTTTCTTCTGTAAATGCATTCTTCGTCACTGGCGATCAATAGGTATTGTCGAGACAATAAGATAAGTTATACACACATTATTTCAAATGAAAAATGAATATAACGGCCTCAAGCCAAATGAAAACCACACTTTTCTTAAATGCCATTGGAAAGAAAGATTTGCTTTGATTTGATCTTGTTTCGATCCTCCTGGTACTACGTTTAACTATTGTATGTTGAATCAGTTGAATCTTGTCTGTTTGTTTTCAATTTGTTTTGAGTTGGCTTGTCAGGATTTCTAGCAACTGAAAGCTGATTTAGGCCCACTATGCATGCCGCATCCAGGCATGGGACCCCTAGTTTAACGTCCCTTCCGAAGGGCGACGAGGTGAGTTGTGAGGTCAGGCCTCCGAGGTCACCCATCCGGAGTTTGACCTCACTCGACCGAACTTAACTTCAGTCACCTGACGAAGACTGTATAAGCCACTCGGCCACTCACCCCGCAAATATTCTAATACTTACTCCGACGACTTGAAAGTAACAGTTCCTGAAACAAAGAAATCAGATAAAGTTAAAAAATCATTCACATATAGCCGCTGCACCGAAAATCTTCGATGAAACACCAATTTTCAAATAAACCCCTACCCTTGAAAATGCGTCCTCCCTAAGGATTATCAAAAACAAAGTCGAAATTATCATATCGTTGAGATTAAGACTGCGTTCACACGATGCCGGCACATTTTGAAAACGGTGAAAAATTCGACGGATAGGCCTCCTGTTCACACGAAAACGGCACATTTTTTGCCGGCAGATTTTGAAAACGGCAGATTTTGAAAACGGAACTCTAATCGGCACATTTTGGAAACGGGATCGTGTAAACACTTTAAAATGATGAAAATAGAACATTTTCAGACGCTTTTGGAACGAGACTGAACGATTCTTAGGGTTTAGGTACATTTAATTGGCATCAAAGTCTTGCAACGAGCTTTTTACCGGCAAATTTCTGACCGTTTTCAAATTGTTCCGGCATCGTGTGAACGCTAGCTCAAATTTTGCTACCGTCACATTTTTCATCGTTTTCAAAATGTGCCGGCATCGTGTGAACGCAGTCTAATTACAATGCAGATATATTTTTTAAGCGTCTGATGATTTTTTTCGATTTTTCAACAAGACGACAAACGATATAATTAAATGATACCAAACTTGATTAAAAATACCAAAACTTGCTCGACAAACACTGGCGAAGTATCTGAAGTTGCTTTTAATTCACTTAATCAAAAGGAAGATTGTATCAACTAAAAGTGTAATCCTTTTAAGACTTATCATCTACGCTTTAAAGGCTTATTGAAAAAGGTCTTCTTCGTCGAAATCTCCTAACTATCAGCTTATCCATCAAACTCTCATTCAACTAACATAATTGCCAAGAGAAAACGGCATAAAATGAAGGGAGTTAATCAAAATCATCTTTCGTCAAGTAAAAGATCTTTGGCATCATACCTCTGTCGTCATCTTTAACTAAATTGTAATGAGGAAATCTGTATAAAGAAAATTACATGTGATGAGATGCTGCACTGAAATCTTACTTGTAAAGAAAGGAGGTTACGAAGGAAATCGATAGAAAAACAGCCCATCGTCGACTACGGAATTGCCAGTCAAAATAGGGATTCAATAAAAATGTCTTCGCGAAGTACAACACATGCTGCAAATTTTCTGAAAAACTGTAGAATTAACTGCACAATGTATTTTCACCATTTTCTCTTAAATAAATTGCCCAGCAGGTCATTTAGCCATAATCTTCGTGTGGGTATTTTCAGTATCATCATTTTCAGAATGACAACATGTGTTATAAGTCTGCTAATCTTTGAGTTGTGACATCATCAAATTGCTAAATAGTAAACCATAAAAGCAACAAACTTTTGCTTACTTTCATGATGCAGAGCTTCATGAACTAATTTCTTAAATATTTCAATCCACGGGAAAAATTCAAAATCGCTGCACCAGGTAGGACTCAAACTTGGTTCATTGTGGCACTGGTCCAGTGATCATCCCACTACACTACTGAGAGTGTAATGAAATGATCGAAAGACCAGTAGTCAATGGATACCAGAGTGAGTTGACTGCCTGGTCTGGTCTATCCAGCCTGTTATGGACTTTCGATCATGTCATTACACTCAAAGTAGTGTAGTAAGATCATCGTTGGACCAGTACTGCATTGAACAAAGTTTGAATCTTGAATTTTTCATGTGGACTGAAATATTTAATAATGTCAAGTGTCAGCCCTTCCCTGAATTATCAACTGATTTCTTCTTGAAAAATCAATAAATCTAGATATATGGTGCTTGTAATGTTTGTCACAGCAAGATACTTTCATAGTTCCTTTGATAAAATATAAAATGCTATTACTCTGAAAAATGTTGATGATATCAGAATAGCTCTCTCTGCAATCATGGTAACTTATATGAAGTTCAATTCAAGCAATTTGTTTGAAATAAGCAGGCAATAACATTTTGCATGAATAGCTTAAAGGTAACATGTCCATGTAAGTACAGCCACGTTCAGTATACACTCTGTCAAAATAAGTTGACAAGATGCAGATGAAGAGCTTCAAACAGCACACTGTGATTGGTGGAATTTAACTGATCACATGCCAGCTGAAAGTTAAATTTCAAAATGAGGTCACCTGTTGTGATTCAGCTCTGGAACCGCAACCGCAAGTAAGTCATTAGTTTGCTTAATATTAAATTTGGCTAACTCATGAGCTCATCTTTCAAATTGATCACATGAAATTTTGCATCAAATTAGCAAAGATACTGTATTAATATGGACGCATTACCTTTACAGATTGGCCAAGATTTAATGCCAAAAATTACTGGAGGATAAACAAATGCAAGTGGAGAATATACCTTGATTTGTATAATTCAACATATGGGCTCTCAAATTTTTTCCCTAATAAATGATTCAGATATAAATAGCTTTTCTCTGGCGATTTCACTGACTGAAAAAGAAGATAAATTTGTTGACATTAGGTGAATTATAAACTATTTTTCCTTCAAGGTAAAGGCTGCAAATACCTAGCTCAGCCAGCAATCTACACTGTGTCTATTTTGATGCTCAAGTAAGTACAAAAGCATCTCATACACTGCTGGACAGCAATGCACATTTATGAGATTTTTCACTACATTACATTGATGCAAATAAGGTAAAACTTTATAAATTTACCAGATGCTTAATGCATCCTTAATTAATGATTGTTAAGTTCCTTTTCTTTCAGCCAAATACATGATTCAATCAATAATCATAGTTTGGTAGCACAATCTTTGCTGAGTCTCTGATGAAGGAAAAAGAAACATGCTAGCTTGGGGTTCTAGCCAGAACCTACAGTTTTGGATGTTTGAGCTTCTGTTGTTGTGGACATATGAGCAAAGTTTGCCCTTAATATCGACCAAACATGGTGAGAAAAGTTTAAAGAACTTTAAACATTTAACTATATTTTCAGATCTTCTTGGTCTTGCTCTCTTGATTTGTTCAGTAAACCAAAAGAAAAGGAAATAAAACTTACCACAGCAAGTGCAGGGTCACTAAAATGCCTTTCATTATCTTTAAATGCAACAGCATTAGGTGTTTTTCGTCTAGATTCTCTGTAAAGAAAATTAACAGGATTGTTAATCTTGGAGATTGTAAAAGTATGGGGCCAACAAGAACAAGGAAGGGGTCATCTGCCCCAGATTCTCCTGCAATATGAAGAACTCTTAGGGAATTTCTGATCTTTTTTTGAAGATTTTGAACCTCAATGCATTCTCAGCAAATCTAACAAATGTGCTTGCAGAAATATTTTCAGAGAAGCACCTCTGGATCCCAACTTGACTTCTCCCTTGCTTTTTAGGGACCTCATTCTCTTAGCTTTCACAAGGGCCTTGCAAATATCTAAGTGGCCTTGTCAAAGTAAGTTTATTTACTTTAAAGTGGACAGTTCTTTTGCAATACTTCCTGGGCTACTGAACTGCACTTTCTAGGTTGAGTTGTATGTTATAGAGCAAATATACAGTATCAGTGCAATAAAATTGCATGTACGTGGCCAAACAGAAAACAGTGTTCTGCATCCTCAACTATCATCATTGGACACAATAGAGCTATTGATCCTTATAAAGGCTCTATATCCAATTTGAGTGGGTTGTTACTTGAAAAGTTCCAGCAAAGAATAGCGTGATCTGTCTTGGAAAATTCACTAAACTAACTTCATATGTTAATGTATATACTATGTATATAAGTGTCTATCAAAGAAAAATCACAACTTACTTGTTAAGTGCAATTTCCATTGGAACACCAGGCTGAAACGTACCAGAGGTAGAAATTAAAAGAGATGAAAACTACTGCATAATAGTTTAATAATGTGACAACTACCCCCTTTCTTATCATTTGATTTCTGTAGTACTAAGTCAGAGTTGCCATGATCTTTGCCTCACCTTCCGTTTTGCCTCTGTTTTGTTGGGACTCAAAGAAAAAGAGAAAGATGGTGCCCCATGCATGATCTAGCAACAATGAGCTCACACAAATCATATTGCTCATGACAGTAAGTGGATCTTGCAGTATTCTCAACAACAACTTGATTTAGATGTTTTAAATTTGTCATTTCAAATAAATCAAAGAAGAATCAAAGCTACTTTTCCTATTAAATTTTGATTCACCATGGATAAACTGAATTGCAAATTCCTTTGCAGCAAAACAATGTTGTTATCCCAATAAGTAATAACACTGTACCTTGACAATTGCAATCTTTATCCATTCACTTCCGAGATCAAGGGACATAACTGCTATTGACTCTGAAAAGGAATATCAAGCAAATGATGAAACAACCATGAACAAGTTGCAGAATATAGAGATGTAACTATTACAATATACATTCAAAAGCATTCAAATAATTACTAACAAAATTTGCATTCCATTTACTTGATGACTTGATACAACCATTCAAATAAAAGACTTTACAAATCCTTTTTGCATCAAAAGAGCTTTGAGGAGTCTCTGGCCAACTTTAAAGCAAAATTTGTAAAACTGTCAATAATACAGCATTTTATTCAATAGCAATAATGTAGCTCTTGGCTTATCTTGATGCATCCCAAAAATAAGAATTCTGTTTGATCAAAACCGTACCTGTACTGGGAACAGCAACTAAAATACATAGCAAGACAACTGCTATGGTAGCAGCACAGCTCTTTTCTGACACCATTTTCCTTTGGCTCCACCTGAAGAGGGAATAAAATTTCATTAAGATTGTCAATGTGGAAAGATGTCAAATACTAAGAATGCATATATGTACAGTAAATGAAAACAGTTTGAGCTTGAAGCCAGAAAACAAAACTGTATTCTGGGCCTATGGGGAAACTGGCAAGTTTGATTAAAAATAGGTAAGAGCACACGTAGATAAAAAAATTGTAAAAATCTTGAATGAAATATTTTTCTGGCTGAAACTTCAAGTACCTACTACCCTCCTTTATTGTGAATATGTTCTTAACAATTCAAGATCACAGACCGGAAAGTTGTTTCTTATACACAATCTAAAAATGCAAAATTTACCAAAAAACATATCTACAAAGACATTACTATTACAAGCATGATAGGCATGGCTTACCTAAATGATCTTAACAAATAACAATACAGGTATATACTAAAGGTTATTCAAAAACTCTGTTGACTTCTTTTTTGGGAGAACCATAGATGACACTACAGAAAAGTTTGTTACTCCCTTGAGAAGCTTGCAAACAAAATTTAGGCGCACAAGTATACACTTTTTCATCAACCTGGTATCAACATTCCTCAGTAAAAGCTTATCAACTTTAAAAACATAATGCATGGCTGTGTTTTTAAAAGGTAGCATGTTCCATTCAGCCAGGGTTTCCTCAAAATGAACAATCATCTAAAACGTTGAGAAATCATGTTATTCATGTTGCATAATTTTCAAATTTTTCCGGTGGATAAGCATATTTTAAATTTCCAGTACTCCAAAACATTCCAATCCTTAGCACTGTCTTCAATGAATCCACTTTTAAGCAAGAGTAATCGAAATGCAGGGTCAAAAAAGGCAAGTTTTCATCAATTTTCATTTAACAATGAGAATCACAGCCTTACTAAAAGAGGGAAAGGGGTAATGATTGGAACATTAGCACAAATCAAACTGGAAAGTTTGCCTTGCGTGGCTGATTTCTCTGCTGCACACTTTAAATTTCAGCCACCAAATTTTCGTAAAACAACAAAAGGAAGCAATAGAACTATTGTTTAGTGATAAGCGTACAGCCGCGCAAGGGATTTGGCTGTAGGAGAGGTCCCCAGCTCATTCTGTATCCAGTCTGGAGCAGAAATAAACCAACAGACCAAACTTTTTGTGTAAATTTGAAACAGACACTCAATATTTGGTCCCAAGCAGAAGAAAAATAACTTTTTCAGCCTTCAAGCCGAATGGATGGATGCTATAAATGCAAAGAAATTTTTGGGATGTTTTGGGCAAAATTTCTGCAGAATTCCTGACAGGAGAACTAGAAATGTTAGACCTGCCCCATAATTATATGTTGTTTGACCAGGGCTTTCTGTCTTGTCCTATATGTGTGGCATTTTTCTCAAGCCGTCCAGATTATCAAATACAGTTCAAACCCTCTGTAGGCTACAGTATCTGATTGAAAATACCATTCACCATCTGATGAGAGGGCCTCTTACTCGGTCGGCCACTCAACTCGAATGCACTTATCAACTTCAAACGGAACGCATGGAAAATGTAAGAATTTTCTCAAGGCTTGTAAATTTGTTGTACTCTCGAGTACCGAATAAACGGGGGGGTGAGAATAATCGGGGGGGTTGGAAATGGTTCGATATAACAATAATCGGGGAGGTTGGAATAATCGGGGGGGGGCGTGTTGGAGAAATAGAAAATAGTCGTTTTCTTAGTGAACAAGTATCTTTTACTTATTTATGTGAACAGTGATGTTACTTATACATTTATTTTTGAACCCTGGTTCTGTTGAATGCACTTTTTAAGACGTTTTCTTGTGTTTATTCATAAATATGTTTACTATCATTTCATTTTTCCAAAAATTAATAAAAGGGGGGGTTGGAATAAGAGCGGGGGGGTTGGAAAATTTTTCAAAAATTAATAAGCGGGGGGGGACGATTATTCGGTACTCGAGAGTATGTTTCAGGGATTAAGGCTGACACTTGGCGTGATAGGTTTAAGGTCCATTTCATATCGCAGAGCGGAAGGATTTCGGCATTTTAGGCCCTCGCCTCAGTCATTTTTTGGGCCTAAGTCAGAAAGGAGTGTAACCTTCCGGCTTTTAAAGAGTACTGCAACTATACTCACCAAAATATCGATTGAAATTGAAGTTTAGATGGCTTACCAAATTGACAAGCTTTGGATGAACAAACTTTCTCTTTCCGAGGACAAAATACAGGCAATTACAGCGGTGTACCTTCGAGCTGCAGAATTATTTCTTTTCAACCACACGGACGAATGATATGCAAAACGAGGCTGAATAAATCAATCTACGAAACTTTGCGCGGCGAGATTTGATTGGTTGATCGGTGAAAAAGAAAACAGAAACCCACGTGGATCAAATCCGCTGGTTGTTTGCTTCACAAGGAAAGTGCGTGAAGTCAGTGTCACAATGGACTTGTTCAAGTCTCACTTTCTTCTTTCCTTCTTTATTCCCCCGCAGCACCATTTACTTTCCGCGTGTTTGTCTCAGTCGACTGATAACTCAGTCGACTGATAAAAGAAAGTGAGACTTGGACAAGTCCAGTGTCACAACCACGGGGGGGGGGGTTCTCGGCTAAATTTCGGTTAGGGGGTCCCGCTCACGGTTTCAAAATGTATAGTTGGCTGGGCCAATTTTCGTGAAAATGATACCCTTGGCTAGACTAATTTTTCCTTCAGAAGTGCTCTGAATTGGCATTTTCTAGGCAAAACTCGCCAAATTTTCGCCTTTTTTCGACCAAAATTCCAAACAAGTTGGGTTCTTTTTACCAAAATTACCGAATTTTAACATCTCTTTGACCAAAATTCCCAAAAAGCATACCCTTGCCTAGACTTAACTCGACTAAAATTGCCAAAAAGTACACCCTTGGCTAGACTAGGAGTCCGAAAAAGTATACCCTTGCGGGCGGCACATTCCCAGGTACCTTTACTATGGAAGAACCCCCCAGTACCCCGCAGTGGTCACAACCAGGTGCAATACGCCAGAACCTGCACCAAAACAAGCTGTTTTTTGCGAATTTGATTCAGTTTTCTCACTTCTCTTCGTCTTGATCATAAGGATGCGTTTTCTACAGAAGATACTGGTTTATAGGGAACTGATAATAGGATAGCGAAAAATCTAAGAAACTGTGGGCTCTGGTGGTACCATGTTTGGAACTGAAACATAACCCCGCCAAGGAAATTTGTTTCTCCGCTAAGTTTGAATTTAAACACCTTCCCCGCCTTATTTCTATTGTTTCCCCGTTAACATTTTTTATTTCCCGTCAAAAGTTTTTCAAGTTCCATCAAGGATAATAGCCGAAAATTTCCTTTCCCCATCATGATATTTGTAGCCCCCGTTGAAAATGTAAAACTTCATAATTTCCGGGGTATTTTCCCGCTTTATTTTAATGTCCGGCGAGGTCGTTACTGGGTGGGGGTGTGGGGGTGTATTTGGCGATTTTGCTGAAGTTTCCCTATGCTGGTTGCCGCTGTTGTTGTTGTGATTCAAATTTTTACAGTAACGAGGCTAACAAGAGGGAGGTTCCAAGAAAATGAAATCGAACCATCATATCATTCATTGTGTCCAAATGCACTTTGGTAGAAATCCACAAACAAAGGACAGAGTAAAGATTGAGCAAGGAAATCCAGGCAATCCAGGCAAGGTAATTGGCAATACTTCTATAGCATTGGGTATCACTTCTCAGTCTTTCTTTTGCAAAGTAAGGAATGCCTGTGAATAATAAAGATGCTAATGTGGAAGAGAGGGCCTTCCCTTTGAAACGCCACGATGCCCTCAAATGGAATGGCTGGGGATATAAAGACTCGAGGTTTGTGCTGGAAAAAGAAGGTGTTGTGAAATTTACTGGACAGAGATACAAGGCACTGGCAGGAGAGTTTCTTCCAAAGCTGCGAGAATGGTTTGAAAGAGAATGTGGGTCAAACATGGAGCTTTATTCTCCAGCTAGGCCCAGCATCAATTTGGATGATTACCCTGCTCCAATTCTTCATGAAGAGTTTTTGAATGACATCAGAAAGAATGGTTTTCAGTCGTCACTTGACACAGAAGATAGAATCTTGCATGGTCATGGGCACACCCTGCACGAAATCTTTGCCTTGCGGCATGGGAAACTTGAAAGAATTCCTGACGTTGTCATCTGGCCGAGATGCCATGATGATGTTGTCAAAATAGTTGAACTTGCCACATGTCATAATATTTGTTTGATACCCTTTGGGGGTGGCACAACTGTATCAGGAGCTGTGCAATGCCCAGATAATGAGCAACGCATGATTGCCTCTGTTGACATGACTGAAATGGATAAGATTTTATGGATAGATGAGGAAAATTTGATTGCACATGTTGAAGCTGGAATCATTGGCCAGGACCTGGAACGGAGACTTGCAGAGAAAGGATTCTGCACAGGACATGAACCTGACTCAATGGAATTCAGCTCTCTTGGGGGATGGGTTGCAACCAGGGCTTCAGGGATGAAAAAGAACACCTATGGGAATATTGAAGACTTGGTTGTAAGAATAAGAGCTGTGACACCCTCAGGCATGGTTGAAAGAGGTTGCCAGGTTCCAAGAATATCATCTGGTCCAGATATTCATCACTTCATTCTTGGTTCTGAAGGGACATTAGGAATTGTCACAGAGGTGACCATGAAAATAAGACCATTGCCAGAAACTAAGACATATGGATCTGTTGTTTTCCCTGAGTTTGATGCTGGAGTTGCTTGCATGAGGGAAATTGCCAAGCGTAAATGTGCACCATCATCTATCAGATTGATGGACAACCCACAGTTCCAATTTGGTCAAGCCTTGAAGCCTGGAAGCATCCCTATCTGGACAAGATTTGTGGATAGCGTAAAGGCATTCTATTTGCTGCGATTTAAACGATTTGACCCAACAAAGATGTGTGTATGCACATTGCTTTTTGAAGGTAGCAAGCAGCATGTGGATGAGCTACAACAACTCATTTACAGCATTGTACCAAAGTATGGTGGCATACCAGCAGGAGTCACAAATGGAGAAAGGGGCTATACCCTTACCTTTGTTATTGCATATCTCAGGGATCTTGGCTTTGATTATCATTTCATTGCCGAGTCATTTGAGACATCAGTCCCATGGGACAGAGTTGCAGATCTGTGTAGAAATGTGAAAGCACTCCTTGCAAAGAAATGCGTTGAATATGGTATTATGCGCAAGCCACTCATAACTTGCCGTGTCACTCAAGCATATGACAGTGGTGCCTGTGTTTACTTCTACTTTGGATTTAACTATCATGGGATTCCTGATCCAGTGCATACTTATGAATTGATTGAGAATGCAGCAAGGGATGAGATCATTGCCAATGGTGGAAGCATATCACATCATCATGGTGTAGGTAAAGTAAGGAAGAGATGGCTCAAAGAGACAATTTCTGAAACAGGAGTTGAAATGCTTAAAGCTGTTAAAGAAAGAGTTGATCCAAAGAACATTTTTGGGGTTCAAAATCTGTTGTAACATAGGCATTTCATTAAGTAATGATTGTCTATTTCATGGGAAGGGGATAACATTTATGGATGCCAGGACTTAAGTTGATTCTTTATTATTCTGGGAGGTATGTTTTAACTGCCAAATAGCATAAGAAGATGCAATATTGTAACCAGATAGAGAACAAGACATGATTATTTTTGCATTTGAAAGTAGTGCATGAAGTGTTTCCAGTAAAATTGTGTCAGGTATGACCTTTCATAAATTTCGCAAATTTTTCAAAAAGATATTAAGTAAGTTAACAATCAATAACTTATCAGTCCCTTAATTTACTAGGTATCATCATATCATAATTCCATGAAATTATATCCCAAAATTATGTATCCAACATTTGCTGAATTGTGCAGATATGATTAATCCATTGATTTGATTAAGTCGTGCAACAGTTAGACTCAGACATTTTTTCCACTAAAAGTCAATTATCATTCTAAACTTATGGACAATTCTGCCTGAAAGCTGTTTTGTCGAAAGTCTTAAAACAGCTAAAAATTACCACAATCAGAGCTCATCCCACCTATGCTTTGATAGCTAAGCGGCTCATACAGTACTTGTCTTCACATTTTGCTCCATCAAGGATGAACATGCCCTCTGTCATTTTTGGGGGATGAAACTTGGGAAAAATTTGAAAAAATTTGATCTCTTTGAAGTACATGCAAAAGTGACTTCCACAAAAAATAGTCTGTAACCTCAGAATGGTATGACCAATTTTAATGAAATATTTTAAACCTAAGTTAGGCTCTCTCCTATGGCACAGGAGAATCACAATTTCCTGATAACTAGATTATCACAGATAAACCTGGTTTCTCTACTGATAAACTAGGTTTATCTGAATGAATTGTGATAATCTGCTGATAATCCTAGTTTATCCCTTTTGGTGGTGAAAACTTAATTGATGTTGCATAAACCAAGATGATCATAGACAATCCAATATCAAACTGTAATTCCAATTATCACACGATAATCAGAATTGTGAGTTAATCTGTCAGCTTGAGCACAACTCTGATTATCATGTGATAATTGGAATTACAGCTTGATAAATTTGGCTTATCTGTGATCATCTTGGTTTATGCAACATCAACTGAGTTATCACCACTCAAAAGTGATAAACTAAGATTATCAGCAGATAATCACAATTCATTCAGATAAACCTAGTTTGTCAGCAGATTAACCAAATTTATCTGTGGTAATCTTAGTTTATCAGAAAATTGTGATTCTCGCCTGCCATATTATCCTACGAAATGATAGGTACCTCATTCAAATCAGTATAAGATTGTTGATAGTGCATTTCAGCAAACACTGATATGTCATTCTGGGACACATGGTACTGTATGTAATGTAATTCAGCTCAACTAAAAGGACAGCACATCGTGATATTTTGCTGTTTGCTTCAAAATCTGATAGCTCTGAAAGTCACATCTTTCTTTAATTCAAAACCATTTCTGGATGTTTCATAGTTTAGTACATACAGCTTGAACATTTTTTCTTTGACATCAGAAAAGAAAAGAAAGTCCCCAGGGGGGACACTCGGCACATACACGTATGGAACATAGAGCTCAAATCTTTAAAAAGACGGGTGTAAAATTCTTGTACATTTTTCTTTGAATCAAAGTGCTTGAAAGGAACTTCGGGCAATTTGCTGTAAATCTACCGTGGCAATTTTTTGATATCGTGATTAGCTTTAAAATGGCGGCATTTATTGATTTTGAGGTTGTGACGTCATCAAATTTCTAAATCCATAACCAGAAGAGCTACAAATTTCTGCTTGCAATCATGTTGTCGACCTTCATAAACTATGGTTTTCTAGAAGATTGTGTCAATTTTCCTCAAGTAATTTAGGAGTTATGATGATTTTAATTTTCTCAAAATTTATGATGGATTTTTACAAAAATAATCAAAATGACGCCATTTTGAAAATAATCAAGATATTAAAGAATTGCCACGGCAGATTTACGGCAAATTACCTAAAGTTTCTTTGAAGTCATTCAATTCATGGAAAAATTTGATACGATTTCACACCCACCTTTTTGAAGATTTGAAAGATTTGAGCTCTATGCTCACGTATGGGGGGTCAGTCCAAGAAATTTTCAGGCAACCCAAAAATATCACTCCAGCTTCATAACCTAAAAATAACAGCTCATTTTATACTTAGAAACCCGTACATGAACATAAAATATACCAAAACAATGCAAACAGAAGTCAGGATTGCCTCCAGCGAACTCAGAAATATAATGATGTTTGATGCCAATAAATATCATGAACATGGTTTCAGTTTTACTTGGACCCAAAAATATCACTTTTGGTAATATTCTGACCCAAAAATTTCGGACTTACCTCCCCATATGTGCATGTGCTGAGTGCCCCCCCCCCTGGGAGAAAGTCCGTGTATCAGTAAAAACAGTAGCTTGCGCTCAGACACAATTGACTTCTTTTTTCTGTGAGGTTAGGAGACACAAGGTCTGCAGGCAGGCTATAAAAACAGGGGCTAAACATTGGAGCTATAACTAGTACAACGGTAATTCTAAAATTTTATTATATCACTTAATGGACTTGCCCAAGTCTCTCCCGTGTTAAAGCCCACAATCCACTCTCTCCCGTGTTAAAGCCCACAATCCACAAAACCCACATCCGTGTTAAAACCCACAAAGGTAGTTTTTTAGGAGGTAGTTTTTTAGTTTTGGTACGCGCGGAAGAGACTTAGGCAAGTCCAATCACTTAACAGTCAGTGAATTACCTGTGAGTTAAAAGATGGGATATCACAAGTTTATAAATAGCCTATTGATCCAATTGTATTCGATAATCCAGCACATAGCAGAAGAAAGCAAAGTCAACGAAAATAAAGGAGGGATTAGGTGTTTCTTTGACCTGTGAATAATAGACTAGCGCTTCCGGGGGGGGGGGGGTACATGACTTGCGGACGGACGGGGGTCTGCCGCCCGGTTTTCAGAAAGGTACCCTCTTCTAATTACCGAAACGTGCGGTCATACCCACTTTTATGATAAATTTTGGCGTAAAACCACCAATTTTTGCTTTTTTCGCCAATTTCTGGATAACCCACCCTTGTTTATGGAAAATCTGCCGAGAAAGGGACCCTTGTTTAGAGAAATTGGGGCCCTAAAACCCACCCATATGGGCGGCACATACCCGTACCCTCAACATGTTATGTACCCCCCCCCCCCACGGGCTAGCGCTATAAATCTCAGGTCATTAAATTAAACAAGGACATATTTTGTAACAGAATAGCATCAATTGCTTTTGCTGGACACCACAATTCAAAATGATAAGACACTGCACAGCTGCAGACAAAGTAAATTCTCTCAACCAGTAATTCAAAACAAACAAAGCCGCAGAAGTTGTTCTGAAGCCAGTAGGGCAAACTGTCGCCTTGTGCATGCAAAGGTGGTTTTTTTAGCGAGAAAGACACACCACAGTTAAGTGAGATCGCGTCTAAGACTGGTCACCAGTCTGTAGAATCCCTCAAGTCAGGCGCAAATTACCCGTTTGCTAAAGGCCCATCATTATTCGTTGACTCTCATTGGTTAGTCCCGCCTGCCCGCCCCAGGTCTGGCAGATGAGGTGTTTTTTCTCATACAAACAAAATATCTATGCCCCTCTTTGCATTAGATAATAGACAAAGAGACAAAGGATGATTTTGTGATTCAATAGCATCAGCTTCTCTGGTTCACACCTCAGTTCAAAGCGATTAGCGAATGCAGACAAAAGAAATTCTTTTAACCAGTAATTCAAAACAAGCATAGCTGCAGACGTTGCCCCAGTAGGGCAAACTTTCGCTTGGTGCGGGCGAAGGGAGGTTTTTAAGAGAAGCTATGTGCTTAAGACGAAGAAAGAAGCATAAATCTAAAGTTCTGTCAGGCGGATTTTGTTTACTTGATTCAGGAGGTGCAAGAATCATAATGCCCTCTGCTCGGCTCCTGCATCAAGTAAACAAAATCTACCAGACAGAACTTTTGATCTACCCTTCTTTCATTTGAGCACATAACTTCTTTTAAACACCTCCCTCTTCGCCCGCACAAGGCGACAGTTTGCCGTACTGGCTTCAGGGCAACTTTGCAGCTACGTTTGTTTTGAATAACTGGTTGAGAGAATTTCTTTTGTCTGCATTTGCTAATAGCTTTGAATTGAGGTGTGAACCAGAGCAACTGATGCTATTGTATCACAAAATCTGCCCTTTTCAAACAGAAATGGTTGGCTGCACAGGTGTGAAATTAATTCTTGCAGCTTGCCCGTTGCCCATGTTTCCATCTGCTCAATAAAGGTAAGTTCAAAGAAGGGATACCTTTCTTCATTTGAATTCAATCACAATGCTCAAATAAATTTAGTTAAATCTACGAGAAAACATTGAAAATACTGAGCATCATCTATCCAGAACATTAAATTATTACTATGAACATTCTTCATTCTATCTACATTATCAAATCACGTCAATCTGTGCGTACATGAGTCTCTACTATCTAAAGTATAGGATACCTGAGTACCACAGCGTCGCGACAAAACGCCTCGGTAGCTAGGGTACAGTGAAGGCCTTGCGGGCAATGACGACAATTACAAATTAGGGACGTATGTCGATTTATTTTAGAAATAGAACGAAATAAGGGTAAGCGTAATTTATCCTCCTATTTCTTTGATCGTTTAACGACAAAATTAAATGAAATAGGCTATGTTTACCTGGATTTCCCAGATCCCATGCATGAATAATCTTATAACTTCCTCATTTCTCTTGTTTTGCCTGAAGCCAATAGATTCCAGAGAAAATTTTCAATTTCCTTAGAAGTCTTGTTATAAATTTGTACGGTCTTTCGTTCCTCTCATTGATTCGTATCTTGGATTGGAAAATTCCTGATAAACCGTCGGGAATTCTTTTCGTGTTAATGTGCGCAAGGTCTGCACGGTTTGTAAAATTAGGAGGGGAACTAAACATCCCCCAATTATAGAGATTCCAGCTCCAATGAAATAAATGCATTACTAGACAAATACGATCTCTGAATGATACCCACTAAATCTAGATTCTACCATCCAATCAGGGAGTACTCGGCAACTCTGCATAACCTTTTGGACTTACGGCCTTTGTGCTAAGGCCCCGTCCACACGTATCCAGTCCAGATACTTTTGAAGACGCATCTTTTGTATCCGTATGATAAAATATCCGCGTCCACACGAGGGGCGTTTTGGAAATTATCCCCGTCCACACGAAAACGCTGTGACATTCGAAATCCGAAAACAGATAAACAAAATGCCCTCGCGTGATCCCCAAAGATCCGAGCGCACGTTCTGATGGGTTACAAATCGACACTGTGACGTCAACGTTTTCGAAAAGCTCCGTTTTCACCCGTCCACACGATAGCATGAAGACGGCGTTTTCAAAAAGATCCACTCTGGACAGCGTTATCGAAAAGCTTCGTTTTCTGTGACCGAAAACGCCGTCTCCATGTGGACGCCAACCCAAAACGGATAAAAAAGATGCGTTTTCAAAAATATCTGGAAACGCGTGGACGGGGCCTAAATATCATTGTGGCACACAAATTCGGAAGCAACCAATTTTTAATGCGTGGTAGGCCACATATTACCTTGAACAAATCAGTTGGATGGTAGACTTTGGAAAGAATTTTCACTTTCATTAGCAAACCCTGGTGTAGAGTCCGAAATGTGCCGGTTTCAAGATCTTTCAAAAATATTGTAAGTTTTTAATTCTTTTGTAAACAGGGCAGTTTGCAAATCAATTCTGTACGTTAAAACTTAACCTGAATGGATAAGAATTGTAAACTGACATGAAATAATGAAGACTTCTTTGTCTGATTTGGAAATATATTTCCATCTGGCATTACCAACCAAGCGCACCCTGAAATTGGTCATTCAAATTCAAATCGAAACGTTCAAATCTGATACTACGACAGAATTTTGTCGTAATAAGAAGATTCTTTGTTTAACCTATCGGTAAAAGTCAACCTTCTAATCAACTTACTGAGCAGTCCACATGATGATCAATTTTCAGGATTTCCTAACTGCAACAGGCCACTTTCTCTCTGAAATATGAGCAATCTTCTTGAGAGGGCCCCCACGAAAAGCCTTCAATAGCGGCCAATAATGTTGATGAAATTCCCCTACAATTTCTACCCTACAGCATTGACTTGCACAAGATTGGCACCATAGACGTAAGAGCCGGGGGGCACTGGGGGTACGTGCCCCCAAGATTTTGCAATAGAAAAGAAGTACCCTTTCATCGATTTTGATTAGTTTTCGTGTATATATGTATATACATAGCAGACTAGATAAAAAATCAATCGATGTAAAATAAAGATACAACAACAACAACAATTTCTATCTCTGGAAAGTTCCCCCTTTTTCTTAAGGAAAAAGTGCCCTCGAAGTTTCGTGCCCCCCCAAGTTTGAGATGCTTCCTACGTCCCTGATTGGCATGAAAAACTGCTATGAAAAAACTATTTACGGGAATCCCATTCTCCCGACAGAATAAACTTTGCTAATACTTGTTAATGTCATTGTTTTTGGAAAGAAAAACTGACAAAATTTGATCGCTGTTTTTACTCATTTTTTCACGTTTTTGATGCAAGCTTTCTGCATAAAAACTTTAATAGCCACAAGAAGGGATGACCGATTAAAACAGAGCAAGTTTCTGAATCTAACGAAACAAGACACTTTTTCAATATTATTGCTTTGATACAGTAAAAACCCGTGTATAAGAAGCTACAATTTTGCAACTCAGCCTTATTAGGTTCTTATGTGATGAGTATTTAGTAGGAGATAAGGCTGGTTCTTATTTCATTCAGAGCTGCCAGGTATTTCTTTTGTTCAGATTGAAACTTCAAGACCATTATTTACTGTCAGTTCAGAGGCAAATTGGTTCATGTGGTCTCATTCATAATGGCAGTCGGTAGAAGAATCAGAAATTTTACAGAATGCAATAAAAAGCTTTCAAAGCATCTTTAGAGTTCTTTGCAATTTACACATATCACAGTATCACTCCATATAGCCTTGATGACAAAGCAGCTGGAGTTTTTGTATCTAATTTGGTGATATCTATGAATAAGAACCTATTTCAATTTTCAGGCTGAATTGGTTCTTAAGTATTGGGGGTCTAAATTTCAGAATTTCAGCCTGTAGATTCTTAATCACTAGGTTGTTATACGCGGGTTTTTACTGAATTCAGGGAGCAGAATCTTTTCAAACGCCGTGCGTTTTCTTATTTGACCCAACCCGTACCTGCACTGATTACATATTCGTACTTATCGCTATTGATAGACTGATGGACGCTCCAACTAAGTAAGACTCGTGGACTTTCATATTGAAAATTAGGACGAAATTTCCCCCGCGATTTCACGTCTGCTTATGGAAACCATAGCAACAAGCTGAGTGCTCCAGGTAATGGCGGATGGGCCTACGTTGCCGGCTCTAGCCTTCGATACTAAAACACGTAAGAATTCAAGTTCTCAGTGATGCCAGCTATGAACAAAAGCCGCAAGTATCCAGATGAATGTTTTTCTCCACGCAAGAATCAATAAACCTTTCACTGTGGACCAGCAGTTCCTCATCCTTAATGCCAATTAGCTTTCATGAACTTCACCGCTGCAATGAGATAAATCTGTGCATTTCCGTCTTAATATTTTACATGAAAATCCATAAGTCCCAGTTTGAGCAAAAATAAGTGTTGTTGTTGTTATCATTGTTGTTGTCGTTTAACTGGGACTATGTCGTGAGCCTACCCCGTAACTACCTAAATTTCTGCACGATCACTCTCGCACTTACTAACCAATAAGGAAATCATTTATGACAATATATTAATTTTTTCCAGCATTTTTCTGAAATTCATTCAACCGGGAAAATTTATAAAATCAAAAACTAAACGCTGGTTCCCACTGTGCAAGGCACTGTCTTCGCTTCCTCACAGATAAGTTTATGGCGCAATAAACTTTCATAGAATTTGAAACACACTGGCGATGAAGGAAGCGATGACATTTCATCACGCCATCGGAACCAGAAATAATATTCATAAAAAAGTACATTCAGACCCCGTTTACATGATGCTATAAAATGTAAAAACGGCATTAAAAAGTGCCATTCTGGCCTCCCGCCTTCACGATGCCGGTAGAGATTCCAAATTCTGCCCGAAAAATTTTATGTCGTTAGCAAAACGGCAGAGTTTGAAACCCTGCCACTTTCAAACTCTGCAAAGACGCATGCTAACAGAATTCATGCCGCTTTCGTCTCGAGGCTAAATTTCCATGTTTCCTACTGTCCTTATTGTTCTCGTTGTATTATCAACCGTGATGATCATTGACGTCAGTTGCTATTTTCTAATTGAATTAGGATAGGCCTAACATTCTTCCGGCACCTGCCGACGGAAGCCACAACGGCACTATCTTCTGCCGTTTTCAAATTCTACCGGCAACGTGCCGACAGGTTCGCATTTTCCAAGCTGGCACAAAACTCTGCCGTTTTCAAATTCTACCGGCATCGCGTAAATGGGATGTTATAGAAAATATAAAATTCCAGATATAAAAATATCCATTGTCTGTCTCAAATTAGATGTTAAGTGATAACGGCTCCGAATAAAAACAATGAAAAAATAAGAATGTTTTATATGAGGTATTTTCCGTTATTGCAAATCTTAGCTTGGCCTCTAATATGAGAAAGACATTCGCTTTTGAAATAAAACCAATAACGTCGATCCTGGTAAATTTTGATAAGAAGAACGAACTGGGAACGCAGTTTGCCAAACAAATCAATCTGAAGGAATCTAACGCCCAGAATTGGTATTAAAGTAGCAAAGCTGGGTCACATAACCGTTGAAAATCCCGTTAATCTATAGCTACTGGTGCCCACATGTTTCCATTTCAGCTTAAGCATAAATTACTTGAAATTGTAAGACCACTAGGAAACTCAACATACAAAATCTGTGACATTTCGGGTGTCAAACTGTTGACAAAACTCCGCGTGCATTTTAGTGCCCTAAATGAGCATCGCTTCAAACATGCTTTTGACTGCCTCAGCCCAGTTTGTTTCTGTGGTAAAGACAATGAAAATAACAAGCATTTTCTCCTGCATTGCCCCCTATACGATGTACTTCGTGGAGATCTCTTTGACCAGCTCTCTGATATTCCAGGTCTAGATATCGCCAGTATCAGTAATATGGATGATGATACTCTTTGTCATCGACTCTTGTTTGGAGATCCATCTCTAGGTACTATTGGAAACAGAGTAATATTGGAAGCGACGATCTCATTCATAAAAAATTCTAGCCGATTTGATTGATACAACAATATCAAGCCAGCAGCAGCAGTTTCCTATTCTTAGTTCCCTGTGTTTATGTTTGTGCTCTTTTTTGTTTTTCTTGTTTTTGTTCCGCATTGCTGAGGTGGATTACTGGGATAAACCATGCACTGCAATATTTTCTCTCGTTTTTTACGGCTAAGAGTTGAATAACTTTAATTTCTTTTGACCAGTTATCTGCCTTGGCTCAGTTGTTTCGTTGTCGTTTGTGCGTATTGTATCTTGGTTTCGTAGTTTTGTTCCTTGTTTTTTGTATATTTAAATTAATTGGATTTGTAAGTGCCATCCATAGTGAAGACCCGGTGACTTTATGTCTTTCTTCACTATGGATGGCACAGTGTAATATAACATTATATATTGTAGTTTTTAATCTTGATAAAAAAAAATGTTTCCATTGTCCTCTGCACAGATTTCGGTGGAAGGGATGAATCAATCACAACGCTACTTCTAAAAATCCCGCGATATCTCTGCAATCGTAAAACATGTCAATGCTTCATTTGTTTCTCTTCGAAATTTAAGAGTTCATCTTTACAAGAACTCCTTCATTTTTTTAAGGAGAACAGTGGGAAATTTTTGTGATATGGCCTATGAAAAATACTACAAAATCGTCGTTTCGGAAGAAGTTTGTTTACTTTACGTGATCCAGCCCCTTTAAGGAAAGAATCAAGAACAAAAAATGATGAAAATTAAATTTTTTAAATTCAAAGACATTTTCTAACCACGGCTTCTTGAAAAGCAGTTCTCGTGAACTGAGGGGGTTACCGTGCCTTAATGAGTAAACATGAAATGAAATGCTCTCATATTAATTGTGGAGCCGCAAACTATTCTATTTGTATCCAGATTTCGCGATGTTTGACGAAATAAAAATATCTCAATTCCATGTTTCAAACGAGTCTGCATGCGGAGGTGGAATGAAATTGGCTGTTTGCAAGCTATTGGTATCATACAATCATGAAACGTCCAAGATGTCGATTTTTCTGAATGTCGATCTTGAAACAGGGGGAAACGGGCATTGATCGTTTGACTTTGATACAACTGCCTGCAAACGAGCGGTTGCAAGAATGGGCAATAATGCACCGTGTTTGTAGCTAAGAAATTAAAGTTTATTACTTCGATATTACTGCTTTACTTTGTTGCTTTCTCCTCGGCTGAAGCCTAACCAGTGCTGGAATCAAATTCAAATGGCTCCCGCGCGTCTGAACAGTTAGTTCCTACACAGCGTTCATCCTCGTTTCAAACTTCTTTTTGAAATGAGGATGAACGCTGTGTAAGAGCCAACAGTTCAGACGCGCAGGAGCCATTTGTATTCGATTTCTAGCACTGGTTAGGCTTGAGCCAAAGGGGAAATAACGAAGAAAACTATGGTAATATGGAGGTAGCAATTCAATTTCCAAGCTACAAACACGGTGCATTATTGCCCATGATGCCAACATAACGAGAAAGGCATGTTATTATCTTTAGTTCCATATGTTGGTTCAGTTTCTTTTTAATTCCCAAAAAGCCGCACTCGTTGACTAATGTTGTTTCTCGTCTTAGATTTCTATTTGATTTTGATACGGTCGACAGAGCAGAAACTGCGCACGCATGCGCGAAAACTCAAAGCTTTGAGCTCCCCTAGGCCCCCTGCAACTGATCCTGAAATTCGGCAACACTTGATATTTTCTCTCTTGGGCCTCAAACTCTTGATTTATCATTTCAAAAAGGCAAAAAGCTTATCCAACCACCTCCTTATCTCAGACTGTTTGATGACGTCATTTTGCGTAGTTTCTGCTCTGTTGATAGGCAGATAGGGTCAGCCGCAAACATAACCGCAAACTGTTTTGTATCAACTGGCAGAAATCTCATTTTCGATTAATCCAGCTGTCGACATCTTCTATTCGGATACAGAAAGTTTTATGAATTTTAATATATCTAGACACTGCTATCGAGATGTACGCTTGACGAAAACAATCTTAATGAATTGACACTAATGACTGAATCTCAAGTCAAAGGATTGGAAACATCTCCCTAATGGTATTCGTTGATCGAAGTGAATGAATTCTCAAATTTTGTACCTCACGAATATTTTTCACATTTCTAAATCATTGAGGTGGGTTAAGCGGCTTTGGAGGAACTCTTGGTCGCAAGATCTTACCATCTCGTCCCTTAGCTTGCACTACTGAAGGAATATCTTTAGCAGCATCTGCCATCGGTGACACAATTTCAGGGCTGGTTGGTGTCCCAGGATTGTGTCCTGAGCTTTGCAACTTTTGCTCTGGACTGTCATTTTCCTTCCTTTCCGGTTTGTTTTTGGTCCTGAATGGTACTTTTGGTCGCTCCCTTGGAATCTTTTGCTCGGCAGTTGTCTGGACTTCTTGTGCAGTGCCCTGGTTTCCATTAGCCTGTGATTCTGTATCGTTGTTTTCATCACACGAATCCACTGTGTTACCATCCGAAATTCGGGGTCTTACTTCCTTCTTTCTTGGAATGTTCGGATTTGAATGTGCTGCTTCGTTAATCTGCGATTCCTGTCGTTTCTCATCATTTTCATCGTGCTGTAAACTTTGTCCAGACTTTGAAAATAGAAATATACTATCGCGTAAGTAAGCATATCCAGATTTAGAATATATCCACACGCTGGCGGCACACTCGAAAACGGTAAAATTGCAAACTAAAAACTAGAAAATTGTCAAACATTGCTAACGAATTTACTCAACCCAGAGTGAGATCTGTCAGCAACGGGACTGAAAATGTCCAATTTAAAGGTCCGCAGCTGTAAAAACTGTTACCACCAACAAAAGATGGAATTCAGAAACCCTTTGTTAATTTAAAAAAAAGTTAAAAACTGGTACGGAGAAAACTGTCCTTGCAAATTATGCCGCACCTTAACTCCAAACTTGATATTTTTTTTATTCATATAAAAAGTTTACAATAAATCTTACATTCTACTATACGTTTCTACTATACGACACTACAGGGGCGATACCAAGGGGAGCGAAAGACCATGACTAGCCCATGGCCAATTTGAAACACATGAAGTTATACTAAATGCAACAACACAAGGAACGATTTAAATATCTAATGAACACTATAACTAGATTCTGTCTCATATCAGATGTAGGTCAAGGTCGCATATTTTTAGGAGCACAAGTCATTACATGTAATGAGTTATTAATAGAGAGTAAATCAAATGGCTGACATCTGATGTGAGACAGAATTTACAAAGCAAACAAAACATGTACGTTAACGGACATGGTGGTTGCTTTGTGAACTTGAAAGATCTTAGTCAAAGCGACCAGTTTCGTGAATGAACCGTAAAGATGATTTGAGTATATTTTTGTGCACGTCGTAAGGAAGGTCTTGATCACCATATAATAAAAGCTGTGTCAAAGCATCACTTGAAAGATTTGTGATCTGCACAAATGGTCGTAATAATTCAGCAATTCCAGCGAGAAGATCTCGTCGTTCAACATCGAAAGAGGGGCAGAGCAACAAGAAGTGTTCCGCATCCTCAATGCCATCGTTTGTTGGGCACATCGGGTTTATGGTATCTCTAAAATCATAACTGCTATAAACTTGATATAATAAGTGCTTTTAGTTATTCGTTTTAAAGGAAAAGTCCGGGGTTGGTATAATTATTGATTATTCAAGAGATTAAACTGTTGTGAATGGTGTGTAGTACTTTGTTTCAATTGTCTTCTCTTTTAATCTGCGAAACTACACATTTCAATCTGCTAAGAAGTTCGAAATGACGTCATTTTATATGACATCACTTCACGCTGACCTGAACGAGGCTGCCAAATGTGTTGATATTATACCACTAATATACTAGCCTCCTTCTTGTTGCTTTGCACACTCGTACAAAAAACAAAATGGCGACGATACTTGGCCTAACTTACGAAGATTAATCGTCAAAATTTAAGAATGTTCGAGGCATGAAAACTTGGAAAGAACTCACAACTGGTGTTCAGCAGTTGGTAAGGTTACTTTTTAACAATAATTTTATCAACCCCAGACTTGTCCTTTAAATTGCATATTTTGATGCCTACTAAAAATTCAATCTACCCGTTTCTTATGTAACATTGACATCTTTTAACGTTGGAATCAATTAGGTACTTCTATATTTTAGCCATTGTGTTTTATAATCCAACGGTAAATGAATTTTGTTTTTTCTATAAATTCAATATAAAAAATTACAATTTACGAATTACCTACGACTACGAATGATCTACCATAAAATATTACAAAACGATACCAAGGGGAGCAAAAGATCATAAGTACCCCAGGGTCATTCACATGAAGAATATCAATCTAAAAAAAAGTAAATATTCAATTACGAGAAGCTATATACGAACCATGGAACAGAGAAACGAGACTCTATGGACAAGTAAACAAATTGATAATAACAATAATAATAGTCACGTACCAAAATGATATCTGGTGTCCACACGACGCCATTTTCAAATTCTACCTGTTACAGTTCCATTTTCAAGTTCTGCCGTTTACATATTGTGTCGGCAAGAAATTTGGTGTTTTCGTGTGAAAGGGAGACTTATCCGTAACAACTTAATGCTGTTTTAAGTCGATTCGGAAACGTGTGAATGCAGTCTTAGCTGAAATGTAGCATCAAGAATCATTCATGAAATTTCAATGAATCTCAAAACTACTCCTTGAATTTTTTTGAATTCTCTGCTGTTGGCACGGCAACCTCATGTGTGACAGTTAAGATACTTGCGAGTCCGGAGGAGACGGGCTTTGGAATAACTGAGGTGAATGAATAATATTCTGTAATCAGGAGCAACGTAAAAGTTGTTTTGATTGTAAAGAACAACAAAAAACAAGCCTAGAATCCTGAGAAATTATCAGAAGCAAAACATACCGTTCAAGTCGTATTTCAGGGAACATAATTTCCCATTATCAACTGTTGTAGCTAAACCAGCATTTCCTTTTTCAAATTCAATCTATGTTTAACTTACTTCAGAATTGTTCTGCATCATTTTCTCATCTTGAATTTTCTTCAACGCTCTCTTTTTCACCGCTGGTTTTACAATCTCTGCAGCCTCAATTTCGCCATAAACTTCCTTCAACAGCTTTTCAACATCATTAGTATTGATGTAATAAGCATCATTAACATCAGCTCTTTTAGGCTTAGGGGGTGCTGCCGTCTGGGGGGTCATTGGCAGTGGTTTTGTAGGTGGGGTGGCATTCGTGGAATTGACGACAGCGTCATATGGGGTATCGTAGATATGATCTGAACATTGTGAATCACTTGAGGTTCGGCATGAAACATCGATCCACGGAAATTCATATCTATCTGCAGGCTCAGTGTAATCGGCTGAAAAAAAACAGTAACATCGTATTACAGAGGTAAACTACCTTCGCTACTTTGCCTACAATCAACCAGAAACGTAGGATTTTGCAATCAACCAAAAAAGTGCCCTTGTTGTTTCAGGAGGTGCGTTTTTTTTGGCTAAATACATTCACGTGAATTTTTTTTTCTCTCGGTGCTTGCATATGTTCAGATATACTAAGTTCCATATCACATTATTCACACAGGATGACTTCTGAATCTTGTGTCTTATACACGGTATAAACCGTAAATATGGCGTATTATGTATGTAGTGGATAACGTAAGCCTGGTAGACATAACGTTTATGTTAACTGAGCTGTTTGCTCTGACACTAGGGCTAACACGAATTGATCAATTTATTTACAGTAGGCATAGATATGAAAATAGCTATAATATAAGAGCTAATTCAAGACTACTATTTGAGAAAGTAAAACATTTACACAAGAAATAAAATACAGACAGATTAGCTACAAACACATAAGTTCCCAGATTTTACGATGCTTCCAAAATTTACAATGTTTTCTTTTTCAGTATTTACAAAGTATTAAATGTATACTTGTTCAAGAACCATAGGAAACAAGCCTAAAGATGAAAGATTACGTTCTGGCACTCACACCAGGGATGAAAACATGTCATTTCATACTATCTTAAGCCATACAGTTTCTGTAGAAGTGCAAAGGTGAAGTTATCAATTCAACTTACGCATCTTTGAACGAGGATGAGCACTGCTATCTGACGAACATCGAACCAAATGAGGTTTTAAATCGGGATAGAAATTTGGTTTGATATATCCAGGGTCTTCGTAATCATCATCAGAATTGCCTGGCGATTCTGCCGCGAGAGCAGATGCCATCAGTTCGTTATCTCGTTTGAGTTTCAAATTCTCGATAACATTTGTAGACGATTGGCTTCCTGGGAAACAATATTTAATAAGCTTAGTCGCTGAAATGCATATATTCATCATGACAAAAAACTAAGAATTGAGCTAGTGCTGAAAGTATGTTAAAATTACCAAATTTTCAGTTCCCAGTATATCTTACGAGTTTCCTTCGAATGTGATTTTCCAAAAAGTTTTCATCTTTGGTCCACCCGGTTCTAGAAGTAAACCGTGAAAATAATGGATCCTCTTACAAAGTTATTAGCAAATTAAATGTAAGGAATATTTAACAAATGTCAGGTGCTGGACGAGGCAAAGAAATCTTATGCTAATATGCCAATCTAAGCCAGGGTGGTAGGAAACAAAGTTGAAGCTATTGAGACAGGTACGAGAAAACAATTGGTTTCCTTCCATCCATGATCAGAAAGTCAGAACTTACTTCTTCTGGCATAATGCGGACGCTGTGGGGTTGTAGGACGCTGCTGGGTAGGCAAATGTGGAGACGACTTGCTCAAATCAACTTGTTGATGTATCCAGTGTGGAGGGATTGGTTGCGGATTGCTAGAATCTTGAGGAGGGCCCGGGGATAGAACATTTGGCGGCTGATAAATCAAATCCAATTGAAGATCGCGGGCTGGAGGTTCCGGGGCAGGAACACTCGGTGGCTGACTGCTTAAATCTGGTTGAAGATCGCAGGCTGGAGGCTCCGGAGCAGGAATATTTGGTGGCTGATTGCTCAAATTTGACTGATGCTCTGCAGCTGGAACTGGAGGAGGCGATTTGTTCGGATGAGCAAGAACCACAAAATTATCAGAATCATCATAAATTTCTTCACTGACTGACGACTTTATTTTGTGCTTGTTTTTCTTCTTAGGCCTGTGGAAATTCGCGGCAAATGCTGACGGCAATTTTGACAGCCGTTTCTTTGCTTTACTTTCTTGTTGGTTCTTAGCCTCTGGTTGATTTTTAGCCTCGTTTTGTGACCTCAACTCGACTTGTTGTTGTGGTTGCGCTATCAAATCTGGTGGAATTTTTATATCTTTCTTTGCGTATATCGGAGAAGAAGGAGGGGATGAAGCGGACGTCCGTTCTGCAAGTAAGTCTGCGAGCGGACGACTTTCAGCTGAATGCATACTCTCTCCTAAACCAAGGTCCATTGCAACCTTTGAGATTGCTTGCTGAGACTTGGCATTTGTTCTTTCGATATCTAAAAAAGCAAGACAGTAATGGAATCAAACGGCAGAAAGCAGGCATACCGGGTGAGTCAAAAAAAAGTTCGTGCGTTTCGTGGGCTGTGAAATAAAAAGTATGTGACCGATATTTAAAACTGAAATGTTAATCTATCAGATAGAGGCTAACCTAGATGAGAAAATTCTATTTTGTAATGCCCCTCATCTTATAGACCCAGAAATTAGGAAGATAATAGTAAAGGGCACGTTTTGGAATAAATATTCCACACTCCATTTTGGTCCATGATTTACCTTCTAGGGAAACTAGAATTCCATGTCTCAATAAGCATAAATCTGTGCCTGACCGTCTCAATTTTGTATGTAAATGTGCATAAGTCCCACTTTGAGCAAAAGATCAAATTCAATTCAAAAGTGTGAAGAGCGTTGTTGTTGTTGCAGCGAAAACTGGAATTATGCCGTGAGCCCTTTTGTGACATCGACTTCGGTCTCAACAAACTTTCCATATGAAAGCAGGCCTTCAGTTATGGAGCAAACTGTAACATCAGAGCTTTAAAATTTACAATGTAGTTTTGGTAAGTACACGTCAATTTTGTAAAACACACGATACTGAGCCGGTTGAGAAAAAGCGATTTGGCAGCCCTACGAATAGATTTCACATCTTCGACACAGGCGACCATAATGTTTGGCTCTCTCTTCTGCTTAACAAGGGCAGATTTTGTAATACAATAGCATCAGTCTCTTTGGTTCACACCTCAATTCAAAGCGATTAACCAATGCAGACAAAAGAAATTCTCTCAAGCAGAAATTGAAAACAAACGAAGCCGCAAAGTTGCCCTGAAACCAGTATGGCAAACTCTCGTTTGGTGCGGGCGAAGGGAGGTTTTTAAGAGAAGGTATGTGCTTATAACAAAAGAAGATGGGTAAATCTAAAGTTCTGTCTCGCGGATTTTGTTTGTTTGATTCAGAAACCGAGCAGAGGGCTTTACAATTTTTGCATATTTATTGCTCAGACGTACGCAGTCACTCCTCAGCTCCTGAATCAAATAAACAAAATCCGCTAGACAGAACTTTAGATGTACCCTTCTTCTTTCGTCATAAGCAAATAACTTCTCTTAAAAACCTCCCTTCGCCCGCACCAAGCGAGAGTTTGCCGTACTAGCTTCAGGGAACTTTTGCGGCTTCGTTTGTTTTGAATTTCTGCTTGAGAGAGCTTCTTTTGCCTGCATTCGCTAATCGCTTTGAATTGAGGTGTGAACCAAAGCGACTGATGCTACTGTATTACAAAATCTGCCCTTGTTCTTCTGCTTATTTTGATTTGAATGAATGCCCTTACGGGAATAAAATCTTTTCTTCACAATGACGAATAGCTTTGTCTCTTCAAAATCTAAATTACTTGTTTCACTGAATTTGACCCAGTTTTCATGATGCAGGTAGAACTTGAAAACGGCAGAATCCTATGCCGCCTTGGAAAATGAGCTCCCGTCTACACGATGCCGGTAAAATTCTATGTTTACTCCAAAGAAAATAACAACAGATGTCAGTAATCAATCAAGATAGATAAATCAACGACAACAATAGGGACAATAGGTAGCATTAAAAATGTTAGCCTCGTGAAAAAAGCAGCAGAAATTCTGCAGGCAAAGTGCGTTTACACGATGACGGCAGGATGTGAAAACGGAGGAATTACAAACTTTGCCGTTTTGCTAACCGACACAAGAATTTCCAGATTCTGCCGGCATCATGTAGACGGGAGGCCGAAGCGGCGCTATTTTGTGCAGCTTTCAAATTCCGCCGGCATCGTGCAAACGGGGCCTATGTCCTTGCTTCTTCAGTACCAACGCATGGCTAAAAAATTAACAGTCTCATGAAGTTAGTAAAAGTATAACATTATTCGTGATTTCTCAAGGCTTCACACTTTTGAATATAAAATCAAACTCACCACTCTCCTTTCTGTCTGCCGAAAAATGGTTTGGAACATCAGGTAAACATTGAATAACAGTTGTCGAGGCATTACAAAGACTTTTGACTTTATCTGCATTCTCAACGTATGCGTCCATGAGGTCCAGTAAGGCAGCTTTTATTACTTTTGTCTGAAATGAAAGAAATGAAGATGATAATTCAAGAAAGAAGCGATGAGTTACTTACCTATGACTGAAATTTATAAAACAAAATGTGCACTATGAATAAATCTACTATTCACGAAGAATACTTTCATGGAGCGAAACATAAGCACGGCGGTGACGCGCCTAACTGCCGAATGTGCCAGCCACATCATTGGGCATTGTATTGATTGCTTACCTTGGAAATAAGCTGTGGCAACTTTTACCGATAGAAATAAAACAGTCAAACAGGCGTCGACCTCCTATCTTCAAAAAAGAAATTAAATATTGGAGTGGGGATAAATGCAACTGCAGACTCTGCAAAGTATTCATCCCAAAGTTGGATTTCTAATAGGATAGACTTTGATTCTATTTGTACTGTAATATATATTGGCGTTTTAATAATTCTATTTTATCAATTGTAAATTAAGTTTGTTAAAAATAGTAGGCGCTAATTAGCTCTAATTCAACTATTTCTAATTTTTCAGACCACTTTAAATAAACGTTTAAAACTGATGATAACGATAAAATAAGGCATTTCTATTCATCAGAGGACGCTTTCTTCCTCATAAAGAATGTATTGAAAATCTAATACGATGCCAGAACGCTTTCTTTGAAAACTTACTTCATTTTGATATTACTGCAGAACAACAGAAGTGCTGTTCTTGAAGCATCCACAAATTTTGCCATTTCTCTGCCATAAATCAGTAGTCATGAGTTGGATTAACTCAAACAAGGTCTCAAACTCTAAGCTGATGCTTGACTTATGCAACTGTGTAAAAACTCAGATAACTGAATCTAAAGCTCCCCCACAGCAGCTAAACAAACGGGGCATAATTTTTTTTGGGACATCGTATATGTGAAATTTTTGGAGCATACCTTGAATATTTCTCCTTTTATAAACTTCACTTGTAGTTCAGCAGCCAGCTCTTCTTCTTCAGACGAATACTAGGGGCAGATTTTGCAAAAGTATTTATAACTGCCCGGTGTCTAAACAAGTAATCCTGTCTGAGAAACGACCCAGATCATATTTGAAGGCCAATCTCCAAATTCCTCTCTTACGGCCGATTTACTAGCCAGCGTGCAGACTCAATTGATTCCCAGAGAAGTGAGGTTCCTCCTCCAGTAGAGTCTGCGAATCAGCGATACAAAGCGAGTCTGCTGATATCAGCACAGGCATATTTTGATTTAATTGGGACGTGCATAAACAAACTTAGCCAAATAAATCCTATTGCGTGGGGGTGTTTTGATTACCTTATTTTTAATTCTACTTGTGATTGCCCCACTGAATCTAAGTCAATAAGAATATTTACGAGAATTCCTAGAACATGTTTATCAATCAATCAAACTAAAAAGGAACAATAAAGATCTCTTTCCACCAATGGGGTCTGGTTCCTCGAGCCTAGGAACCACACGTGACTTCAGACAGGCTTTGTGTTACTGATGCGCAGACTCTACTGGAGGACGAACCTCACTTCTCTTCAGGGAATCAGTAGAGTCTGCACGCAGGCTACCGATTTACACGATCATATTCACGTAACATTTGCTTCACATTGTTATGTGATCAAAGAATATGATCATGTCAACGGGATTCATAGTTGCTTGAAGTTATGTGAAGCGATGAAAATTAATTCCCTTTAATTTTCCATTAACGATTTTTCGTTTGAAGGCCGGTCAAATTGGGCCAATTTTCAAATATTTTTTATTCAGCCTTTTGTTGATATCCTGTACTATTCTTGGTTATTTTTCGTGGCTTTTTTAGGTGCATACTTGTTGATAAATCCACAATTTCTTGACATCCTTTCGTCAAATCATTAGGAAATTTGGAAATGGATTATGTCGCAAGCGCGGCCATTGCACTGTGATCCAGCAAATGTAATAAATGCCAAAAATTGAAAGTTCTCAAAATTAATCAAACTATAGCTCTTTTGAAAGAGCAATGATTGACAATCAACATAAAAGAAGAATTATCAAAATCGGACCAGTGAGAGCCAAGAAACTGATTTTTGAAGTTTCAAGATATCACAAGTTTATAAATTTCATATCAAAAAGACAATGAACACTCCATTTACGCTAACTTCAAAATTCAATTTCTCTGCCTACACTAATCCGATTCTTGAAATTCTTGTTTTATTTTGATCGTATACATCTCAGCATCATTTCTAACTCATATAATCGAGAAGAAAATTGAGAAATTTCACGGATTTCGCGAATTACGAGATAGTACTATACTAGAGTATAAAAAGCTATATTTTGATAAAAACAGTTAAAAATCTAAAAGACGGGGTCAAACGGTGTCTTAGCAAAAAATATAATAATTAACTAGAACATGTCTAGAGTGCATCTGCCAAAGGATATGTTCAGGAACCTTCTGCGAAAAATTTTATGAAAGTTTCAGAATGTGAGGTCATTTTCTTAAAAACGACATGTGGTCGCATGTTAAATCAGTATTGTTTTATGTTGATTGAATTACTGTTTAAATAATGCCCTAAACTCATTTCAAATCAAAGCAAAGTCAATCAACTGAGTTGTAAAAATTCGCAATAGTCGGAAAAATTGAAAATCAAGATACTTTAGCGTACAGTGGATTGAAGGAACAACACTTCTTCTCGTTATGATGTCTGAACTGAATATTACGTCAAGTCGTATCAACAAATTCTTTTTTATAGCACAACGTTCTGTCTTATCACCATTAAGACCATAAAGCTTGACTTAATTCTTCCCCTTGAGATCCAGTGTCATTATCGTCCGACTTCGATGGTACTTTTTCAGAATGTGGCTCGCTTTTACTACAGCTGGGCAGACGCTATGAGCATTCTGACGAAGAGTCATATAAGTCGAGCTGCACAGACGTTTGTCTTGCTCTTCATCCTAGGCCTGCTCCAAACATGTTTGTTTAAGGCGTCTGGCCTGCTTTCAAACCGATCAGCTATCAGAGAGCCTTTTTTGAGAACTTAATGAGAACTTCAAACAGCTCCTAGTTATGGGCAAGCATTTGTTGTACAGACGAAAATCTTTACGCCGGGAAAATTGATTACTAAGTGCAGCATCTTAAAACAAGTGAAATGCTTCAGTTCATCAACGTCGATAGTCAAGTATTGTGTACGTTTTCGGAACTGTGAGGCAAACATCAAAGTAGTACGACAGAATAAAAGATTTTTGCCTTCTTCTTAAAATCATCAATCAGATCAATGACCATCTGTACTTGTACTATAGAGAGTACGGCCAACAACAGTCAACTAGGATACTAAAGCTCAAGAGCAAGCAATAAGTCAAATTTTCACACTCTAAATAGTGACGAGAAAGAACTTTGTGGTACGAAACAGAACTTGATATTATTTGATGTAATATTCAGTTCAGACATCATAACGAGAAAGAAGAAGTGTCGTTCCTTCAATCCACTGTACGCTAAAGTATCTTGATTTTCAATTTTTCCGACTATTGCGAATTTTTACATCTCAGTTGATTGACTTTGCTTTGATTTGAAATGAGTTTAGGGCATTATTTAAACAGTAATTCAATCAACATAAAACGATACTGATTTAACATGCGACCACATGTCGTTTTTAAGAAAACGACCTCACATTCTGAAACTTTCATAAAATTTTTCGCAGAAGGTTCCTGAACATATCCTTTGGCAGATGCACTCGAGACATGTTCTAGTTAATTATTATATTTTTTGCTAAGACACCGTTTGACCCCGTCTTTTAGATTTTTAACTGTTTTTATCAAAATATAGCTTTTTATACTCTAGTATAGTACTATCTCGTAATTCGCGAAATCCGTGAAATTTCTCAATTTTCTTCTCGATTATATGAGTCAGAAATGATGCTGAGATGTATACGATCAAAATAAAACAAGAATTTCAAGAATCGGATTAGTGTAGGCAGAGAAATTGAATTTTGAAGTTAGCGTAAATGGAGTGATCATTGTCTTTTTGATGTGAAATTTGTAAACTTGTGATATCTTGAAACTTCAAAAATCAGTTTCTTGGCTCTCACTGGTCCGATTTTGATAATTCTTCTTTTATGTTGATTGTCAATCATTGCTCTTTCAAAAGAGCTATAGTTTGATTAATTTTGAGAACATTCATTTTTTGGCATTTATTACATTATTTTGCCATTCTGGATCACTGTGCATTGGATGACAGTACGACATCAAATCAATGCAAAGACCTTCAGTTTTTCATCACTTCTTGGAAATCATACTTGCTAGCTATTGTATTTTAATTTCAAACAGGCGTATAGGTCTAGGACGTTTTGATGCGAAGACCTAGTATCTAAAGGCCAATCTCCAAGCGAATCGTTGCGATTGGTTATCGAGACTGCCAGTAAAATTAGTCTCCATATTTGTTAGCTCGATCGCTGCTGGCGAGACATTAGAAATTTAGATGGGAATTGAAAATTTGAATCAAATAGACCTAATCAGCTAAGGTTTGTTTTACTCATTTCAAGTCATGTGAGCACACTCCTGGGAAGCTTCAGTATTATGCTACTTTTTCCACTCATGTCACTACTTTGCATGGCACGAAATATGTTAGAAAAATCAAAAGATGTTTTATCAAGAGAATGATCACATGATTTGGACTGAGTGTAAACAAACGTTAGCCAACTTTTTCTGTTGCATAACTTAATTAAGCTAACTCTGCTTTCCACTCCACTGAGCAGCGAGTATCCGTTTTGCATAACCATTCCTCTTAGAATACAGTTAATTTCTCCAATACTATTCGGTCTAGGGAAGGGCGGTAAAAAGGACGTTATTCTACACAGTCTTGGCAAGATATGCAAAACGCTGCATTTGCAAATTATTTTTTTCAAAACTTCTTGTTGATTTCAGAAAAGTGGATTTATCTCCAAAACTACTCGAAAAGTTTTTGGTTTTCTTCTGCTATATCTTTAGCTAGGTTGTTCATCTACAACTTTACGAAGTCTGATTGAAAAAGCTAGGCTAGATTTGTCGCAAGCGAATTTCATATTTCTGTTTACTTTTCCGCAGTTCTGAAACTGGGAGAGGTTCTAATATAGATTTGATGTTTTCAGAATTCCACAGAATTTTCAATAGCTCTCAACATTCTGACCAGAAATCTTCAGTGGTACCAAAGACTCCCAGATTTTTTTAAAAAGAATTCAAACGTAAAAATATTCTCAATAATTCTCAAGGATTCTTCAGACTGCTCAATAACTCATCAAAATTCTTGTTCTGAAAAACAGTATTAATGTGTGCAAGGCATGTACTATATATAAGAACTTTTTAAGAACCTTGCAGGCTGGAATTTAGAATAACAGCCATGTAATTAAGAACCTATTCAGGCTATCGAAGAACAACCTAGGTTCTTTTATGCGGGTTTCTACTGTATGTCCAATAATTAGTTGTTCTGAATACATTCTAAAAGAGCTCACCTTAAAAATTTGATCTTCCAGTTCAGCTAATTTGCCCATATCACTCTTTCTTTTACAAACATCAATCTAAAAGATGTTTTAGATATTTTTAAAGATATGGACAACCAAGCATACCATTCGAATCCTTACTGGCTCCTAGCGCACGCGGAAATCGTCCAGCTTCAAGCTTATCAATCAGCCAATGACTTCACTGCTTTTCATCAACAAATGAACAAGTGAGAAAAATTTGAAATTTATATCACAATATCTGTATTTCCAATCATCGTTGATATTACTTGAAAGTACATGACTGGCAGATGAAGATGAAAATTTCCGGTCCTTTCTGAACAAAGAAATTGCTTTGAAAATTTAGTGCAAGCAGCGTTACTCCGTAAGTAGTTATGTAAAAAAATCAATGGATTAAGCCATTAAGCCACATTTCAAAAATCATTTTCTTGGTTTTCCGTTGTCCAATTTAAATATTTTTTGCGGTTTATAAACCTTCAGAGTGTGCTTGATAATACGAGAATGAAATAAATTCGGAATTCAAAACTTTGTTTTGCAATTTCTTTCAATCCCTGGTCACTTTGCAGAGAAATAGGTCGACAACTACAGGCTTTCAAACGTCCAAAAATCTTTTTGAGTCACCCAGTATATATTTCTCAACAAGCACCAACTTAGACTAAAACAGCCCGGTCGTGTCATTTACCTGTTCTTCGCATGAACCAAACTGACGAGTGTGCGACGAAACGCGTATTTGGTGAAATGATTTGGTGAAATAACGTTGTTGGTAAGTGATTACTTGATTTTCTTGCAGGTTTAATAGTTTTCTCTCCAGTTACAGGTTTATCTTAGATTTTGATTGTTGTTCTTTTACAGGAGTTGATTGTGTTTTCCCTACAGGTTACAATTTTATTGTGCGTCCATGGGTTTATTATGATGAGTCCGCTATTTACGGCTATTTAAAAATTTTGTACCACAAATCATTTATGTACAACTTAGGCTTATTAAAATCGGTGCAGTTTCGCTGCTTGATGGGCTGATAATACATCCGTCATCCAATTCAATAAACAAAGCGAAAACTGGGACTGAAGTTAGTCTAAGCACACATGTATCTTTTTATAAGAAACTGCCCAAATGAAACTCAATTCTCAGATCGCCAAAATCAAGAAACTATGGTACTGGAAAAATATAACTTAAGAAACTATTTATTTTGACAAAGAAAATTTTAACTATTTTTACTTCATTTAACTTGTTTCCTGTGTCAAATGACTTGAGGGTACTTTGTCTAAACATCGGGATTCACATGGACACAGGTGGTGAACTTGAAGATTGTTGCGGAGCCTTTAAGAAACTGGTGAGAAACTCCAAGTACTCAAAATCTGATAATTTAAGAAACTTTCAGTACTGGCCCAAACTCTTAGATCCTCATAAAAAATACGTGTAGCAAACGAGCGGAGGTATGCTTCGGGCGAAATAAACAATCTTCAGACGAAACAAATAGTTTGCCATGTAAAATTATTCCAGCATTTGAGACTCTTAATTATTTAGTGATCTGAGAGTTGAGCTGCTTGTTAAAGAAAGTGGAATTTAGAGTTTGCTCTCTTTGAGTTGAGTTTCTCATTAAAAGCATCTTATAAAAAATACATGAATTTGTTAGGTGTATCTCTTCATGTCAAGAGACTATGCTCTTCATTACGATAAGACATAACCAAGAGACAATCAAGTTTTGGTAAACAAAGGTAAATGCACTTGTTTCATAAATTATGCAAGATCATATGGCTACACTATCACCTATCACTTAACTTGCACTCTAACTACCAAAATTACTGAGACACTGCTGATATGGTTGCTAGAGCGATAACTTTGACTGTGTATTGAGTCTACGAGTCTAGCCTTAAAGACAAATGACGGAGATATAAGGTGACTCAAATCAGGGGCCTGGCAATCTAAATATTTCTTTTTTTATTTCCATATAAAAAATTACACTACATGCTACATCTACGTTCTACTATACTTTCTAATTACTCTACAACAATACCACACTACAGGGACGGGACCACAAGGAGCAAGAGACAATGACTACTCTGTGGCCATTAACATAAAGACATATAGATAAAAAATTTAATAAATTAAGACTAGATACTGATACTAACACATACTGGAATCTGTTCCACATTGGATGTCAGGCCAGCATAGGCGCGAGATGGCAAACGTATGCTGTCAGGTCAGGGTTGAGTTAACGATATCATTGGTCATGGACCTTTTATGTGCTTAACATCAAATGTGAAACAGACTTATAAAAGAAATAAGGAAAAATGTACTGTAAATAGTGGCTGTGTGGCGTAAAACGAAAAGTTATCCAAGCCGACCCGTTTTGTGAATGATATTTAGAGTAAGTTCGAGCAAATTTTTATTTACGTCATCAGGAAGTTCTTTATTACCATACAATAAGTATTGTACCAGAACGTTGTTTGGAAGGGTATTGATGTGGACAAATGGTCATAACAATTCCGAAACTCCAGCGAGAAGATCTCGTCGTTGAATGACAAATGAAGGGCAAAGCAACAATCTAAATATGGTCTATTATTTGTCATTATATTTGATGATCTCAAGAGATTATCACAACGATTGGACAAATGATGGCAGGCACCTATCTTTTGTTCTATTTTTAAACTAGACACTATATATCCGTCATTTGTCTTTAAAGCTGGATTTCCACTAGGCGTGAAAATGTCGAGGAGGAAAATTTACGGCAATTTAATTGGCTGATCGAATTGCCACCGTGAAAAAATGTCGAGCCGCGAATAGTAAGAACACGTTCTACTTTTCGCGGCTAGACATTTTCCTGCCTCTCAACATGTTAGCCCCTGGGAACTTTTCCCAAGAGACAATCATGAAAAGTCCCCAACAATTTTTGGTGATTTTGTGGTACTTTGATCAATAATTAACGGGGGGGGTCACTGGGGGGTATGCAATTCCGCAATTCCGCAATTTTTCTGCCCTGTTTCCGCAAATCCGCAGACAGAAATTGGCTATTTCCGCTATTCTTTAGGGTTATGAGCAAAGTCTTCCTACTTCAGATAAAACACAACATAAACCATTTTCCTTCCATTTTGCACGTGACTGATCAGATTCAAGCAGTTTGCAGTCATCATGGGTGATTATTTCGCGCGAAAAATTTCGTTGTTGCTGTTGCTATTGTGGCTGTTGTCTTCAGATCTTTGTGATATGTATTGTTGTCGTTTGTTTTGGTGCCTTTAAGTAAATGTTACACAATATTTTGACGGAATGAGCATCAAATCTGCGATTTTTTAGCAACTAATATTAATTTTGCAGAAATATCCGCATTCCGCAAAAATGCAACAAATATCCGCAGAAATGATGCTTAATTTCCACATTTCCGCACCGAAAATAGGCTGATTTCCGCTATCCGCAAAACCCCAGTGACCCCCCCATTAACATCTAGTAATTTAATTCTGATGGTACCATAGATGTACCAAACATATTTTAATTACTGTACCTGTTTCTGTAGACCATCAATCTTTTCTTTTGATTTCTTGTGTTCCTTCCTAATGGCATCAAGACCTTGCTCAACTTGAAGGACATTGTTCAATGCTTTTGAGAAGCCAAGACACTGGAAAATGAGGCAGCTGTATAGTACATCATAAAAGTCTAAAGTAAACATCATCATTTTCAACAGTTATTGTGTTAGATGTAAATGAAATGTGTGTGCAGAATAATTAAATAATTTTGTTCAAGCTTACACTACAATTTTAGCTTTCAGGCCTTTTCTTGAGGAAAGTTGCACGAGAGTGCCAGAACGCTCGCGTAATTTCGTTTGCGCGAGCGATCGCACAGGTAAAGATTCACAAGCACTGTTTATTCCTTGGAAAAGCAAGTTACAATGAATCTCGATATTATTATTGTCAAATGAGAATGAATCGTTGGAACACTAAATGTTAGTCTTTTCAATCATATGGTAAGCACGGATCGATCAAGATGAATCTTTACTTTCTATCTTCTGTTTCTGGAGTGTATTTGGTCTTACTATTTATCAACTCTGAACATCGGGCAGGGAATTTCTTGGCTCCTTCTTTAATTAAGACCACAATTTTATTCGCCGTAATTCAGTTAAGATACGGTAAACAGTACGACGCTCTCATATCGAAGGGCTTTAAATGGGAAGAAAGGTTTTGCATTCAATGATAAACGTAAAGGATTGATGCACGTTGATTGATGAAATGACGAATCTGATGTCTGGCAATCATATTTGTACCATCGATGAGCCTTCTGCTACAAAGTTGATTCCCTTTTTGCGGTTTCTATGAGGATGATTCCTTGTCTTCTTGAAAGACTTAAAATTTCTTCCGAAAGTTGGTTCCCTTCTTTTAGCATTTTAGGCCCCGTTCACGATGTTGAAATTGTTTAAATTATATTTCCGTTGCTCTTAGAACCAATGTTTAATTAAATCATCTCCCCTACCGATCCCAGTAAGATACTTTCCAGCTTTAACTCTGAGCTTATATAATGTAGTCATTCTAATATCAGGTTTCTATCGCATGTTTATGCTACTGTATTTCGTTTTCCCAAAAAAGATGTTTTCTTGAAGTATGATCATTTCCACCTGAGGTCAAATCCATTAATGCCGTTTTTCACAACTTAACACAAGATTTGTTCATTGATCAAGGAGAATCTTATCCTATTGCAATTCACAAGAAATTGTTGAGAGCAATTTCCCCTAAAATTGGCAATTTTGCGAGAGCGATAAAGAGCTCGCGTGATCATGTTTGCGCGAGTGCTGACGCGATCGCGAGCGATCGCTCGTGTAAAACGAAAAGGCCTGAGCTGTACATACAAGCAGAAAAGTTCATCTTCAAGAAAAGCACATCATGTTCCCAAAAAGGTTATTCTTGCAAGGTTATCTGGTGGTATGCTGGCAAAACTTCTCAGCTTGAAATTTCTGATGGAAAGTCTCCCTGAGTAGAAATTGCTTGCATGTTTAACACTTTCACTCTTCTAGTTATTTCAATCATATGGAGCCAAAAAAGTTCTCTAGTTGTAGTACCAGCTTCACAAAAAAGTGGCAGAGGACACAATTTGCCAGATATATACTGAACTTTTACATGGCTTTTGATTCAACACAACACATGAAAAGAGTGGGGGTGTACCTCAGGTTGCTTCCCTTGTATGGACAATTTTTCCAAGGCAAATAAATTACTGACCTGCTCTGCAAATTGCTTCTGAACAGTTGACCACATAAGAACAACATCATACAGTTTCCCTACCATATCATGAAAGGCAGGATTGGATTCACCTTTGGCCCATTTCAGAAGAGATGTAGCAGCTAAAAAATAAATTAGCAAATACCAGGTCAGAGCACCATCAAAGATTATCCATTTTAGACACTGATAAATTGCACATCAGGGAAACTTTAAAAATTGGTGGTTTATTGGTACTTCCAAATTATGGTGAACAAGAACATTTGAGACATACTTGAACACACAGACCTGAAGAAGGAATGAGAAGTATGAAACATTTTACCTTGGCTACATATGAGATACAAGGAGGCCTTTGGCCAAGTATGCTAGGGATAAGCTGGTGACAGAGCATTACCTTAAATCCCTAAATGCTCTCATGGTTGGCTCAATTGACAAAAACACCCCAAAATGCAAAAAACACACTTGCCGCAGTTTGCGGGCAATGAATATGTGATATCACAAGGGCTTGCTTGACTGCCTTAGAGCAGTGTGAAGATGGTGAATAACTCACACCCTATCTTTTTCCCTTTTAAGTCATTCATTTTTTTGGGTTCAACAACTATGTTATTGTTTCCATCAGTCAGAATATACAACAGACATACTTCCATTCTGAGGCATCAAACTGTTAATCTTTTTCATTTTCACATTTGATGTCATATTCTCTTTTCTGTGCTGTAGTTTCTCTGAGTTACTTTTATGCTTCTATGCAAGAAATGGACCGTTTCCATGCTCCCTAATATAGGTCAATCCCTCCCCCTTTTATCTCCTTATCTTGCTTTGAAAGAATTTTGAAGCCTTCCATCTCCTGTAACATAGCCGCCAAATCTTTTCTTTTGTCCGAAGTTCCCAAGGGGCGCTGACTCATATCGTTATTTCATTACTTCCGCATTTCGCAGCTAGAATTAGGCCATTTTGGGTACCCCCCAATAAAAAAACATTGCACGCTCGAGTAAATCGAATTTTTTAAAAATTTCAACGGGAAAAGGATGCTAATACATAGGATCACAAGTGTTCATGTGGTTTCCTTGCAGTGGCTTGAAATGAATGATTGGTGGCAGTTTTAGAGGCAAGCATCAGTTTCTTTAGTCATTTTCATACAATTTCCAGTATGAAATCAATAGGAAGATTGTCGATTACGACTGAAGTTGGATGGAGCAAAGTATCGAAACAACTGCCAAATTTAATTCCTGCGCTTGGGATGGAGTGTGAATGAGACCAAATTAACGGAATTACGAACAATTCACAAGGAAGACGACGGCGGCATTGCACCAGGAGCGGTAAAGACCACGATGAAGCAGGTTTTCTTTCTATCTACTTTGCAGATGTTGTCTTGCTGTCAGCACATTTCAAATTTTAAATTCTTCTCGAGGAAGATTTTGACAACGATAAATGCTCATTGCTTGCAAGCAATGCATATCATTGCTTTACAAGAAGCCGCTAATAGCCAACTCTGTGCCTGTGTGAAGTTGCAAATTCAATTTTGTAAGAAGTTAGAAAATCTATAAAAAAAACTTTAAACCCGGGAAGAGCTGGGGTCAAGCGTAACTCTAAGTCCACAGACAAGTTTGTTGTAAAAGTTAATATAGTTTCACATCCTTTTTAAAAGGAACTGAATATTTGGCTCAATACTGAAAGTATCAAAAGTTTCTTATAAGATTATCAAATTTTGAGCACATTTCAAAACAAAAAATTTTGAAGCCTTTCCAAAGAGACCTTTCTCAAGTACCTTTCGAGCAATATGATACAAGAGATAAGTGAAAATGACGTAAAAATAACGTCTAAAACAGCATTGCAAAGGTTTCAAGGACCTTGTTTTGAAATTCACGAGGACACAGGAAAGGGAACACAAATAATCTGATAATCTTGAAAGACTCGTAATACTGACGTAAATTCTTAGATATTCTTAGTTTCTAATCAAAGGTACGTGCACTGGAGTTTCTTAATACTTGGCGGTCTGATGGCTGAGTTTCTTAAAAGCAGCAGGTTCTTACGAAAAGAATTCGTGTAACGGCAACTGTTAGCAATATTATTGTCTGGGAAATCATTTTGTTTTCGAACTCCAAAAAACCTTTTGACAAGCAGGCCCCAAGCAGGCAAACTTTTGAAATTTGTTGGCAAATTTTTTGTATATTCTCTCTTGTCAAGACATATCAGACAGTCAATGCAAATATGTTCGTAGCGTCTTTTCTTTCGATGTGAATGATTTGCAACAGTTGGAGATGTTGCCAAGTCCAGTCGAGCTTCAACGAACATTGCATTTGAATGAGATTTCCCCATTTTTGAAGTAACATTTAAAGGGAATCGACATGGTTAAAAGCTGGCCCGGGCCAGGTCAAAATTATAATCTATTGTACTCGACAGCTTCAACGCATCCGGTTTCATTGTGTAGCTAAAGAAACACTGGATTTGTGGGTGTTTCTCTGGCCTATTTATAGCGACTATGAGATATATACCTATGTCTATTCCCTTTAAGACGGTAAATTATCTTACCGACAAAAATATGACAACACTATCGCCTTTAATTATTTCTTTACCCTCCATTTCCTGTTGAGTCTGGATCAGAGTGGGGCACAAGTTGCCATATGGGGATGAAGCAAGGACTCTGGAGGGGCATGGGTCAGAAATTTGCATGGCAAGGTGAAGTAAAGCGCAGATCTCGAAAATTTCAGAAGAAATATGCATATTGTTGATAATTTTGCTAAAAAACTACTTTTTGGGGGGACGGCGAGCAAGATGCCGCTACCTGCTTGAAAAAACATCGAATTCCAGCATTCAGATCGCCATAATTTTTTAATCTTGAGTGATGGCACGGAGACTACATGAACACTTGTGGTCCTATGTATTAGCATCCTTTTCCCGTTGAAATCTTTAAAAAATTTGATTTACTCGAGCGTGCAATGTTTTTTTATTGGGGGGTACCCAAAATGGCCTAAATCTAGCTGCGAAACGCGGAAGTAATGAAATGACGGCATCTGATTGGTCAATTCTCGCAGAAAATGCGATATGAGTCAGCGCCCCTTGGGAACTTCGGACAAAAGAAAAGATTTGGCGGCTATGTTATCTCCTGTAGGATTCAGAACTTCTTGCCAAATCTTGGATAGATTTCCCATTACATTTCACACATACCATTGACTCTTGCCATAATAACCTTTAGATTAGATTCATAGAGCAGTTTCTCCTCTGAGATAGTTACAACAAGGCTTGTGTGAGTCCGCAGTGCCTCAAATCGTGAGCCAAAGGTCATCATTGTTAATCCTGAGCTGTTGATTAAGAAAATAAATTGATGTTATTGAAAAATAATTTTGCAGCCGTAAAAGTCAGGTGCAATAGACAGGGTTTGCGAGGGGTTGAGTATCATCTGTCAAACTTGCTATTCACAACCATAGATGTAGAAACCAGGGGGCACTGGGGGCACAAGCCCAATCAAGATTTTGCAATAAACAAAGAAGTACCCTTTTTATCTGTAGAAAACGCTCCCGTTTTCTTAGGAAAAAAGTGCCCTCAAAGTGTTGTCTCCCCCCAAGTTCGAGAAGCTTCCTATCTCCCAGCTGACAACACAGGTTCTTGCATGTGAGAACAAAAGATCTATCACTGATTTTGCATCTCTCGCAGCTTCTTTTAAAGTCTACTTGCAGCTTGCACTTTCAGATTTATTTCTCTCTCTGCTATGCATAAGCCAAATCATCATTTCTTCCAAGCTGGTTTCTGGGTTCTGCAGAGGCAATCCGGCCTCATTTTGCATTGTTTCGGAGGATTTCAAGTTCAACTACCGGTGTCTAGGTATGAAATTAGCTGATACTTTTTTTTGGTTTTACTGACGTTGGACTAATATTCTGGGTTAAAAGAAAATTTCTTGGACTGAGTGACCCTCTACATATGTATGTGCTGATTGCCCCCCCCCCCTGTTGGGTGAAAGGTATGGATAAATTTTTATAAAACGTTTTCTTGCACTTTTCCTCTAGCTACAACCACTCAATCTACCTCTCTTCTTGCCATCATATGTTAATGTATCAATTCAGGATCTACTGTTTTCCGGCAATCAACACACCCCATGTTACCCAGCCTACAGAGTCAGCTTATCCACTTTACCCCCGCAGACCCATGCAAATCATTTGAGCTTAACAGTTTTCAAACTGAGTTCCAGAGCTATTGATAATTTCTTGTAAATTAGTAATTACCACATCCTGAATGTATGTCTTGCTAAAAGTGTGATTCCAGAAATAGATTGACCACAACATCTAAAAATCTCTTTGTTTGTTACGTTTGTTTTCAATGTCAGAGGTCAAATTGTTGGATGGAAAAATAAACCTGCCTGTGTCAACGGTAATTCAGGCCTATGGGGTCTGGGCAAATTCATTTTTTTGACAAAATTCTGGGTTAATTAAGAACCTGTAATAATGGTTTCACCAAGTTTCAAAAAGGAGAAAGATGAATCCAAGCACCGACACGGAAGTTAGGCCTACTAATGCTCGTATGACGTATAAAGACGTAGGCCAACAAACAAACCATTATTGTTCTTTTCTGTAAGGTCAGGATAGACGGTAAAATGAATCATAAAATGCAAATCTCACCTTGAATTGATCAAGAAAATATGCCCCTCTCCTTTAAAAGCTTGGGTTTGAATGACTTAATCTCCGGTGTTGATCTTTGTAACCTTAATTTATCTCATGATCCTTGTTCGTTCGATTCGCGCCGTTGCAAATCACAACAGGAAGTTCAACTTTGCAGTTTGCCTTGCTTGACTCTCCGTTCCCTGTGATATGCGTCTCCGCAATATTTCTTGCCCAATCTTCTTTGACACTCGTGTCGTCAGTCACCGCCGCGCCCTCGCCGCAAACACTTTTCTCCGCAGAGCTCGCAGAGAGGCTCCATTTTGCAAGTCGCGAGCCCGGGGTCGCGAGTGCCGCCACATGTGCTCCCTTCGTTTGTTTGCAGCAACAAACTAAGGTCCGAGGCTAATACGTAGTTTCCAAGATTTTAGGGCATACTTGCTACCAAAAGTTTCTGATGAGTTTCTTATTGCGAGGGCTTCCAACAAATGTGAAACAGCCATTGATATACCCTCCACGGGGGGGGGGGGGCTCTTCCATAGAAAAGGTACCTGGGGATGTGCCGCCCGCAAGGGTATGCTTTTTCAAACCTTGTAGTCTAGTCAAGGGTATACTTTTTGCCAATTTCAGTCCATTTAGTCTAGCCAAGGGTATACTTTTTGCCAATTTTCGCCCATTTAGTCTGGGCAAGGGTATACTTTTTGGCAATTTTGGTCAAAGAAATGTCAAACTTCGGTAATTCCTGTAAAGAAACCCAAATTTTTTTCAAATTTCGGTCCTTAGAATGCAAAAATTTGGCAAGTTTTGCCTCAAAAAGCCAATTCATGGCACTTTGATGTAGAAATTAGTCTAGCCAAGGGTATCATTTTCAGAAAAATTGGTCTAGCCAACGGTCCTATTTTGAAACAGTGGGCGGCACACCCCTGCCCGAAATTTAGCCGAGAGCCCCCCCCCCCGTGATACCCTCAAATGTCAAAACAGCTGCTGATATACCCTCGGCACGATCCCGGCACAATTCGCTCTTAAATATTAAATTTTTCCAGAGCCTTATGTCTGTCTAGAAACAGATGTCATCTGAGATTTGCGATAACGCAAAATTCCTTTCGAAACAACCTCTATTATTGTTATTTTCGAGAACATTTGCATTGCAGGTGACATGAGGGTTATTGGTGTTACTTTACAGTATCAGAAATATTTTTGAGTGGCCTTGGAAAGTCGATACTACAAATAACAATAGTTTCCTTGCTTTTTCAATCCAGGTAGCAAGGTTTCTTAAATTTTGAAAACTTGAGCCTGCCGTTTCTTACAAGCTGAGTTTGTGAACTTAATGCTTCTAGCTCCCGAAAGCTGGTGTCTCTTTGCAGACATTTTCGTTTCATCTGAAAATATCAGATAGTTTCATAAATTTCACTACGGTCAAAACCAGAGCTGCTGCATTAGCAATAGTGGATTAAATTGTCAAATTATAAAACATGACAGTCCCAGCAAGAACCAAAAATTGCTACAAGCGCACAAACACAAAAGTTAATTGAACATTGAACAGATACTTTTATGAAGATTTCGGTCAAGATACAGTTGCTTTTTCTAAAATGACTAGGCCATTTTTACAGTTATACTTTGAATTGGAAATGAACACCGAGAGCTCCCTCGAAACTAGATAACTCATGAGACATTCAGGGATCCCATTGTCACAGTTTTATGATCAACTTGTGTGCGCTTGCCTGCAATCCTGTAAAGTTGCAGTTAATGCCACGCTTGTAATTTTGCAGTATACTTTGCACTAGTTCTGGCAGCTCTGGCTTTGCCCAGACAGCAAATTTTGAGTTCATTGATTTTTAACTCTGCCACCAGGTCATAAAAATTTCAGAAAAAATAAATCTAATTATTCTAAATTTCGAGAAAAATAATTATTTAATTTTTAATATGAAACAGCTTGGGTTAAAACTTTTCAAATCCGTTGCGTTTTTCAGGGCCATCCGGCACATTACTACTTGTTTCAAATTGCTAGTGTAAAACTTTAGCTCATAATAACATTCAAGTGAGTTTCACTGCCTTCTCAGGCAGAAGCTTCCCTGCCTTCTGGGATATCAAAATATAGCCCACCTTGGCAAAAATGCTAGTCTGTGAGCGGGACTTCATTAGAATAAATTAAAGTCTCTCTCGACAGGTAATCATTGATACCAGTTACCAAATATTTGTTAGTGTTGCAGCAGTGTCGGTGCCAGCTCTGAAAAATCGGAAAGAAGTGCGGAGGGGGGACTTTGACATAACTTTTCAGTTTAAAGGTATACCCAACTCATTTTATGTCATTTTCTTTGAAAAGTTTTGCGAACGTTTGGGATCTGGGGGCGACGTTCCTCCCAATCCCCCCGTGGCACCTCCACTGTGTTGCAGGTATCATTGAATCGTGTAATCTCTATGGTAACAATCTCAAAGCGCATCCCCTAGCTTGCTTGTGCAAAGGGAGACTGTGTCGGTGGTTCCCATATAATCAGCACGAAAACAATGGTGAACGGCATCAAGGACCGAGATACAGGGGGGTCCAGGGGGGCCATGGCCCCCTCAAAATATTTCAGCAGTTGCTACAGTAAATCTTTATTCTTTATCATTCTAGTATTTCAGAATATCAGATAGGTACTCAATCTTCTTATGTCGGGTATATCTCGTTCACTTTCTACCTTTCATTAATCTAGGAAGCTCTTTGGGGGGGGGGGGTATTTACAAGCTAACAAACATAACTCTCACCATAACTCTACAGTGGCCTCTGGTAAACATTCCAAACGTAGATTTACTTGTAAAGTCAATCCGTGTTGAGAAACAAAAATTAGTGTACCGTTAAGCCAATTTGAAGAGTTTGGTCTTAAATTTTTTCCAGGAGAGTACTCCTACACCCCCTCCAAGGTTCTTGATCGCTTAGCTCGTCACCCGGTTTGCCCATGGCCCCCTCAAGTAAAAAATTGTATCTCGGTCCTTGAACGGCATAGTCACTTTCTTTGCGTATTTTGCCTCGTCGGGCACTTAGCTGCAAATATTTCGCCCACCGGACCTTTGGCAATTGCTATGGCATGGCCATCAGGCATTCGCCAAAAGATTACCCCGGGCTCGATCAAGACCTTACAATGACTACAGGATCCCCCTGGCCCTTAACTGCTTGTTATGACCTGGGAAAAGTGCTTAAAACAAACTCATGAAAGTTGATAAACCACCTCATGGTATTCTTATACAGACCTCACGCAAACACTACTACATCTGTAGTGCAACAGCATCAGGCCTGACAAGACCCGACTTCAATAACGCGCAGAAGCCACTTGACAGGATGTTGAAATTTCTCGCGATCTTATTCTGCCTGAAAATCGTATCAACCCAATTCAAGTTTGCATATAAGGGCTACACTATTGCGACGATTGGGAATTTCTTCCAGCAACAAGATCATCAACATGTCAATGGCAGTCTTGATGAAAATGAACCAGCTTTGACGCCAGAATTTTTCCAATGTGGCGGAAAAGATTCTTGCAGTAATGTTGTAAAGGGGAAATTGACTACACAAACTTTTTCTGAGGAAAATAGCAATGAAGCTGATTTATGGGAAAAGATACCAACCTTCAAAAGTAAGAATTCAATTTTTGAGCGATTATGTCGTTTCTTTTGATGCTGCAGCACTGCAGAGTGGGACTAAGGGTATTTGATTGGTACCAACTTGTTAACGACAGACTTTTTTATACAATATAAAGATTTTACAAAAATGAGGTACCTAAGACTACACTTACAAACTACTGGACTACATAACAAGGACGACGACCCCGGGAAGCAAGGACCCATGACCATCCCAAAGGGTCATTACATAAAACACTAAACTAACTGACAAATACAAACAAACGGAACTGGAGACACACAAAAAAGACAGTTAATGCGCTAAACGATTACATACGGATACATATTAAGGATCTGTTTCACATTGGACGTCAGGCCAGCACAGGCGACAGTGCTAAGCTGCAGAGGCCCCGGTAAAGAGAACACCACCGACAACCATAGTCGCCGCTACTATCCTCCCCCCAAAGCCCCCACCGCTCAAAAACACCGCACCTGTGCTGTCGCGATATTATGGTTGGTAAATTTGAGTTTGCTTGGATGGACAGTTATTCAAAGGCAGACTTGCGGGAGAGACGCCACAGTGTGGGCTAGGGTGGACATGTCCAACCCACTTTTTTGAGGATTGATTTTCTAATTCGTCTAGATGCTATGAAAAAAGGTTGAGGGAGGGGGTAAATTTCCCTTCTCAAAGATCGGTACTCGTTTCCCTCCGTTCATAATTCAGTAGTCGTTTTGTTTGTCTCGCTAACAACCAACCATATGGGATTTCATTTCTTACCTCTTTAGAATATTCATCTATATAGAGTGATCATTTAGTTTCAAAAAAAAGTAAAAGTATTCTAGGAAAGCTGATCTGCATCGAAAGAGCCATCTTTAGGTTTTCCTGGTCACGTTTTGTAGCCATGCAATTAGACATTATTGTAAATAGGTATCGCAATGATAGCAACAACGACAACGACAACGATAACAACAACAACAACGTTTCTTAGTTTGAGCATCCATCAATCTATCAATAGAGATAACTACGAATATGCAATCAGTCTAGTAAATACACCACTTTAATGAAAAGCCTCGTTTTGGAAATTATTCAAAATTCTTACATACATATGAACATTTAGACTTTAGACGCCAAATTCGGATTTAGCACCCAAACTTTAGTCTAACCCCAAGTTTTCATGTCGCTAGCGGTCGTAGTGTTAATTTTATGGCGATGTAAAGTTTGAAAATCTATAAGGGATTTGACCGTGAAAATGACTTGGGGTGTAAAGTTTCACCCCGAACAACTTTTCACTGTCAAATCCCTCATAAATCTTTGAACTTTACATTGTCATAAAATCAACATCACAATTGTCAGCAATTCAAGAATATGTAATCAGACTAAAGTTTGGGTGTTAAATCCGAATCTGGGCTCGAAATTTTCATATTAAAGACAAATGACGGATATATAGCATCTAGTTTAAATATAGAACAAAAGATGGGCGCCTGCCATCATTTGTCCAATTGTTTTGATAATCTCTCGAGATCATCAAATACAATGGGATACAATAGACTATATTTAGATTGCCCAGGCCCCTTATTTAAGTCACCTTATATCTCCGTCATTTGTCTTTAACAATAGGAAGAGATTTTGAAAAATTTCCAAAACGAGGCTGCTTATTTAAAGTGGTGTATAGGTTCGTCTCTCATTAGCTTTTTCTTGTTTCTTTGCTGGGACAACTGGAAAGCAGTTACCATAGATGTGATAATTCAATAGAGAATTGCAGATGTAAGAAAAGATCCATTTAAAATATGAAAGATTTCGTCAATGAATCTGTGATCCTCAAAAACATCTACGGCAAGAAGCAAGTAATTTGATGGAATAGTCCATCAATCAAGGGACAAAGGTTGAATAGGTGTGGGAGGTCATAAAAAATTTGCAGACATCGTAAAAAATCAATTTTATAGAAGTGAGATATCTATAGAGAATTGCAGATGTAAGAAAAGATCCATTTGAGATTTCATCACAGAATCTGTGATGCTCAAAAACATCTATTGCAAAAAACAAGTAGTCTAGTTTGATGAAATAGTCCATTAATGAAGGATGTCATTAAGATTAGGTGTGGGAGGTCATTAAGAATTTCGAAACTTCAAAAAAAGTCAACTTTATAGATGCAAGAATTCAACAAGGAATTACTGATGAAAGACAACATCAATTTTAAAGACGAGAGATTTCATCACAGAATCCGTTATGCTCAAAAACATCTATTGCAAAAACCAGGTATTTCTATGGAATAGTCCATTAATCAAAAAACATCGATTGAATAGGATTCAAAAGTCATCAAAAGTTTGCAATGGTCGAGGAAAATCAATTTAGATATGTGACAATTCAACAGAGAATTGCGGATAACAGAAGACATAAATTCCAAAGATGTGAGATTTCACTACAGATTCTAGCATCTATAACAAGGAACAGGTATATTGATGGAATAATCGATTACTGAAAAAACTTCGATTGAATAGGTGTGAGAGGTCATCAAAAATTCGCAATTGTCGAGGAAAATCAATGTATAGATGCGAGAAATCAACAGGGAATGGCAGATGAAAAACAACATCAATTCTAAAGATGTGAGAATTCATCACAGAATCTGTGGTGCTCAAAATCATCTATTGCAAGGAGCAGGCAATTTGATGGAAAAATTCGTTAATCAAGGAACAGTAGTTGAAAAGGTGAGGTAGGTCATTAAAAATTTGGAAACTTTGGACGAAAGTCAACTTAAAGATGCGAGAATTCAACAGGGAATGGCAGATCAAAAACAACATCAATTCTAAAGATGTGAGAATTCATCACAGAATCTGTGATGCTCAAAATCATCTATTGCAAGGAGCAAGCAATTTGATGGAATGATTCGTTAATCAAGGAACAGCAGTTGAAAAGGTGAGGTAGGTCATTAAAAATTTGGAAACTTTGGACGAAAGTCAACTTAAAGATGCGAGAAATCAACAGGGAATTGCAGATAAAGACAACATCAATTCTAAAGATGTGAGAATTCATTAAAGAATCTGTGATGCCCAAAAAACATCTAATAAAAAGAACAGGCAATTTGATAGAACAGTCCATTAATCAAAAAACATCGACTGAATAGGAGTGGGAGGTCATAAAAAATTTGCAGTTGTCAAAGAAAATCACTTTCTATGAATATGAGAATTCAATAGAGAATAGCAGAAGTAGGAACAGATCCATTTTAAGGATATGGGACTTCATCACAGAATCTGTGATGCTCAAAAACGTCTATTACAAAGAACAGGTAAGGAATAGTCCATTTAGCAAACGACATCGACTGAAAAGGTGTGGGAGGTCATTAAAAATTTGCAATTGAAGGGGGAAATCCAATTCATAGACTTAAGAGTGTAATGCAGGCTTGTGGATGAAAGGCAACATAAATACTAAAGATGAGAGAATACATCACATAATCGGTGATGCTCAAAAACATCTATTACAAGGAACAGGTAATTTGATGCAATGGTCCATTAGTCAAAGAACAGAGATTGAATAGGTGTTGGAGGTCATTAAAAATTTTCAGATCTTAAAGAAAGTCAATTTCATAGATGTTAGAATTTAACAGAGAATTGCAGATGAAAGAAAACATATGTTCTAAAGATGTGAGAATTCATCACAGAATCTGTGATGCTCAAAAACATCTATTTCAAGGAACAGATAATTTGATGGAATAGTCCTATAATGAAGGAACAGAGGTTGCATAGGTGTGGGAGGTCATCAAAAAGTTGCAAGATGTCGAAGAATGTTAATTTCATAGAAGTAAGAGTTAAATAGACACTTGCGGTTGAAAGGAAACATAAATTCTAAAGAGGTGAGAATTCATCACACAATGTGCGATTATTGCAAGGAACAGGTGTCTTGATCGAATAGTCCATAAATAAAAAAAACATCCATTGAATAGGTGAGGGAGGTCATCAATATTTTCCGATTGTCGAAGCAAATCAATTTCATAGAAGTGGAAGTTTAATAGAGGCTTGCGGATGACAGGCAACATATATGTTGTAAACATGTGAGAATTCATCATAGAATCACAGAATCTGTGATGCTCAAAACATCCATTGCAAGGAACAGATGATTTGATGGAATAGTCCTATAATGAAGGAACAGAGGTTGAGTAGCTGTGGGAGGTCGTCAAAAATTTGTAGATATCGAAGAAAATCAATTTTATTGATGTGAGAATTGAATAGAGACTTTCGGATAAAAGGCAACATAAGTTCTAATGATGAGAGAATTCATCACAGTATCTGTGATGCTCACAAACATCTATTACAAGGAACAAGTAATTTGATGGAATAGTCCATTGATCAAGGAGTATTTATTGAACAGGTATGGCAGGTAATAAAAAATTTGCATATTGCGAAGAAAATAAATGTTTAGATGTGAGAATTCAATAGAGAAATGCGGATGATAGAGAACATAAATTCTAAAGATGTTAGAGTTCATCACAGAATCAGCGATGACCGAAAACATCGATTACAAGGAACAGTTAATTTGATGGAATAGTCCATTAATCAAGAAACATTGATTGAATAGGTATGGGACGTCATCAAAAATTTGCAACGTCGAAGAAAATCAATTTGATAGATGGGAGATTTCAATAGAGACTTGCGGAAGAAAGAAAACCTAAATTCCAAAGATGTGAGAATTCATCACAAATTCTGAGATGCCCAAAAGCATCTATTAAAGGAACATTTCGATTGTTGGAATAGCCCATTAATCAAAGAACATCGATTGAATGGGTGTTGGAGGTCATCAAAAGTTTGCGGATGTCGAAGAAAGTCAATTTTATAGATGCGGGTATTCATCAGAGAAATGCGTATGAAAAGAAAATATAAATTTAAAAATGTGAGAGTACACCACTTCGATTAACAGCCTCGTTTTGGAAATTATTCAAAATTCGTTCATATGAAATTTTGGAGGCCAAATTCGGATTTAGCACCCACACTTTAGTCTAACCACAAGCTTTCATGCTGCTAGCAGTCGTGGTGTTAACTTTATGGCGATGTAAAGTTTAGAAATCTGTAAGAGATTTGACCGTGAAAATGACTCGGGGTGTAAAGTTTCACCCCTCTGACGATTTTTCACGGTCAAAGCCCTTATAAATCTTTGAGCTTTTCATTGTCATAAAATCATCTTCACAAATGCCAGCAGGTTAAAAGCATGTAACTAGACTAATGTTTGGGTGATAAATTCGAATCTGGGCTCAAAATTTCCATAAGATCAGTAGGAAGGAATTTTGGTGTATTCAAAACAGTATCTGGGATGCAAAAAAAATTCATTACAAGGAACAGGTAATTGGATAGAATTGTCCATTAATCAAGAAACATTGATTGAATATATGTGGGAGGTCATCAAAAATTGGCAGTTGTCGAAGAAAATCTACCAGCTGGAAAGTTCGTGGTGGACCCCATTCCTTGATAGCCAATCAATCCCTTTCATTTTACAAGAACCCAGGCTGACTTTTAAGGATTTACTCTATTTTGTCGCTCTACTACTGCAAAGTATCATCAATACTAACCAAACGGCTATCAACTTCTCTTCTTTTAACCCGAAGGCTGCAAGGATCACTATGAATTTGGACAAAGAAAAAGTGGCATATACCTCATAGAGCCTTTTGCACATACAGTGCTGGAGGTGTTCTGCGACATGGAAACAGACGGTGGAGGATGGATGGTCGTCCAGCGCCGTGTTAATGACTCTACTAATTTTACTCGTGACTGGCATGCCTACAAACGTGGCTTTGGTTCTCTTACTGGAAGCCTATGGTATGGCTTAGAAGTCATGCATCTGTTTGCACAGCCTGGCAAGAATGCAGTCCTCCGTATTGACATGAGGCATCTAGGGTATGGAATGCTATAATTGGGCAGCGGAATTTGATTAAGGCTGCGTTCACATGATACTGGCACATTTTGTATGAAAGTGGAAGAACCCTGAAAGGACCAGAATATAGCTTGTGTTTACAAATACCAGTAAATTTGCTAATGGCAGGGCATAGAATAAGACAGTACCAAACAATTTGCAACCTCCACCACAAAGATGTCTGATTTTTGACGATAATGAGGTTCACGATGCCGAAAAGGATCAATTAGCCTCGTTTTGAAAGCGTCAATAGATATTCAGTTTTCATAGTTTGAAGTGTTCCGCTTTCACAAATTGTGCTGGTGAGATTTCCATTTCCAAATTCTACCTGCACATTTGTGCCATGTTCAATTGAATGGGAGGCCTGTCTGTGACAGTTTTATTCCTTGTCCAGAAAGAACCAGCGTAAGCGTCATGTGAACGTAGTCTAGCAGTGGGTGTGTTTGATTAGTACCAATTCTGATAGCGGTAGGCTTGATAGACTCGGAATTTGTGTTTGATTGACTCCAAGACTCCGAAAACGGCAAGTTTGGCATGATTTGAAGGCCTGCTGAACTTCTGCTCCACAAGGCATACAGTTTTCAAAACTTTGGAGAGATTCTCATTTTCATTTGCAAAACTCTGAAAACGAGGCGAATTTGCTTGCGCTGCTGCGTTAATCGAATCAGTGCAAGTTAGTGCGAGACTTGCCTTTCGTGTTTTTCAACTGGAAAACTATCTTCAAATTCATGTCAACTTCAATACCTGTGCAGCTAGCAGATTTCCTTATATAGCAAAAGTTTGTTTGTGAAAGTCGGTCGTACTCGCATCTTTCTCGAATTGCAATGAATATATAGACTGATTACATGAGTCTCAGTTTTTGCATTGAATTGGATGATTTTTATGACTTCAAACTGTGACTCGTGACCAAACAGCTTCAAAACAGAGACAAATTTAGGAAAAGACCGTCTCTTAATATCAACCCATGTGCCTATTCTTAGCGTTTGACTGGCTGGGCTTATTAGTTCAAAGTTCGATCTTTCGAAGCGAAGAGACGTTACAAGTGACGTTTGAAGTGACATTCGACTTTTCCTTCGATGCTCGAAGGATTCAGGGTGTTCGCTGTTTCTTTGGATTTTTTATAAGATTTTAGTCCCTGTTTGGAATGTGTTTGGTTCAGAGTCATTGTATGAGTGAAAATTGAAACATCAGAATGAAAACGTTGAACGAATACAAGGAATCACGTCGTCATCCAAGCAATGCAGCCTTTAAGATAATAGAAAATAGACCAAAAAAAGGCTGAATAACAGTGACAAGTCGATATAGTTATCAAGCAGCCTTTCTGAGTGACGAGTTGAACGGATGAAATTTGATAAGGATACCCTTGGGGCTAAATTGCTAACACAGTGGAGCCTCCATATAACGAACACCTTTGGGATCAATTTTATTGTCCATTATGAAGAGGTGTCCGCTGTATGGGGGTATCATCTTTTGTTATACTGTATTTGGGATGAAAATGTGTGTCCGTTGTTCGGAGGTGTCTGTTGACTAGAGGTGTCCGTTAATAGAGGCTGCACTGTAAAACAGAGTAGAACGTATCACTAGACTTCCTTGTTCGCTATTCAGCTCTAATAATCCTATCTACGAAAACGAGGCCAATTCAACAGAACGGAACAAAACATACAAAAGAGGCTATAAAATGAACGAACAATAAATGAAAGTAGGTAGTAGGTATACTATGCACTATATCTTTGATCAAGGAATTGAAAGTTTTTTGAACAAAGCACTTATATCAAAACTCTTATCACATGACAACAGGATACGATTGATTTCAACAAACTAAACTTTCTTTTACCAAAGTTGATATGTTAGCTATACAGGAATTGTCATTTTTGTGAATTGGATGGAAGTCATGAATCGCTTGAGAGTTGTCGTCCAACATTTTTTCACTAATTCTGTTTGCCTGTTAGGTTTGGTAACAAACTGTTCTATGCAGAGTACAAGACATTTGAGATTGGTAGTGAAGCTGATGGATATCAACTGACAGTTGGGAGGTGGTCTGGAAATGCAGGTAATGCACTGATTTCTGATGGTAAGCCATGGAACCACAATGGCAGAAAGTTCAGCACTTTTGATCGAGACAATGATCCGAAGTCCAATGAAAATTGTGCAGCTTCGTACAAAGGAGGATTCTGGTTTGGTGCATGCCATTTAGCCCATTTGAATGGACTATTCCCGACTGCCATATCAAATGACGCACAGTACATGTCTTGGAAAGCGATCAATCATCACTTTGGAAATATTTACTTTTCTGAGATGAAGATAAAGCACCACTGACAGCTTAATCTGAAAGAGTGTTTTCAAAAACTGTTCACACGGTAATAAGTTTTTCACTAGTGACACTGATGGAGTAAGAAGGAATACCTTTTTGCACTGTTATCGAAGGGTCCTTGCGCAACCGGCATGCATTGCGATCCTTTTGTTTGGTTTTTCGTAGATTTCATCTAATGTTTAAGGGAATCAAAGCTCCCGGGGGGGGGGGGGGGTGGTACTTGACAAGGAAGTGACGGGAATGTGTGGCAAATCTCTCCATACCCTGTACCCTATCGCATGAAAAATACCCCAAAAGTATACCCTGTCGCATAAAACTTTTGCTAAAAGTATATTATCCATTGTTTGGAGAGAACTCTGAAATATGTCCTTCCACATGATACCCTCTCACATAATTTTCTTATCAATTGGAGTACCCTATCACATGATTTTTATGAGCAAAGGACGCCCTGTCTCATGGTTTTTGCCGTAAAAAGGACATCCTGTTGAGCGCCACATCCAGTCTAGTCAAGTATGGTCTGGCATTTGTCATGGCCTAACCTAACCAAACTAACATGATGCACAGATACTGTATCGCTCTTGATGTAAGAAGACACAATGTCAGCTAGCTAGCCTACACTAAGAACTGTACTTACGACTTTACAAGCAATAACATTAGTTAGTGAGTGCAGCGTTTGTAAATGGAAACAAACTGCACCATCATATGGAATGGAAAAAAGGAATCGACCTTTCTCACTCTGTTGACATTACAAGATGCCTTTGCCCCCCCCCCTGTCTCGCAGCCCTTCATTCTTGCAGTCAGTTCAGTTCTGTTGGCATTGCATCACAACATGACTGCAACTCTCCCCGCCCACTGTCTGAAAACAAAACGAAGTCAGACGGACGCACATTCATGCCATGGAATAAGAGACAATTAAGATGGCTTTGATCAAGGTGGTGGTGCTTTTGAAGGGAGAAGGAAGAATGACCAAAGGGAGGATTCAGAGAATTCTGAAGGGGAGAAGAAGGCCACATTATTTTTCCTAACATTAATTTTACCGTTTCACCCTTGTTTTTGGAACTGGTACTGGTTTAGCATGTCCACAAATCTGGCAAAATTGGAAAAACTGGCATATAAACTGGCTTGAGGGAAAAAGTGACGGCTGCAAAACTTGAGCTAGCGTTCACAGGGTCACACGATGCCGGAACAATTTGAAAACGGTAGGAAATTGGAAGGCAAACTCGTTGCAAGGCTTTGATACAAAAGAAGTGTGCCTACACTCTAAGAATCGATGAGTATCGTTCCAAAAGCGGTGAAAAAATGTTCTTCTTTCGTCATTTTCAAGTGTTTACACGATGCCGTTTCCAAAATGTGCCGGTTAGAGCTCCGTTTTCAAAATCAACCGTTTTCAAAATGTGCCGGCATCGTGTGAACGCAATCTCAGTCTATGTATTAGCATTTTCAAATCTTTTGTCGATAGTAGAATTGAACATAGATACTATTAAAGTGAATAACCTGAGTTAAAAGATGAGATCGCATAGGTTTATAAATAGCTTATTTTATTTGGTAATCCAACTCGTGGCAAAAGAAAGCAATGCCAAAGAAAACAATGTAGGGACTAGGTGTCTCTTTGTTCTATTTTTAGACAAGCGCTATGTATCTCAGGTCATTCACTTTAAGCCCGAAATTAGGCATACCCATACCAAATTCTCAGTATTTTGCATCATTCTTCTTGAGGACGAGCCTTGTTGTGGCTGAAATTTTGTAAGAATATAATGAAAGGCTGAAAATAAGCACAGCAAGAGACAGTTAAAAGAATAAATTATGCTACAAATTGACCTGCAAATATAACGATCCAAAATACTCCAAAATCTGGCATGGGTACCTTGTTTGTTGGAATTGGCGCTTATTCCAATAGACCTTTTAGCCAGGGAGATATAGAGCGTTATTCTTATATCTCCCTGCTTTTAGCTATTCTACAAAAGAGCCTTGATCGAGCGTTATTTTTATACATTTTTATACAGGAGCTTCGATTGAGTGGCATCAGAGCTTCTATCAGTATTGTGCACATTCGAAAATTCTACAAAATCTAATGAAATATCGTTCGATCCAGATTCTTTTTTAGAATAGCTAAAAGGTCTATTGGCGCTTGGCGAAGTACAATGCGAAAGCAAATTCCTGAAGCACAAGCCAAAACGAAAATCGACTAACATCAAAGAAAAATGGCATAATAGATGAGTTTTAGCAAATACATGGTGTCTGTGTATGTAATGTAATTGTATAATAAAGGACATGGTATAAAACAATATGATGTAGCTAATTTTCATTTAAAGTTTCCTAAAGGTCATTGTTGATTTATTTACTCTGGTTCTGTTTCAAGAATTTACTGGGGCCAAAAATCGCAAAGGCTATGGTGTGATGACAGAGCAAGGGTAGCCCAGGAGAAAATCGTCCCGGCAGTCCGGCGGAATTCCGCCGGAAGGCCGGTCCGGAAGCGGTATTAGACCGGAAAAATACCGGCAATAACGGGTCCACCGGAATTCCGCCAGGGCGGAAGCTTTATACCAGCGGAATTCCGGTGGAGGAATCTTGCTTCCTCCCTGCCCCGGCGGAATTCCGGGAATTCCGGCGGAATTCCGGCGGTGTTCCCCCTAAGATACCTGCTGGAGAAAAACTAATTTTCAAAAATCACTCCATTACATTGCAAAAGCACTCAATTTAATGTAAATCATAACCTTTGACACAACAGAGGTGTTTCTTTTATTATACTATCTTACAAAAAAACCATTACGAAATTAATCCACAGCTAATGGTCAATGTTTAAATATAATTTATGTTTTTCAGGAAAACAGATGTCTTCCAAATATAACCAGTTTTCATTCGCTGAACTAAATGTTGGTCTTCATAATATTTCCAGCTAAAAGCACTCGCTCCTTTCATCGACTAGTTCGCTGAAGCCTTTCTTCAACCCCCCCCCTCCATATTTGTACGTGAAGCGTTACTTGGGTCTAATCTACGCACATGGTTTCACGAGTTTTTGAGAGATGGTTTTATGCTCTAATAAGAAAGTTGCAGCATGATATGGCACATTTTGCCCCCAACTTCTCCAATGTTCCTGAAACCTTTTGAGTTTTCTGCTTTGTGGTATTTCCTTCACAATGCTGTAATATCAAATCTCTCAATCATTTGTGTTGGGAGCAATGATATCAATGATATCAAAGATTTAAACATTGTGAGTTTCAGCTGCCTACATCATAGGGATTAAAATGACATTTCAACAATTCATTCTGGCAAAGAGAGGTCAATTGAAGGAAGGGTAACCAAATTAAGTAGCACAAGGGCTGATACCAGCCATGCCTGCCTAGGGTGGTGAAATATCAATAAAAATATGCTGTAAATTCAATAATTTCTGCTGGAAATTATTTTTTATGCTAAAAAGTTCATGTTTTATTAAGCATTATCCCTCCCCTAAATCCTCCAAAACTAGTCATTTAAATCACAAAAAAATCTGAAAAGAGAGCAAAATTTTCTGACAAATGGTCTCCTGGGGGGAGCGCTCTGCCCCCAGCCCCCATTGGCTTCAGCCCTGAATAGCATGCTAGCCATGCTCTGTTGCTTTGTTATTCATGGATAACACTACACAGACATTTTAGCTTTTCTACAAAAGAGCCTGGATCCCAGATTGGAAAGTTTGTCTTGCGCGGCCGATTTCTCTGCCACGCACTTTAAATTTCAGCCACGGTTTCAGCTGCAAAATTTTCCAGAAACAAAGAAAACAATAGGCCTATGCTTAATTGCACAATTATAGCCGCACAATGAATTTGGATGAAAGAGAGATCCCCCACGCTTTCTCCAAGCTCCAATCTGGCCTGGATCAAGTGACAAATTTATAAAAAAGGCTCAACTGAGTAGCGTTGGAGCTTTTATCACCTTTGTGCATGTTCCAAAATTCTACAAAATGCATCAAAATATCTTTCGATTCAGATTCGTCTCAGATCAGCTAAAAGGCCTATTTTATAGGGGGTTAAGCAGGAGTGTAAATTTGGCCATTCCACTGATGATGCAAGAATCACAAACAGATTTTTGGCCATCTTAGTACACTCCTTATAAACTAGAGGCCTAAATGGAGCAAAGAAGCAATATAGTCACTATATTTGAAGCTCTGGTTCCAAAACTAACCCTCTGTATTGGAATGAGACACCTATTTGTAATCGAAACATGTTACCAACTGAATGAAAGGTAGGAAGAATGATTAGATTTACCTGCAAATAAACCCTTGAGCCGCTCTTTTATATTCAGTTCATAAAATGGAATCACTCTGGCCTTGTTCAAGGTACAGACATCGTTGTTGCATCGTCGTAAATTGAGCACAGCACGAGCAGATGAAATGAGTTTTTGGTTCCGGCTCGGAAAAAAGAACAGTAAAATGCTTCCTCAATAGCCAAAACGACATGTTTGGCTTGTACGCCTCAGGTACATGGGCTAAAAGTAACAAGATGAGGTCCTCTGCTGCTTCATGCGTCAACTTGTGCCTGATGATCAACAACAAACAAAGCACCATTGATACATTCAACGAGATTGGACATGTGGGGAAAATCGGAAATTCCTGGTTGACTTCTTCAGACTCTTCGTGCAGAAAGTCCTGTTGGTCCTGGGTTGAAGAGGATGAGATGGATGGATGATAGGTCGATGTCAGAATAGTCCTCGTCTTCATCGTAAGAATCATATTCGTTGCTTTCAATTTCGGGATCATGCGAGGAGCTCGAGCTTGTTTCACTCGTATCAGTTGAGCTTGTTGCCGTCGTGGGAGAAGACTGCTCTTGTTCGATATCATCTGGCAGCTGCGCAGCTTCATGTTTTTCTCGCTCCCCTTTCAGTTTCATCAAGCGACGGACAGTCCTGGGTGGAAGTTCATCAAGCACTGCAGATGAAAGAAAGCTGTTATAAATGCGAGGACGTTTCGCATCCTTCTCCAACCTTACTTCCACTTCTTGCTCATCCGCCATTTTGGAATGCTCTCACCTCTCAGGATTTCTTTTTGAAAACCAGTGAAAACCGAGTGTTCAATATCACGTGATTGAAAGCAGCCAATTGCAAAAAAGCGCGCGAATATCACGAACGATCACGACGACACTTCAACTGCCAACCGAACCGAAAACAGCTGCAGAAGATCCCAACGAACAATATCTCTTCAATTTCATTGTGGAAGTGAACAAAATGAAACGATTAAGACAACCGACGAGAACAATGGAAGAAGAGGAGCTTTGGGGAAAGGGTAGGTTAACAATTTCAGGTTTTGTTTCAGAGTTTTACTTTCACAAATAATAGGCTGAACACTGCTTTGCAGCTTCGCTTGTAGTTTGGCGCCATCGACTGACAAATTTCTCTTTTATAAATTCTAGGAGAAAAAGACGATTTTCAGTTAACCGTCGTCTTTATCCAAGATGGAAAGAAGAAAACCCCGGAGGGGGTACTTAGTATATTTGTCGGACGGGGATGTGCCGTTTTTCAGGGTATCGTTTTCCCCTATTTTTTCTAGAACAGGGTATCAAAATAAGGCAAATTTTCTGGAGCCGGTTGTTAAAACATGTCAAAAGAGGAAATTTTGTTACGACGGGTTATTATTTAGTCAAATTTTTGTGTTTTTGAGTATATTTTTCATCGACTTTTCCTAGAACAGGGTATCATCTGAAGGCAAAAATTCTGGAGCAGGGTGAAAAATTTTTTTTCGTGGGCACATCCCCGTACAAATTTAGGTCGAGTAACCCCCCCGGGAAGAAAACGGACGGCTACAATGTGTTCATGCCTTATGCAATGAAGCCCTCTGACAACGAAGAAGAAGGCCTTGAAGAAGCGGAGATGGATGGCCAACTTCTCACAGAGATGAGCTGTCCGTTGGCTTGAACTGCTGGGCCAGATGGCCAGCCGACAAATGTTATTATAAAGCAGTGATAATTGGCACAAAAATCTGCCAGAAGCCAGTGGCGAAAAGGAAACTTGAAATTGCAGGTCCAGTTGGTAAGTCTCAGAAACAGAAAGTTTTGTGAAGAGGAAAATTGCCATGAAAAGTCCCCTTTCATTCACTTTGGGTTGTTGGCACTTAGAAAATTTGTTCAGAGTTAGGCAAAAAGCCTTTTACAAAGTTCAAATTCCTAAACTCATACTATACTAGCTTGTACTACAGCAGAGTCTCCTTTTTACGTCTAAAAAATGATAAAGCTGAAAAAGGTTCAGCTTTATCATTTTAAAATCCCACATCCATCATGCAATATTATTATTGGAATATAATAAATATTGGAATATAATTGGAATCCATAGAGGGTACCAAGCTTTTCAATAAGACCAGGGAACCAGTTTCCATTCTTTGATTTTGGTGCGCTCATTCAAAAGTAAATTTTGGCACATCTGAAGGTTAGGGGTTCGTTGTAAATTTCATAACAAACTGCCACAGAGTTAAGGTGCAGGCTGCGGCTGGGAGCAGTCAAAGTGGCACAGGGAAGATCTTCCCCTCGCCCCATGCATGACAAAGAATTGCAGACTGGCCAGGGAATGAGCAGGGCATCACGGGTCCGTAAAAAGTGCATAAAGGAGTTATACATGAAGCTTCTAAGTTTTGAATGGTATTACCAGACCTTAGACCATTTTGCTTATGAATGAACACCACCTCAAAAACTGCCTCCACCACCCCCTGGTACGCCCCAGACTGCACTCGCTTTTTCTTTTGCGGGGAAGTGTGCTGGTGAAAACAATAGCTCAACAATAGAATCTATTGTTTAGCCAAAGTGGCGTGGGAAGATCTTCCGGAGAAAAAACATTAAAGATTGAGTCTCCTTGTAGGCTAATACACGTATTTTTTTATAAGAAACTGCTTATAAGAAACTCAACTCTCAGATCGCCAAAAAATTAAGAAACTCCAGTACTGGGAAAATGTAACTTAAGAAAACTATTTATTTTTAACAAAGGAAATTCTTAACATATTTTGCTTTATTTCACTTGTTTCCTGTATCACATTACTCGCAATGTACTTGAGTGATGTCTAAACATCAAAAAGTTGTTAAAAGACATTGTTTTGAAAAGTTCAGGAGGGTGCAGCAAATGAACATGAAGATTGTTATGGAACCTTTAAGAAACTCATAAGAAACTCTTGAGTTCTCAAAATCTGATAATTTTAAGAAACTTTCAGTAACATTTGGAAATATAAGTGATGATTCTGTTTCGGTTAGAATTGGCAGTTCTATTATTACTAATAGTACTGAAGAAAATTGTTAGGAGTTACCTTAGACAGCAAACTTACATTTGAGCAACATGTAAGTAATCTATGTCAAAAGGTTAGCAACAAGCTCTATGCCCTGTCACGCATAGCACACTATATGGATCAAAATAAATTAAGGATACTGATGAAATCATTCATAAATAGCCAGTTTCAATACTGCCCTCTGGCATGGATGTTCCATAATAGGAAACTAAATACTAAAATCAACAAACTGCACGAGCGAGCCCTTAGAATAACGTACAGAGATCAGGAATCTAGCTTTGAAGATCTCCTAGGATATGATAACAGTGTATCTGTTCATCAAAAGAACTTACAGGTATTGATGATAGAAATGTTCAAGACAAAACATGGCTTAAATCCTCCTTTTATGAAAGAAATATTCTGTCCACAAACCAATCATTATAACCTCAGAAATGATCGTGATTTTAACTTACCAAGAGTGAGATCAGTCATGTACGGCTCAGAAACTGTTTGATATAGGGTCCACAGCTATGGTGTACACTTCCAGTCTCTCTAAGACACTCAACTAACTTGATTGAATTTAAGACCAAAATCAAAGCTTGGAAATGAATGCCAATGCCAATGTAGGCTCTGCCGAAATTATGTACCACTTTTAGGTTTTATATGATGTTTTTATCCATTCTTTTCTTGTAAATTGAAGTAGTTGGCTTTTATTAGCTATGTTTGTAAATATTATATACATGTATAGCTATTTTATACCTTATTTTTATGCCAACATTGTAAATAAAGTGTTAATGATAATAATACTGGCCCAAATTCTTAGTATCTTATAAAAATATGTGTATTAATACTATGGACAGCTGCATGCAGCAGTGGTCATCAATAGATTTTGAAGCTTCCTTGTTCTTAGTATCATATTTTTGCATATGGTAGTGATATCTGTGTGGCTTATACACTGTCTTCCCTCTGACACTGACACACACTTGTTGGGGACACTAAGCAGGCTTTTTGGGAATTTTGTTAAAATAGTTCTGTGTTTGATCCTTTATGTAGATGCTGGCATAAAGAAGGCACCAGTGGAAAAGCAACTTCCAGCTCCAAGGAAAGGGAGACCTCTGACCAATCTGCCAAATGTAAGATCAGTCAATCCAATTTTCAAGTTTCATACAATACAGTTCTGATGAAGATCCTCAAGCAGCTGCACTGTGATTGGTAGAATTGTTGAAGATGAGCCTAGCAGAGACCAAGGGCAAGACAAGATCGAAGCTTGCCCTTGCCCTCCTGGACGTTCTTGTTAGCAAAGATTTGCAACGGAAGTCGACCGTCTACGGTTCGGATAAGAAGGCTGCAATAGACCCAAATATCATTGCTGCCATTAAATGTAAGTTGGTCCAATAGCAGAACTGTACACAGTAGAGTCTGATCTTTGGGAGAACTATTTTATAAAGACTTAGATCGTGAATTTTAATAATGGGGAAACAGATAATTGAGGTCTGCAGTTCATTGAAAGACTTTCAAAAGTAGATGATTCGAGATTCATGACTGATTGTAATAAACTAAAGGTTGTAACTAAAGATTTTTTGAACTTCCAATCGGTAACTTGATTGAAGAATATAGTTTACTACTACACTTCATGGACTTTCAAAGTTTGTGCACTCCCTCTGTATCTTGGAATATGAAATGCAATGTAACACTTCAAACTATGTTGTTAAAATAATGTGTTATCAAATTATGTTTTAAGTGATGGTTTTCTTTTTAGCACACTGCTTCAATAAGTTCCCGACGTCCACAGATCCAAAAGGCGAGTGGAAAAGAGTATGTGAGGCGATGACAGACAAGTGCAGGAAAGTTAAGCAATAGACAGGAACGTAAATATGCCTTCATTTAGTTTTGTTGATCCTCTTTGTTTTATGAAATTCTAATATAATTCCTGCAACACCAGAATAGAAGTGCTTTCTTTTCATGTCTTGGTTTTGTATGGAACAGTTGCAACCAGTGGCGGAAATAATGCTGCGTTTGACGTAATTTAAGCAGTTCCAGCAGCAAGAATTAATTGCCTGTGCATACATGTTCCACGTAGCTTTCTAGCGGGATTCTGATGGAAACCCAGAGAGCGTCGAGCTACTGGTATGTTGCGTGCAGGAAATCCAAAAGAATTTATAAGGACCCAAACAGTTTTCAGACGGAAATGTTCTGACAGTTGTGTACGGAGGTATTCCACCAGAAACCCGCTGATAAAACAGGATTTCTGGCAAGACCCGTATTTTGGCGGAATTCCTCCGGGATTTTGCCAGGAACTCGGTGGAATACCGCTGGAATGCTGCCGGAGTTTGAACGGTGTACAAACGGAAATACGGAGGGTTTCTGGTGGAATTCCGCCGGAATTCTTTAAGATTCTCAGGAAAATCCCAGATGTATTCCGATGTTTTTCCGTTAAATTTCCGAATGGATACCGCTAAAATACCGCTGGAATTCCGTTGAAATCATGCCAGACTATGCCGGATTCTGACCGGTATTTTGGTGGAAAATTTCGGCTAATTTTGACAAATTTACCGGAGGAATTCTGCCGGGATTCCGCCAGGAAGCTGGTGGACTTCCGCCGGGATTCCGGCGGAATTTCAAGATTTTCCCGGCGGAATTCAGTGGAATTCCGGTGGAAAACCGGGCGGAAATTCCGGTGTTTTTTCTCCTGGGAGGGCTCAAAATCTTCAAAAAGGGTGGCTGCAAATCTGCCATCGCAAAGTTTAGGTTCAGGTGATTTATCGAGGAAAGGTTGGAAGATGATCAGCCATTTGAAAACTGATTGGCCAATGATTAGACCTGAAGTTATTTCACTAGGCCTTATACCAAATCCATTTACTACTTTCTCCAAAAGAGTGTCCAGTGATTGCAGTGATCGCAGTGATCGCATGGCTACATTGCAGGCCCGGAGGACCGCAGGCGAAATAGGAAATTTATGAATCGAAATATAGACCTATTTCAAACAGGCTTAATGAAACTAAACTACGACACAAGAATACTTGGTCAAGCGCGTCGCGGTTCTCGTAGTTTGATGTCTGTGATTTAGATTGTGAAGTTTGGGTACTTTCCGTGTCACTTGACAAAGCGCTTCTGATGTCAGAAGGGCTGATCTTTCTAAAATTAAATTTTCTTGCATCGGAATCTACAACGAATTCTTTTGAGATGCTGGGGGTTGAGTTGATCAACTCTGTCTGTTTGCACATTAGTTGTTGAGGCGGTTGTTTGTTGTTGTTGACCGAAGATAGGTCTTGACTTGCAATACACACTTCAGAAGCCCGTTGGTGTTTGCTTGAAATGTTTAATTAGGAAAGGAAAGTGCAAAAAAGCTCCCATTTCTAGATTCCCAATTGGAGTGCTTTATACTTATCTTCCTATCTTACCTAGGGGACCTTGACAACGTTATATATGAAGAATGAAAAATGCAACTTTTGGAAATTATTGGGGAGGCCCGGGCCCGACCGGCCCAATAGCTGCTACGGGCCTGCATTGCTACATCTTGCTCATGAATTCAAACCTATTTAGCCGCATAAAATAGCGATGTATAGACAATGGGCAGTGACAGTGTTGATTTGGTTAATTTGGTTGATCTGCACGTGACTCGATTCACTTATAAAATATAAATGAATCCAGCCTCAGCCACCTATGCTTTAAGCATATACAAGTGAATTCAGCCACGAGCAGCTAAGATAACTGTATTTTCGGTTGACGCAGATCAGTTGGCCAAACCAACCAAATATCGTGCAGCACTGTCACTGTCTCTTGTCTACAAATCACCAGTTTATCAAACTTTATGACTGCTTTATAGATTACCCGTAAATGTCTATTAGTACCTTTCAAGTGGATCATCTTTGGCTTGAGCATATAGATGGATTCCCAGGGGGCGACTCCCTATTAGTAAGTGACGGGGTGGATCAAACATTCTTTGGGTTTGTAAAATGTTGTCTAGTATGCCTTTGGGTAAGCTATTTGGTGCAAAATCGATATATTTTTGGGGTTGCTGATGAAAAATTTAACAAGGTGAGTGCTAGGCTGAATTTTTCACCAAAATATTGCAGGGCCATTGCCGAAAAATCCTATAAAACCTTTAGTTTGCAGGTACCATGAAGATATGAGTATGTTTTTGGGGTCTAAAATGTCCCTAATTTAGTATCTTTTTGGGTTTTTCAAAGATATACTGTGTCTGACCCCCGTCACATACCAATAAAATGCCCCCCTGGGTGTGGATTTTAGACTTATGACGATGAGTCTCTTGTTTTCCTGTACTCTTTGACTTGATGATGGCGCTTCGAGCAAGGTTTACCACAGGGATACAAGGGACTCGTCGTCATAGGTCTAGGTGAATTTGCGCCTGACAGAATCGGATAGCTTCTCCAAAGGATTTTTCCCCGGGGGGGGCACTTATATTTTTTTCTGCAGGGGGACGTGCCGCTGAACAGGGTATCATTTCAGGATTCCGACTCCGGGACAGGGTATCATTTTTGTAAAAATCGGCTACACGACAGGGTCTATATGGGGTTCATATGGTCATTTTTGACTCCGAAAGGTCATTGTAGGCCATTTGCACTCGATGAATATGATTTAAATTGCTAGGATGGCAAAATTTCCACATTTTCCGATAAATTTTTACGAATTTCCAGGCCAGGGCACAATTTTGACTGAAGAAACTCAACGGTAGGGTATTGTTTAAGAACCTTTCGCTCCGGGACAGGGTATCATTTTCAGGAATCTGACTCCGGGACAGGGTAGCTTTTCAGATTTTCCAGCGGCACCTCCCCGTATGTTGGCAAACCAAGTACCTCCCCCGGGGATTTTTCATTGTCCCTTCATCTCTTAATCTGGCTTTGTTTTTATTCATTTTCTTTCAATCATCCAACTCAGAATACAAGTTCTTTTATCAGAAATTCGTTCATATGAAACCTGTGTGGGTATCTGCAAAAATTTGAGCGGTGTTGCTTACCGTAAATTTTTGATGGGAGAAGGGAGAAATCGCAAAATTTTGAAGGGAGAAGGAGGGAGATTTAGACCTCCACTCCAACCCCTTGTTTCATGTCTTTTCATTCATTTTCCTCCACTTTGATATTAGAAAAACAGCATGATGAAAAATATTTACATTCACTTCTGGCGTCTTTGGGTCTGGGGTCTTTGGGTCTGGGGTCCTGGGGTCTTGGGGTCCAGCGAATAGAACATGCCAAACATAACTACCAGCAGACCCGATCAGACCCGACTTCAATAACGCACAGAAGCCACTTGACAAGATGATGAAATTTTTCGCAATCTTCTTCTTCCTGAAAATCGTATCAACCCAGTTCAAGTTTGCATATAATGGCTACACTATTGCGACGATTGGAAATTTCTTCAAGCAACAAGACAATCAACATGTCAATGGTAACCTTGATCAAAATGAACCAGCTTTGATGCCAGAATTTTTCCAATGTGGGGGAAAAGATTCTTGCAGAATTGTTGCAAAAAAGAAAGTGACTACACAAAATTCTGCGGAGAAAAGTGGCGAGGAAGCTGATTTATGGGTAAAGATACCAACTTTCAAAAGTAAGAATTCAATTTCTGAGCAATTATATCGTTTCTTCTAAGTACAGTAGATTCTGCAGAGTGGGACTTAATCGATACAACTGAAATGCTTAGGGGGTGTTTGACTCAAACACCCCCTAAGCATTTCAGGTACCAAGTTTTTAACGGCAGACTTGCGGGGGAGGCGCTACAGTGTAGACTAGGGTGGACATGTCCAACCCACTTTTTCGAGGATTGATTTTCTAATTCGTCTAGATTCGATGGAAAATGGTTGAAGGAGGGGGTAACTTTCCCTTCTCAAAGATCGGTACTCAATTCCCCCGCTCATAATTCAGTGATCAGTAATAGTTGTTTGGTTTGTTTCACTAACAACCAACCATATGGGATTTCATTTCTTACCTCTTTAAAATATCTATATATATAAGGAGTGAAGAGTTTTGTTACGCACATTCCTGCTTGTAACACTTTCCCGCACGCAGCTCCTCACGCCTTCTGCTTACTTCCAAAAATTTCAGAAAACGATGACAAATAGCTGACGATAAAGGCTTGCCTGTGGTCCAATGCTTTTCTTCAGGCCTTCAGTTTGTCTCTGTAAATGGTCACTCTTCCTTTCTTCGTGAAATATCTTGTGGTGTTCCTCAGGGATCTGTCCTTGGCCTCTACTCTTCCTTATTCATATCAATGATTTAACAAATTCTTCTCAACTCCTATCTTTTTTTCTATTTGCTGATGACACTATCATCTACTATGAATCTAATGATCTGGCTATTCTTATGAGGAAAGTTAACAAAGAACTAAAGAAAGTAAAATTATGGCTTGACTCTAACAAACTTGCACTCAATGGTGACAAGACAAATTTTGTACTGTTTCATTCTCTCCGAAAGAAATTGTCAGAATATGCTGACCTCAAAATTGGTAAACAGTTTATCCAAAGGTCACTTTATGTAAAGTTCTTATGGATGAGCACCTGACTTGGAGGTATCATACCACTGAACTTTGCATGAAACTCTCTATGACTGTAGAAATTTTCTTTAAGGTACGGCATCATGTCCCGCTTCCCACTCTTATCTGTCTCTATAACTCTCTATTCTCATCTTTTCTTAACTATGGTATCTCTGCATGGGGCCTTACCTATGAAACATATCTTAATCCTTTATTCCGACTGCAGAAGAAAATTCTGCGAGCTATAAAATTCCAACCCTTCTCTGCTCCTTCCTCGCCAATTTTTCATACATTAAAAATTCTCAAACTACAAGATGTGCTACACACAAATATCTTAACCTTCGTCTATAAGGCATTCAACAAGCTGTCTCCTTCTTGCTTTCATGATTACTTTCAGCCAAATGCAATGGTTCATAGGATTGGTACTCGTCAGGCTACCAGAGGTGACCTCTTTAGGGGCAGTGCGAAATTTATGATATTACATGGCCGGTGGAGAAGGAAAATTGTTGCAAAAAAATCTGCTCGCCCCGTATGAAATCATTGCAAAAAATGCAACTGCCCAGTCACCTTTTTCCTTAAAAAATGCATATGCCCTGTATTCGTGAACAACACATGTTGTATAGTACTATAGTATCATCTTTGAATTAGCCAAAGACCATTGAAAGGCAATTCATCTCTGTACGAGTTTTTGTTAATGACTGATGAATCGTTGCAAAAAACTAACAAGGAAATTTGGCGTCATTTATACACATTTTTGCATACACTTCTCAACTTGATGATTCACAATTTTGTCCTCAGGGTGAGCCATTTTATAAAGTTCATCTTACCTTGATCTCGTTAAAAGTTACTGCCCCGTTCAAGCCCGTTCATATTTGCTTGATAAAAAGTGTTGACCCGGTTGTGTACAAGATCAAAAAAACTAGTTGCCCTGTTACGTTTTGCACCGGCCATGTTATGAAATAAACTTTGCACTGTCCCTTAGTGCTCTTAAAAATAATACCTTGTATGGTCTTCAAACTATTCAATATTTTGGTTTCGCCCGTGCAGCTAGACAGTATGGGGACTTTCACCGAGCATCAAATGCCAGGGTCAAGTTGCTTGATGAAAAGCTCGTGGGTAGGTGGAATGGTGGAATTGAGTACTTTTCCTTTTCTCTCGATTTCTCCTGCGCAGTAGTAAAGTCTGTGCGCAGGCTATGCTGCCCCTAACCGCAAGGTTAAATAAAATTGACACAAAGCCTTGCGAACTAGCAGGTCCTTGACGTAACAAAGGACGACTCCATTATCACGGGCAAAGGTTGATAATATCTCGGTAATATCTATCAGCTATCAGCTGTCTATCAGCTATGGTCTTGCTGTCAGGTTAGATTCAACAATCAACCCTGTATTTATTTGTTTCCTGAAATGTTTTAGTCATTTACTTAAATTATTCATCATTATCAGGCCCATAAAATTGACACAAAGCCTTGCGAACTAGCAGGTCCTTGACGTAACAAAGGACCGACTCCATTATCCCTGCCAAAGATTGATAATATCTATCTTGATGGATTCAACAATCAACCCTGTATTATTTGTTTCCTGGAATGCTCTGGTCATTTCCTTAAACTAGCCGTTAACAAAGTTAAGTGAGTGCAGCTCAGAGTTTTTGCAAAGCGATTGACTGCAAATCCTTCAAACAACGAGAAAAAGACAACTTCTTGATAATTACAAGATAGCTTAGCATGAATAGAACATTGATCATACTCAATCAAATATTGCTGTCAACCAAAGCATTAAATTGCAATTTTCAGTCATAAACAGTTAATTAATTGTCATTCATGTTCAAAGTTCCTTTGGGCTTTACAGCTTTATACTGCTCTGGGTGGTACCTCACATGACAGGCGAAAATGAACACTGAATGTCAGGCTCAATCCAATGCTGCTCTTTACAGGAATTTCACTTGCTGCCAGACTGTCTTTCAGCCCTGAAACAGAAGAAAAACTCGACCAACTTTAAATATGTATCACATCTTGACACTCTATGTAACGAAACCAATAATTGACTAAAGAAAATTATGCCAAACATTAAGCTCTTTTTTAGAATATTCGTTTACATATATAAATGTGAAGGAAACATTAAGATAGAATTCAAATTTAACTTGTTTTGCTTTCTCATTCATTTCATTTTAAATTACTTATCCACTGTTACCCCGTCAATCGAAGAAGATTGCTTTTCAGGGGCCCGTGCAAAGTTTGAAGTAAATAGTTTGAAGTAAATAACGGCTTGCATATCAAGTCTAATATGTCGAACTAGATTTATCCAACCTTGGAAAAGGGTGTTTTCCGACGTTCTAGAGGCCACATGGTCCTAAAAATTTCCTTGGGCAAGCCCCGAACGCCAATTTTCCCCTGGCTCTGCTCGCCTGTCCACCCCAATTTTTGGAGGCTGGCGCCACCCCTGCCTTAACTCTAGATATACATCCTATGGACCTACATAAAAATTCATCTGTATCCACTTTTCGGTCTCATAGCGACAGAAAAGTATAGGAGATGTATTTGCCTCAACTATAGACTTCGGGCCTTAAATGACTTTTTGATGGAATTAGAACTTGGACTGTTCGATCAGGAGATGGCATCACACTTATTGCTTACCAGAAACGCAATTGGAATGTGTTTTGAGAACGCAACTTTTATCTCAATATAAGGCTAAGCTTTAAATCGAGTACCATGGGTACTAGACTCTCCCTGGTACCCAGGGTATAAATCGAACCAACCCAGAAAAAGTAGGAACAAAGATCTTCCGCTATTGATTTCCTTGTAAAATTAACATTAGCAAGAACGTTGGATGTAAGATCATAGAATGGAAAATGCAATGGACTTCAGTATCCAGGATGGAGATGCAGGACTTTGATATGATGATCACTCACGTTAACGTTAGTGTGTGAATGGAATTATTCATCCTGAAAATTACTTCAGAGCCCCATTTTCTTGGCGGGATCTACATCGCTAGAATCGGTAGATCACTTGTGCAGCCCAATGTGATTTACAGTGAATTGAGATATCAGAGATTTGGCACCCCCTAAAAGCGCTGGGCGCGTTCGGTGCTCCCATTTTTTTGCGTCAATGGGAGGGAGCACATGCCCCCGGCCCCCCGGCCACCACGCTACTGGATGTCGAAGAAAATCAATTTATAGATGTGAGCATTCAACAGAGAATTGCTGATGAAAGAAGATGCGAGAATTCATCACAGAATCTATGATGCTAAAAACATCTATTACAAGGAACAGGTAATTTGATGGAATAGTCCATTAATCAAGGAACAAAGGCTGAATAGGTGTGGGAAGTCATCAAAAATTTGCATATGTCGATGGAAATCAACTTTATAGATGTGAGAATTCAATGGAGAATTGCAGGTGCAAGAAAAGATCCATTTTCAAGATGAGAGAGATTTCATCATTGAATCTGTGATGCTCAAAAACATATAGTACAAGGAACAGGTAACTTGATGGAATAGTCCATTAATCCATAAACAAAGGTTGGATAGGTGGGGGAGCTTTTTAAAAATTTGCAGACGTCGAAGAAAATCAATTTTATAGATGTAAGAATTCAATAGAGAATTGCAGATGAAAGAAAATATCCATTATAAAGATGTGAGATTTCATCCCAGAATCTGTGATGGTCAAAAACATCTATTGCAAGGAACAGTTAATTTGATGGAATAGGCGATAAATCGAGGAACAGACGTTTAATAGTCATCAAAAATTTGCAGATATCGGTGAAAATCAATTTTGCAGATATAAGAATTCAACAGAGAATTGTGGATGAAATAAAAGATAAATTCTAAAGATGTGAGATTTCATCACAAAATCTGTGATGCTTAGAAACATCTATTGCAAGAAACAGGTAATTTGATGGAATAGTCCATTAATCAAGGAACAAAGGTTAAATAGGTGTGAGAGGTCATCAGAAATTTGCAGATGTCGATGAAAATCAATAGAGGATTGCGCTAAAGATGGCGGCAAGGAATTTTTTACCGAGATGCACTGCGTTCTTTAATCGAATTGCTATGGAATCATTAATGATTTGTAATTCAAACGCAATGCATCTCGGTAAAAAATTCCTCGCCACCATCTTTAGCGCAATCCTCTTTTGTGTAGATGTGAGATTTCAATAGAGATTTGCATATGCAAGATGACATCCACTCGAAAGATATTACAACTCATCCAAGAATCTTGGCTGACGAAAAACATCAATTACAAGGAATTGAATGGGTAGGTCATCAAAAACTTGCAATTATCGATGAAAATCAATTTACAGATGTGAGAATTCAACAGAGAATTGCGGATGAATCATGAATCATAAATTCTAAAGATGTGAGATTTCATCACAAAATCTGTGACGCTCAAAAACATCTATTGCAAGGAACAGGTAAATTGATGGGATAGACCAGTAATCAAGGAACAAAGGTTGAATAGGTTTGGGAGATCATGAAAAATTTGCAGATATCGAACAAAATGAATTTCATAGATTTGAGAATTCAATAGAGCATTACGGATGCAAGAAGACATCGATTCTGAAGATGTCACAATTCTTCACTGAATCTGTGACTCTCAAAAGCATTTCATAGGAGGAACAAGTAATTTGATGGAGGACTCCATTAATCAAGAAACATTGGTTGAATAGGTATGGGATGTCATCAAAAATTTGCAGAAATGGAAGAAAATCAATTTTGCAGATGTGAGAGTTCAACAGAGAATTGCCGATGAAAGGAAACATAAATTTTTTAAGGACGTGAGAATTCATCACAGAATCTGTGATGCTAAAAAACATCCATTACAAGGAACAGGTAATTGGATGGAGTAGTCTATTAATCAAGAAATATTGATTGAATATATGTGGGAGGTCATCAAAAATTTGCAGATGTCTGTCGAAGAAAATTCAGCAGCTGGAACGTTCGTAGTGGATCTAATTCCTTGATAGCCAATCAATCCTCTTCATTTTACAAGAACCCAGGCTGACTTTTAAGGATTTACTCTATTTTGTCGCTCTACTACTGCAAAGTATCATCAGTACTAACCAAACGGCTATCAACTTCTCTTCTTTTAACCCGTAGGCTGCAAAGACCACTATGATTTGGGACAAAGAAAAAGTGGATTATACCTCATAGAGCCTTTTGCAGATACAGTGCTGGAGGTTTTCTGCGACATGGAAACAGACGGTGGAGGATGGATGGTCGTCCAACGCCGTGTTAATAATTCTACTAACTTTTTTCGTGACTGGGATACCTACAAACGTGGCTTTGGCTCTCTTACTGGAAACCTATGGTATGGCTTAGAAGTCATGCATCTGTTAGCACGGCCTGGCAAGAATGCAGTCCTCCGTATTGACATGAAGCATCTAGGGTATGGAATGTCATTATTGGAGAGCGGAATTTGATTTAGGCTACGTTCATACGATACTGGTACATTCACAAGAACGGGGTGAGTGGCCGAGTGGCTTATACAGTCTCCGTCAGGTGACTGAAGTTAAGCTCGGTCGAGTGAGGTCAATCTCCGGATGGGTGACCTCGGAGGCCTGACCTTACAACTCACCTCCTCGTCCTTCGGAAGGGACGTTAAACTAGGGGTCCCTTGCCTTGATGCGGCATGCACAGTGGGCCTAAGTTAGCTTTCAGTAGAAATCCTGACAAGCTCACTCAAATCAAACTGAAAACAACTAAAAAACAAACAAACATTTTTGTGAAAGTGGGAGAACTGTGAAAGGACATGAATATAGCTTGTGTTTACAAATACCATTAAATTTGCTAATGGCAGAGCAGGGAATAAGACAGTTGCAAACAATTTGCAACCTCCACCACAAAGGTGGCTGGATTTTGACGATAAAGAAGTTCATTGAGGCCGAAAATGACCAATCAGTTTGAAGTGTTCCGCTTTCACAAATTGTGCAGGTGAGATTTCCTTTTCAAAATTCTACCTCCATATTTGTGCCATTTTTAATTAAATGGGAGGCCTGTCTTTGACAATTTTGTTCCTTATCCAGAAAAAACCAGTGTCATGTGAACCAACCAGTGTCATGTGAACTTACTCTCGAGTACCGAATAATCGCCCCCGAATAATCGCTCTCGAGTACCGAATAAGCGCTTGTTAATTTTTCAAAATTTTTCCAACCCCCCCCCGTTCTTATTTCAACCCCCCTTTTATCAATTCTTGGAAAATGAAATAGGAGTAAACAAAATTTCTGAATAAACGCAAGGAAAAGTCTCAAGAAGTGCATTCAACAGAACCAGAGTTCATAAGTAACTGTATCAGTAACATCACTGTTTTCATGAATATATAAAAGATACGTGTTTACCTAAGAAAACGACAATTTTCTAATTCTCCAAGCCCGATTATTCCAACCCCCCGATTATTACTATATCGATCCATCTCCAAACTCGCCCCCCCCCCGATTATTCCCACCCCCCCCCGTTTATTCAGTACTCGAGAGTAGTCTAACAGTGTGGGTGTGTTTGATTGGTACCAATTCTGAAAGCGGTAGGCTTGATAGACTCGGAATTTGTGTTTGATTGACTCCAAGACTCCGAAAACGGCCAGTTTGGCATGATTTGAAGGCCTGCTAAACTTCTGCTCCACAAGGCATACGGTTTGCAAAACATTGGAGAGATTCTCGTTTTCATTTGCAAAACTCTGAAAACGAGGTGGATTTGCTTGCGCTGTTGCGTTGATCGTTGATCGAGTCAATGCAAATCCGTTGCCAAATAAACATCTGTAAGCTTAATTTCGTCTTTTTTCAATTTCTCTAAGTAAAGATTACTACTAATTAACATTTCTGGTATACCCATGTCTGGAAATCTATGAAAACTTTTTTCAAATTCATATAAACTTCAATTGCTCTTGTTATCGCTCTACTAAGGATCTTATTTAGAGTTATGACGATAAGTCTCTGTACTCTTTGACTGGCGCTTCAGTCAACAGAGACTCATAATATTGCTCTGAAAAACCTGACCCTATTTAGGCCCAAACTTTGCAATTCCTACAGTACCAATCAGATTGCAAGATTTGTGAATTACTATTGTTACTGTGTAAATGTGATAGAATGTTCGATTCGATTGAAAAATTGAAAACACTCCTACGGGATTGAGATTCGATGCCGTGATTCTATCATAATTCCATTGATGATTGTAGAAAATAGGGCCAGGTTTTTCACTGTTTCATTACCCGTATCTTGTGACTATGTCTTGAGCAAGGTTTACCTCAGGGATACAAGGGACTCATCGTCAAAAGTCTCGGGCTTATTCCCCTAGAGAAGTAAAAACGGCAAAAAATGTCCATCGGCGACGAGATTCTGTCGCCCCATCTTCTGCAGGTCAGAATGTGGCTTAGAGGAAGGTGGTTTTTGCCCGGGGGGGGGGGGGGGGGGGTACATGACTTGCGGATGGACGGGGGTCTGCCGCCCGGTTTTCAGAAAGCTACCCTCTTCTAGTTACCAACATTTGCCGTCATACCCACTTTTATGATGAATTTTGGCGAAAAACTACCCATTATTGACAATTTTTTGCCAATTTCTACAAAACACACCCTTAAGGAAAATCTGCCGAAAAGGGGACCCTTATTTAGAGAATTTTGGACTCAGAAACCAACCCATATTGACGGCACATACCCGTACCCTCAACATATTATGTTACCCCCCCCCCCGGGGGGTTTTGCTTTTGTGGCAAGAATGATCCTTTACCGAAGAAATGACACCTGACTTTATGGTACAGCAGTTCTAGAAAACTGATTTTGAGGCATTTTAGACCGAGTGGTTGTGAGAAAAAAGCAGCAGATGATGTAGGCCCAATAGATCTTTCAGCTACTACATACATACTTTCGAGTGTACATATTAGTGATAGAGGCTCCAGCACTACTTAATCGAACATTTTTGGAGCAGCGGAAAGCCTTCACATAGAATCAGTACGGAATGGTTTCAAGAATCAGTACGGAATTTTGCCGTTTCTTCAAACGTAGGGAAATGAGTCGTAGTTGTAGCGATATCAGTTCAGGCAAAAAGCGAAACTACGACATGTAATCGAGACTAGTTCTAAGTGACATTTGAAATGACGATCTACTTTTCTTTCGATGCTCGAAGGATTCAGGGTGTTCGGTGTTTCTTCAGACTTTTCATAAGATTTTAGGCCTCGTCCACACATATATGGATATTTTTGAAAACGCATCTTTTTTTATCCGTATAAAAAATATCCGCGTCCACACGAGGAGCGTTTTCGAAAATATCCCCGTCCACACGAAGACGCTGCTGCATTCAAACTCCGCTTTTCAAACTTTGACAAAAGAAAACAAAAAATCAAAATGCCCTTGCGTGATCCCCAAAGATCTGTGCGCATGCTCTGGTACGTCGTAAATCGATGCTGTGACGTCGGCGTTTTCGAAAAGCTCCGTTTTCACCCGTCCACACGACAACATGAAAACGGCGTTTTCAAAAAGATCCACTCTGGAGAGCGTTTTTGAAAAGCTTCGTTTTTTACCAAAACGGGTAAAAAAAGATGCGTTTTCAAAAGTATCCGGATACGTGTGGACGGGGCCTTAGTCCCTGTTTTGAATGTGTTTGGTTTTGAGTCCTTGTATGAGTGAAAGGAATCACATCGTCATTCCAAGCAATACCATCTTAGGGACCAGTCATTATTAATGGTGGGGGGGGGGGGGTGGGGCGGAAAATATTAAGGGGGTCACCTAGACTGATTGCATATTCGTAGTTATCGCTATTGATAGACTGATGGACGCTCAAACTACGACTTATGGACTTTGATAGTAAAATTTGGGATGAAGTTTTCCCCGATCGATTTCATAACTAGATTTGGAAACCATAGCAACACTGTACGAACACCAGGCAATGGTGGATGGGCCTAAGTTGCCGGCTCGAACCTCCAATGTTAAAACAGCTCAGAATTCAAGTTTACAGTGATATTAGCCTTGAACAAAAGCCACAAGTATCCATACGAATGTTTCCTCAATCCAAGAATCAACAAACCGTTCACTGTGAATCAGGAGTTCCTCAGTTTTAAGGCCAATTAGCTTCCATGAACTTCACCGCAGCTTTGAAAATTTCCAACTGTCGAGGGTCACTTGCCTCGCTTCCGAGACTACACTGCAGCCTCGTTCCAAAGGGCACACGTAAACGTGTGCATCTCCGTCTCAAAAATTTGTATCAAAGTCCATAAGGCCCAGATTGAGCAAAAAAGGAAATGTTGTTGTTGTTGTTATTGTTGTTGTTGTCGTTGTTGCTATTTTGCGATATCTGGGACTATGTCGTGAGGCTAGGGGTCACCAATAATTTTTCTGCCTAGAAGGGGGAGCCAGATCAAAAATCAGACAGCGAGAGGGAGGCCACGAAAAATTCTCAGTCAAAATTGACAAGTATCTTATTCAGAAATAAATGACAGTTCACATTATTATGATACAAGTACAGCTTTTACTTGTATTCCCTTGAATCTGATAGCTGATCTAGCCAAAATGCAACCTGGTTGTCCGCTGCACACAACTCTGTCTGTTTTGCTGAACTTTGATTTCTAGCCTCTGCAATATCTGTCTGCGCCGAAGTGGAAACCATGGGGAGCTGGAGAGGTGACTGCCCTCCCTCACAATTCAGGAATACTTATTATTTTCTTTGAACAGTAAGAAATTTGTTAGGTGGAACTGAAAGTGCACTGAACGAGAAGAAGGTGGTAAGAAACAAGTCACCTTCGAGAACAGGAAAAGTTTCTATCTTGAAAAAGCAAGTAGTTGGACATAGGTTAGCGGTATTTCTCAGAGATGTTGGAATGTGACTGAGACAGGCGCTCTAAATTAATGCAAAGGAAGTCCTTTCGTTGGGATGCTAAATTAAGACAAACTACCAGGGAATTTTCAAAGTCTCCATGTGAGGAGCAGGCAAAAATTGGATTGTGATAAGCATCCTAAGACAAAGTAAGAGTCCTTTATGCAAAAGTTCTTTACTTGTTACTCATGCAGTACATCCTACTCTCCATTTTCTTTGTTACTCATGCTTATCAAGTTTTCAGCGTTTGTTCTGGCAAACAAGTTGAAAGAGGCCTTCCAGGCCAATGTAAATTATATTTACTCTAAACAGAGACTCTGTTCTAAAACTTCCTTGGGATGCTAGTTTATAAAAATTGTGACCAAATTTTCCACAATCGCAATTCATGGGGTTGCGAGAGGCAATCTAAGCAAAAGTAGAAAGCTTGTCGTCAGAAATTTTCTGGGAGCTTCGCCCCCAGACTCTATAGTGCTTGGATCTGTTTTATTTTTGCAATATGTTCTAGCCTGTTTCTATCAACTGGTGAGTATGGATAGTTTTAAAATCTGATATCTTGCACAATTTAAGGGCCCTAATTATGTCAGGTCTTCCAGCAATACACCTCAAAATGAGAGCGTTATCCTCGGAATCGGTAAATTGATGCGCTTGTCCCTCCACTCAAAAGCTGAATTGCCGCAAGTAGTGGATCCCCTGCATATTTCTCAAGATTTTACCAATTCCCATCTTTTGGGTATGAGGAAACTAGGCTTCATAAAAGTGTATCTGGACAGCTTTCTGTCCTAATCTCCCATAAGCGCACAAGGTGGGGGGCCGGGGGGGCTCCGCCAACTTCCGAGAAATTTCCCAAAATCAGCCCCATTCGGGCAAACTTTTGTCCTTAGTCGGGCAAAAATGTTGGCAAACAATGAGCTTTGTGTCTTGCAGCCCCCTAGATTTTCCCGTACGCTTTTGTAATCTCCATCTCAACTCTCTCTGTGATATAATAGTAGCATCATGGTTCATCAGATCATACGAATTCATACAATATCTTTCTTCTTTTTAGGGGGGGGGCTACAAAAACTTATACTTAGAACTTGGGGGGCCACATTTTAGCTGCATGAAACCAAGGAGGGGGGTCAAGAAAAAGATCACACTGTTCCAAAAATATCTTCCGCCCCACCCCCACCATTAATAATGACTGGTCCCTTACGATAATAGAAAATAGACCAAAAAAGGCTGAATTAAAGAGTGACAAGTCGATACAGTTATAAAGCAGCCTTTTTGAGTGACAAGTTGAATGGATGAAATGAATTTAATAAGGATAGCCGTGGGTCTAAATTGCTAATACAGTGGAGCCTCTATATAACGAACACCTTTGGGACCAATTTTATTGTCCGTTATGAAGAGGTGTCCGCTGTGTGGAGGTATCATCTTTTGTTATACTGTATTTAGGATGAAAATGTTTTTCCGTTGTTAGGAGGTGTCTGTCGAATAGCGGTGTCCATTGATAGCTGCACTGTACCTTTGATCAAGGAATTGAAATTTTTTGAACATACATACATACATACATACATACATTAATTATTTGGTAATGCAGGTTTACCTAAAGGCAACTAACGTTGATGTGGACCTGCAGCTACAAACAAAAATAAGCTTAATTACCTTTTTTAAATAGAAAGTAAAACAAGAGATTAAAATAGTTAAAAGTATTTACAGTGTCAAAAGTACCTAAAATCTTTGTTCTTGTTATTAATAATACAGGCCTCTTTTTCAAATGAATGCTGGTTTACGTTCCTTTTGTATTCTTTTATCTTATTTTTGAAAGTTGTTATATTTTCTTGACTCTTCAGGTCATTGTTAATTGAGCAATTGGACTATATCAAAATTCTTATCACATGACAACAGGGCAATTGATTTCAACAACTTAAGTTTCCTTATCTAAGTTGATATGTTAGCTATACACGAATTATCATTTTTGAGAACTGGATGAATTGCTATGTATTGCTTGAGAGTTGCAGGCTATCAAACGTCATCCATTTTTTCACTCATTCTGTTTTCCTGTTAGGTTTGGTAACAAACTGTTCTATGCAGTGTATAATACATTTGAGATTGGTAGTGAAGCTGATGGATATCGACTGAGGGTTGGGAGGTGGTCTGGAAATGCGGGTAATGCACTGATTTCTGATGGTAAGGCATGGAACCACAATGGCAGAAAGTTCAGCACTTTTGATCGAGACAATGATCCAATTTCCAATGATAATTGTGCAACTTCGTACAAAGGAGCATTCTGGTTTGGTGGATGCCATATAGTTAATTTGAATGGACTATTCCCGACTGCCATATCAAATGACGCACAGTACATGACTTGGAAATCAATCAATCAACACTATGGAAGTATTTACTTTTCTGAGATGAAGATCAAGCACGACTGACAGTTTTATCTGAAAGAGTGCTTTCAAAAACTGTTCACACGGCACTAAGTTTTTCACTAGTGACACTGATGGGGTATTGAATAATATCTTTTTGCACTGTTATCGAAGAGCCTTTGCGCAAGCGGCATGCATTGCGATCCTCTCCTTTGGTTTTTCGTGTATTTTATCTAATATTTAAACGGAATCAAAGCCCCCCCCCCCCCGGGGAGTACTTGATTAGGGAAGTGACGGCGGTGTGTGGCAAATGCCTCCACACCCTGAACCCCGCCGCATTCAAAATACCCCAAAAGTATATCCTGTCACACAAGGACCGAGATACAGGGGGGTCCAGGGGGGCCATGGCCCCCTCAAAATATTTCAGCAGTTGTTACAGTAAAATCTTTATTCTTCATTATTTTAGTGTTTCAGAATATCAGATAGGTACTCCATGCTTTTATGCCGGGTATATCTCGTTCAATTTCTACCTTTCATTAGTCTAGGAAGCTCTTTGGGGGTATTTACAAGCTAACAAACTTAATTCTCACCATAACTCTATAGTGGCCTTTGGTAAACTAGGCGTGTTTACTTTTGTGGAAGGTGTGTACATTCGAAACGTAGATTTACCTGTAAAGTCCATCCATATTGAGAAACAAAGATTATTGTTCCGTTAAGCCAATTTGAAGAGTGTGGTCTCAGATTTTTTCCAGGGGAGTACTGCTAGGCCTCCTCCAAGGTTCTGGATCGCTTAGCTCGTCACCCGGTTTGCCCATGGCCCCCTCAAGTAAAAAATTGTATCTCGGTCCTTGCTGTCACATAAAAAGTTTGCTAAAAGTATTTTTATCCATTTTTTGGAGAGAACTCTAAAATATGTCCTTCCACATGATACCCTGTCATGGGTGTTTGGAAAACTAAGACCCCGAAAACGAAGACCTAAGACCTAAGACCTCGAAAACTAAGACCTCGAAAATTAAGACCTCGAAAACTAAGACCTCGAAAACTAAGATCTCGAAAACTAAGACCTTGAAAACTAAGACCTCGAGAACTAAGACCCCAAAATAGTTTAAATGATTGTTAATCAAGACCTTAGCTTGTAACAACGCAATTTGCCTCGGCACAAACGCCTTGACGTACGAAGTGAGCCTATCTATGTCAGAACTGGGCATATCTATACAAATCAAGGGAACATTTTGTTTCACAAACGACTGAATTTCGACTTGATAGTTTTCATTGACAGGAGACTAGAAAATTAACTGTTCTTTCACATTTGCGCAAATCCAAACATTCAACGAATTGGATTAAACTATCGTTTGATTCATATTTCCCGATCAGTATACCTAAAAGGAATTTTAAGGTGAGATTTTGATACTTCTGTACATTATGAGAGTCCAGAATTTAAATTGAAACTTGAACCCAATTCCTGAACTCAACAATCACGTAATACCCCCATGAATCATTTCAAGTGACCGGGTTGGTGACTAGGAGTTTATCTTCATATTTTTGAGATATTCTGTTATCTCTGTAATTAAAAATTCTTTCATCCCTCTCCAGTAAAAGGATTTGAAAAATATTTCTGCTCGATAAACTGACCCGAAGACATATCATGATAAAAAGGTTGCTCTCATCTACAGTCTCTTGAAAAACCTCTGAGACCCTTAAAGTATGAGCGGAATCGTTTTTGAGGTCTTCGTTTTCGAGGTCTTAGGTTTCGAAGTCTTAGTTTTCGCGGTCTTCGTTTTCGAGTTCTTAGGTTTCGAGGTCTTAGTTTTCGAGGTCTTCGTTTTCGAGGTCTTAGTTTTCGAGGTCTTAGTTTTCGTGATTTTTGTTCCGGAGAAACTTAGTTTTCGACTTCATCTTCTGTTCACACTGCTTCTGTTTATGCTGCCCGTTCACATTGCTCCGTTTTAGTTTGTTAAAATTGTACCAGTGCGTTTTCCAAAATGAGAATATGCACATTTTGGAAGGCATCCTTGGAAACGTCCGCTCTTACACGTGCTGGTAGTGTTAAGATTATTGTTATTCAAAATTAGTGTTAAGATGACAAAAAATTCTAAGAAACTCCAGTTTTCGAGGTCTTAGTTTTCGAGGTCTTTGTTTTCGAGTTCTTAGTTTTCCAAACACCCACCCTGTCACATAATTTTCTTATCAATTGGAGTACTCTGGCCACATACTTTTTATGAGCAAAGGACACCCTGTCGCATAAGTTTTACCGTAAAAGGACACCCTGTTGAGCGCCGTATGGGAGTACCCCCCCCCCGGATCAAAGCATAATTGGGTGAAGGCATTTGCGGTCAAATTCTAGCATACTTCATGTTGACGTAGGTCAGTTATCCAAGTATGGTCTGGCGCTTGTCATGGCCTAACCTAATTAACATAATGCACAGATACTGTATCGCTCTTGGTGTAAGAAGACACAAGAGCAGCTGGCTTGCTTACACCAAGAACGGTACTTACGATTTTACTAAAAATGAATGAATTCATTCACAGCATAAAAGGGAACAATAAGTAGCTTCGTTCAGGGATTGAGAAATGCGCTGCCCATTGAGAATTGGATGCCTCACAGGAATTCCAACGAGGCTCACTTTAAAATAGTATAAAAGCTCCAATGAAACATGGCGTTATTTCACAGGTCGATAGCAAGTTTTCTCTGTGTGATTTCCCCTCCCACCCTCCCCAAAAAACCTTAGAACGTTATTTGAAAGTTTAGTGTTGCAATTTCAAGCATTTGAAATATCTTGTGGCCTAGGCAAAATCTTGCTAGACTGACCTCACTACTACCTACCTACTTGAGAACTTATTGCATTAATAAAGTTATTTTCGTTTGAATGAAATGAAGAAATGAATAAGAAAATAACATCAGTTAGTGGGTGCAGCGTTTTGGGAAATGGGAACAAACTGCACCATCATATGGAATGGAATAAAAGTAATCGACCTTTCTCACTCTGTTGATATTACAAGATGCCTTTGCTCCCCCCCTGTCTCGCAGCCCTTCATTCTTGCAGTCAGTTCCGTTCTGTTGGCATTGGATCACAACATGACTTCCACTCTTCCCGCCCATTGTCTGAGGACAAAACGAAGTCAGACGAACACACATTCATGCAATTGAGTAAGAGACAATTAAGATGGCTTTGATGACACCGCCTATTACGTTTTTGCCATTGTGTGATGAAAAATAGGTTATTGAGAGCAAGGGGAATGGCAGGATTACGATGTTTCCACAAAACGACAGAAAGACAGAAAGAAAGAAAGAAAGTATAGAAAGAACGAAAAGAAGAAAGAGATATATCAAAGCTTGCTGATTCTTTTCAAATATATGCAGCTGATGCTGCAACGAATACATCTTCAAGACTAAAAAATGATAAAGCAATACAAGGGACAATGCAAAACGAAACAAAAACAGCACACAAAGAGCCAAAAGAAAGGAAAGATATGAAGTGTAATCAAGGCCAAAATCAAACCTTGATTGTGAAGAGACAATCGTGAACTTTTGTTACAATCATGCACTTTTCAATCATGCACTTTCCATCCTTGTTCTTACCAATCATGCACTTTGTAATCATGCACTTTGCAATCATGCACTTTGCAATCATGCACTTTGCAATCATGCACTTTCCAATCGTGCACTTTCCAATCGTGCACTTTGAATTCAATTCACTTTTCATTCATGCACTCATAAAGATAATCGTGTACTTGAAAGACATTCTTGCACTTTTTAATCATACACTGTCTAATCTTACAGTACTTATGCCCCATTCACACTGCAAGTTAAACCAGCTTAAATTAAACCAGGTTTTCAAATAAGGCCTTCTGATTGGTCAATCCAACAAATTCAGTCATTTCATTGGTTGAAATTTAAAGTGGTTTAAATAAAGTTGGTTTAATTGTGTCAGTGTGAATGCAGTATTAGTAATCTTACACCAAGTGCAACCATAATGCAAAATTCCGAAATCACTCAACCCCTAAGTGAAGCATAGCGCGCTTATAAAGTTGAAGTTTGCTTTGAGCGCGCTTGCTAATTGTCATCAGTCTGCCGGCAAATTAGGAAACCCGAAACTGGCGTTAAATTTTTGCATAAGATCGGAAAAGGGTTGATGAAAGATAACGAAACATTGCACTGATGCACAGGTTCTTTGCAGTTTTTTAAGATCTCGATTGTACCTATACACAGTTAAATGCCAAATTTATTCCTTGCCCCTTGTGGCATATATCTTTCCATCTTTATGATCTCATCAGATGAGTATGATGTTTTGAGCAATGATCTCAAAACATGTTGTAACATATTTCTCACTCAAGACAATGTCAAACACATTTAACAAGCGTGAAAATATTTTCAAGTGACCTAGAAAAATCAAAACTGCAAATTACGAAAGTTCCATAGGTCTTTTTAATTCAGGTAGGGTAGTTTCTTAAGTTTTAAAAATAGAGCCTGCAGTTTCTTACAAACGGTTTTTCATAAAACATGCATCTTTTTACTTTATTTTCACCTGCTTCCTGTCTCATTTTACACGTATTTTTTTACAAGAATTTAGAAAATTGCTCATAAGAAACTCGAAGATCGCCAAAAAAGACTCCAGTACTAGAACAATATAAGTTAAGAAGGTATTTATTATAATTTACGCTTTTTCACTTGTTTCCTGTATCATATTACTCACAAGGTACTTGAGTAATGTCTAAACATTGGATAGGCTTCAAAAAACCGTGTTTTGAAATGTTCAAGGTAGTGACCATGAAGGTTGTTATGGAAAGAAACACGTAAGAAACATTGAGATCTCAAAATCTGATAACCATAAGAAACTTCAGTACTGGCCCAAATTCTTAGCGCCGAACATAAAATATGTGTACTTTGAAGGTCCTTGAATAATGACTGAACATTGGATAAAGGCTTCAAAACTTCCTTTTGAAATTTCCACGATGGCACTCAGGAAGAAGCATAAATATAGACATGGGAGTTGCTGTTCGTAAGAAACTCTTGAGAACTAAAAATATGAACATTCTTTTAAGGGGGTATATCCGGTATTTGAGTCAAAATCTTTGTTACTGGACCCAGGCTCACCAAATCTTGTAAGATGAAAGGCTAGCAACCTGCATTAAAAAATCTGCTACAAAACAATAGTTTATTGTTGTTGTTGCCATGGAAACGAAGAACAAAGAGCTAAAAACCACCATTTCAATTTCTCATTTTTCTGCTTAGCAGATTTCTGGAAATGGGCTCACAGCATATCAAATGAAAGCTCTTAACATGGCTAATGCAGTGACAGAAAGCTTTTTTGGAAATGATGTAAGTGTTATTTTTGGCAGAAAATGAAAAATTGCTCAAAATTTTGATCCGTTAAATTCTAAAATCACAGACAATTACATCAACAAAAAAACTTTTTTTAAAAAAAGCTCTCTGTTACACAAAAGTACAGCTCTTGACACATTCACATGCCAAATTTCAAGTTAAAATTCCAATTTTTGTAACTAGGGCATTGGAAATGGTAAGTACACATGCGACAAAATAGCAATTTGAGAAAAATGAAGTTAAAGTTTGCCTCTCTAAAAAGCACCAGATTTGTAAACTGTCTCTTCCATTTCTCTGTGTGTGTCCTCAATACAAAACTGTAATTTGCTTCATATACTTTGTGATCCAGCCTAATAAGTTTGCAAAGTGCACACAGATGATGCACACCTGGCAATTGTTTAAAAACAATGAATCTATTGTTCCTTCTTCAAAGAATTAAATTGCACAAGGAGACCTTCCGTGTATGCAACATAAAAGCAGTCTGGTTTGTGACCAGGTCTTCCTCTGGCTGTGTTCATAGAATCTTCTTAAGTGCATTTCTTTGAAACTAAAAAAGGCTTTGCAGATCCCAAGTGTCACATTTAGCACCCTCTTTCTTTCATTCTTTCATATGTGAGGTCCCTTGTTTACCTGTTTGCAAACCTTGCAACCATCAGCTGACTGACCAACTGGCTAACGACCCAATATGAAAGTTCAGCATCTCAACCTTCCTCTCTAGTTAGCCGACCTGCTCTTTCTTGAGACAGGGGTTGCCTTTGTAAGGTTTCTCTTCACTTTGTTACTTCTATCCAGGTGAACTCTCATTTTCCGTTTCCTCCTAAATCGTTTGGCCTAAGTAGGCCTAAGGCCACCTCATTTTGATGCTCTCTTTCCTGGACCAAAATGTGTGGAAAGGTTGGATGGCTGGCTTTTCTTCATTGGGGCTGGCTTTTTGAAGCTCGTCGTTTTGCTTCCCTTCACAATCTTATTCGTTTTCTTCTGCTTCATATCTTTTCAGGATCTTTTCGTTGCCTCTCCCAATCTTTCATCAAACTGCCTCGCCTCGCCTCTTCTTTCGTCAACTTTCCCAGTCAGTTTATCAATCAAAATGGAGGGCTCGTCACTTGGAAAAGAGGCTACCACAGGGGTACAAGATGGACAGTCTTCCCAAAGCCCTTTCAGCACTGACTTTCAGGAACACACAGGGTTTTTTTATAAGGCATACCCCAAAAAGAGGGACTCGAATTTTGGACTAGTTCATTCAAAACCCTTTTTTACCAAGAAACAGATCAAGATACAGCGAAAACAAGCGCAGAATTAGAATCTATGATGAATTCTGGTCTTGGAACATATTTTTGCAAAAAATGACCAAAAATTCAATTTTTTGCATTTAAATACTGGATATAGCCCCTTAAGAAACTTTCAGTTTATACGAGTTGTCAATAAAAAATGCAACAAAAGAAGTTCACAGTCAAATAGAATACTTCAAGCCACGCCTTTCAAAAGCAAGTGTGAACAAATAGTGCGGGCAGTTGCTAAAGTAACTCGAGCGTAATTGGGATGATGAAAAGGAAACTGCGGCAACTATAAGCGTAGGGGGAAATAAAATTTAGGGGGGCTGCCCGATAAAAGAACCATTGTTTACGAAAATTTTGCCCGACTTTGGGCCGATTTTCTGCCCGATTATGGGTGATTTTTGCAAATTTTTCTAAAGTTGGGAGGGCTGCAGCCCCCAGCTCCCCTGTCTCCTACGCCTATGGCGGCAACAGCCGTAATTTTCCACCCGTCAACTACAGCTCTTGTGCATAGGCATTATATTATACAGTAACCTCAGCCTATTGTTCTCCTTTAGTTAGCCTATTGATTTCCTATCGTTGTAGTAAAATTTCAGGGCGTGAGTTTCTTGTAAAGGCGGGACTTTGCTGTAATAATTTTTCAATAAAGTAGAGACTAAATAGATGCCTTTAAAGTCTTACTGTCGCTATAGATACAATTATATCAGTTGCTTTGATCACCGCAAGAGACGGTCATGAAACCCCACTCTTTTCACTGTAATAATTGTACATTTTCATGCGAAAGGTCCAATTACGGGAAGTTGAAAATTCAGTCACCATTGTTACAATCGAAAATTCTACAAAATGTATCAAAATATCCGCGAAAATATCGTTCGATTCAGATTCTTTTTCAGATGACCGAACACCAAACGAATTAATCATTGGCATGATTGAAATAATTCGTGCTTTCTTTATACAACAACAGTAAGACTTTAAAAAGCTTTAAAGTACAGGGCTAAAATAACGAAAATCAGTTTGTCAACCAAGTTTGCCATTTTCCCACATTTGCCATGTGCAGTTCTCTTCCAACCGGCAGACTGATGACAAATAGCAAGCGCGCTTAAAGCAAACTTCAACTTTATAAGCGCGCTATGTTTCACTTAGGGGTTGAGTGATTTCGGAATTTTGCATTATGGTTGCACTTGGTGTAAGATTACTAAGTACTGTAAGATTAGACAGTGTATGATTAAAAAGTGCAAGAATGTCTTTCAAGTACACGATTATCTTTATGAGTGCATGAATGAAAAGTGGATTGAATTCAAAGTGCACGATTGGAAAGTGCATGATTGGAAAGTGCACGATTGGAAAGTGCATGATTGCAAAGTGCATGATTACAAAGTGCATGATTGGTAAGAACATGGATGGAAAGTGCATGATTGGAAAGTGCATGATTGTAACAAAAGTGCACGATTGTCTCTTCACAATCAAGGTTTGATTTTGGCCTTGATTACACTTCATAGAAAGAGACTGGCAGTTCCACACCAAACTGTGCAGTGGGTCTAACCTTTTTATATCTTAAACTGCGTTCACACGATGCCGGCACATTTTGAAAACGGTGAAGAATGTGATGGTAGCAAAATTTGAGCTAGCGTTCACATGATGCCGCTTCCAGAATGTGCTAGTTAGAGTTCCGTTTTCAAAATCTACCGTTTCCAAAATCTGTCGGCAAAAAAGGTGCATTTTCGTGTGAATGGGAGGCCTATCCGTCACATTTTCACCGTTTTTAAAAAGCTGGCATCGTGTGAGCGCAGTCTTAGACTTCCGTCAGTTTTGTTCCATCAAATCTCAACTGGATGGTACAATGACGAAAAGATGATGCATTGGGATAGACTGGAGTGAAACTGTCTCGATGATAGGAAGGAGAGCTGCTAGTTGATTGTGTTACCCATCCAAAAAGTGCAGCTGACTTTAGGAGGGGAGCATTGAGGGGGGGTAACAGAACACGCAAACTCGGGCCAAAATTTGCAAAAATCCGAAAACCCTGTATCAAAAAAAGCTAAAACACGAAACTGCAAAACTGAACGAAAACCTTCAATTTTCATCAGTAAGCTTTCATCATTTGCAGCATTTTCCTTTTCACTGAATCTCTCTGCATCGTTATAAGCATTCCAAAGCTAGTTTTTCGATTTCAGTAAACCACATCGACTGTATGACTTCGAATACCCGAAAAAACAGGCAGTTTTGAATGGCATACCCGAAACCTGAACCAACAACTCCTGCAACCCGAAAGTCCCCTTCTTTAATATACCATAACTGTATACAGTTTGAAATTAGGCCACTCTCGCAAATAGGGTTGGAATGCATGCCAGTTGCAAAGAGCCTTTAATATAAGGCGAGTTGAGGGTAGCCTGTGTTCCAGACACCTTTGAAACAAAAGTTCCTTTCGTTTCAAAGGGGTCTGGAACACAGGCTAGTTTAGGTAGTATTTTTTAGGAAGTTGAAGTGGTTGCTTACTAGTATCATTATTCATAATTAACACAGTTTTTTAAGAAGACAATGCATATTTTACAGCTAGTAAGCTAATTGATATCAACAAAAGTAATCACAACTTAATTTATTATTATCATTATTATTGAAATAACGCACAATATACAGTTTCTATATTGGAGTCACTCTTGAATGTCAAGTTACAACAAGTATCCTCAGACTTCAAGAACCTTCCTCAAAATTCTTGCTGTTCCCAGTAACACTGATTTCTGGATTTGCGATGTTTTTACTGGAATTCCAATTTCCTTCAAGTTGTCTTTTAACCGAGTTGGTGTCGTTCCTAACAATCCAATCACGACTGGAAAGATTTTCACTTCCGTATTCCACACCCAGGGGGGGCACTCAGCACATACACATACGGGGAGGTAAGTCCGATATTTCTGGGTCAGAATATTGTGAAAAGTGATATTTTTGGGTCCAAAGAAAACTAAAGCTATGTTCATGATATTTTTTAATACCAAACATCGTTGAACTGATATTTCTGGGTTCATTAGAGGTAATGCTCTTTTCTATTTGCATTGTTTTGGGGCATTTCATGTTCATTTACTGGTTTCTAAGTATAAATGAGGTGATATTTTTGGGTTGCAGTGAAGCTGAAATGATATTTTTGGGTTGCCTGAAAATTTCTTGGACTGACCCCCCCCCCCGTATGCGTATCTGCTGAGTGCCCCCCTGGGATTCCACATCTTACGGAGTTCTCTGGCTAAGTCCTGATATTTAACAATTTGAACTGTGTGTAATCCCAAAACTTGTGTGACCTTTTCACCCGAAACTCAAAGTGCTCTTCGTATGTCCTGCGCAATTCAGAGACAGATTTAAGATTAACCATGAAAAAGTCAAGTAATGGGTAAAAATGCTTTTCCTATCGAGGAGCAAAAGTTTGGAATGAACTACCTGCCGATACTAAACAGGCATCTTCCCTGAATAGTTTTAAAAAATCTATTTAGCAATTTTTCCTTTCCGTTTCTTTTATGTTAGATTTTGTAAATATTGTATAAGGTTTTTATATTATGGTATTTATATTGTAATTTTTCTTTTTCAGTATGTAATTGTATATTGATGTTTTTAAGTGGAGGGCCCCTTGTAAAACAACTCTGGTTGAAGGGCTACCCTCCTTAATAAAATGAAAATGAAATGAAAAAGAAAAAATGAACGATCCCGCCGGACATTGAAAATACACAGCGGGAAGATAACGAAAGTATACTTGTTCAGCGGGCATTAGAAACATCGCGACGGGGAAATGAAATTTTTGGCAATTATCTATGATGGAACTTGTATAATTTGATAGGGAAACAAAAAAATTCAACGAGGAAACAAGGCGGAGAAAGTGTTTGAAATAAAATCTTAGCGGGGAATCGAATTTTCATGGAGGTTCATCCTTCAACCTTGGCGGGGCAATGTTTCAGCGGGGTCGTTTCGTTACTGGGGGGAGGTGTGGGGGGTGTATAAGTCAAGGACGACATCAATTTCGAATTTTTCATCAGCTTAATATGCTTAATCCTGTGTGGCTCTAGCCTTGCCCTAAGTCTATTAAAGGAAAAGGAGATGAAAGTTGGAGTAAATGGAACTTTTGCTTGCAGGGACATTAAGTTACAAATATCTTGGAGTACATCTAGATCAAACATTGAATTTTTCAACCCACTTTGACAAGATTTATAAAAAGGCTACAGGAAGATTAAATCTACTTCGACGCATCAGGAGCGCCATTTACTCTGCGAGCGCTGAAGAGATCTATCGCACCATGATAATGCCTGCTTTGGATATTGTGGTTCGCTGTCCCTCGGATGGTCTTCATCATACAAGAAAAGAATTGAGAGTCTTGAGCGTAGAAGCCTTGATGTTATTACATCGACCAGGGTTGCATCTGTCAGCTTACGTGTGCCTAGTATCGAAGCAGGAGTGAAAAAGAGGTCCTGTAATTTGGTGTTTGATACTTTACAAGGCAATGTCTGTGATGCAATGAAATATTACTTCGTTTTAAATGCTCATGGGAAAAATACTAGAAACGACCAACATCTTGTTAAGTTGCCTCAAGTGAAAACAGAATTTGGACGCAAAGGTTTCTATTATCTGGCAGGAAAAGACTTTAATGACTTGCCACTAAGTGCCAGAAAGATTGAATCTAGACTTTTTCAGACGATTTTGAACCGTGCAAATCATTTCAGATGATGTATAATTATTTTATCTTTGGATTGGACTGTATTGGACTCCTGTAAATAGTTTTTAGATCTTTTATCATTAATTTATTCAAGTAACTTTCGGTTCAAACAGTCTTGAGTTCGTTGGACCTCAAATATAGAATGGTTAACGAAACCCCAACGAAACAAATTGAAATCTACAGAAAACTTGAAAAACTTCAAACTTATGATAAAACCGCCACCGGATAAAACAATGGAATGGCCCACAATGCAAATGCAGTGCCTGAGTGCCTGCAATGGTTTTACCTTTATTGAACAATAGGCATTTTCTAAACATTTTAATTCCATTCGATTTAGATAAGTTAACTTTGTATAATGTGGTTGTATAGATTTTTAGCTATTTAAATATCGAATTAAAATGAATGAACAACGACAACAACAACGACTCTGCGGAGGAGATTGTTGCGATCCACTGTTTTGCTGTGCCTCGTTTTGGTTATGAAGGGAAAAGAATGGAAAAAGAAGGAGGGAAGCATGGCCGTAAGTGCGGCATTTTCAGACGTCAACATGAACGAGAGTAGTTGCAAGATTTGATTGAAGAGCTGAAGAAGTTGGAGACAGGAGCTCGATATTCATTTCACAAAACGTGTAGCAACTGAGTAAGCCGTTGGCTTAGGATGCCAAACGAATGAAAATGCTGTCTAGCCGCATGCAGGGTGTTTCTTTCCAAACCTTTTCAGCAGAAGATATCAAGAAACAAAGTGTGAAAGAAATAACAAACCCAGAGACTTTCGATGACCTACTTCATCCAAATGCAGGTGGCCTGTATGATGGAGCCCTAGGGCCTACAGATCGCTCAGATCTATGTCTGTCCTGTGGTATGAACTATGTTCATTGTCCTGGACATTTGGGACACATTGAATTGCCATTGCCAGTTTATCATCCAATATACTTCAAGATTTTGTGCCAGTTTTTGAATCTTTCATGCTATAGCTGCCACAGCTTGCTGATTTCCAGAGCAAAAGAACATCTGTTTTTGCAGTAAGTATTGAAAGGTCTTTGCCACAGCGGCACAGCACAGTTTTATGCAGCACAGTTGACATGTCAACAAGGGGGTGCAAATTTAAGGGGCTGTTGGTGGGGACCAGACTGGAAAGTTTGTATAGTGCACCCAATTGTCTTGCACACATAGGAACGTATGTGGTTTTCAATCTGAGTTGCGCAATTGGCAATAAATAAAAGATCTATATTGTTTAAATCTAGTGTTCTCAGATGTGAAATTTTTGCGAAATCTTAAGCTCAGTCCATCTCAACTTGCATGTGCAAACTACAGACTTTCCAGTCTGTGTGAGAGACCCATTGTTATAGATAGCAGAATTTGGCCATTATGAGAGGGCGGGAAAGAGGTTATCAATTTTTGCAATCATATTTTGCAAATGTTCATCACTGGATGATGTCAAGGGAGAAAGGACCCTTAAGAAGAAGTCTTCCATATGCTTGCATATGTACTGTAAATCACTGGAAGGAGGTAACTGCAAAGTTTGTATGCCCATTAGTTAAGGAGGCACCAGAAGTTACCAAGTTCCACCATCTGTTATAAAATGGAATTTTGGATGGTACCTAACGTCAGTCATTTTGATATCCTTGGTTTATCTGAAAAAATCTTTATTTTGAAAGAAAAAGATGTCTCCACAGAACCAGATGCTACTCAAGAAAGTTACCCATGGAAGTGGAAAAACATTAGCCATGCTGCTAAGACTTGGTGGGAACATCTATCCAACTTGAAAATTCAAAAACATAAAAGAACCAACCCCTTTTTGGTGGGGGAGGGGGGCTCAATTTCTGAAAACAAAATTCCAAAAATCTCATAACAGCAATAGAAAATTGCAGTTTTGCTTGATTTTGGAATTTTTTGAAAATATGTAAAATATGCTGTTTTGTAGATTTCCATCAGTCCTCAGATAGGCACCCCCTTTTTTGAGTAAGCCCCCCACCAAATAAGCCCCCACCCAAAAGATATCTTTTGCAAAATGAGCCCCCACCCTTGAATATGCCCCCATGGGGGTTATTGTTTTGATAACTCTTGATAAGACAGATTGTTATTTTAGTGAATGCTTTTGATGCTCAAACGTTTTTCATGTTTTTAACCTGCTTGGGCTTAGATATTGAAAACAATATATCCCAATATATCTGCAGTTTTAAGCATACTGTAAAGCCTCAAGTAAAGAAGAAAGTTATTCATGGTGTAATATTTTTTGGCTGCTGCTGAATAAGCCCCCACATTCGCTTGAATAAGACCCCCTCATATAAGCTCCAACCCCAAAATATGTTTTTCAATCTTTGTTTGCCAAGAATCAGCAGTCAGTTGTTTGACAAGGTCTCAAATTCTAAGTTGAAGCCTGTTCTGTGAACCTTTATCAAGAACGAGGGTCAATAGGACATACTACTCCTCAACATGCCCTGAAGAAGTTCTGCATGGCAGGATGAAATATTGGCATCTAATATCTATGTTTCTTAAGTTCGCACATATTTGCTGTTGTTCTTTGTCGCATTGCGGTGTTCCTGCTTTCAAACTTATTCACGTTTTATCACTGCAAGCATCCTCGGATCCGACGAGCGACATTGGTATCGTGTCCTTTTCTTCGATTTACTCCTCAACAACCTCCACAGAAATGGCATAAAAGTTTTCAGGAAGCTTGGTGTACTTCATTTTTCTTTTTTGTTGCACAGACAGCTCATGGCTCTTGACAGTGGACAACCAAGTTGTATAGGAGACTTAGAGGACTGTTTCAATGCTGCCCTGGCAGATGATGACTTCCAGAAGATGAGTGGCAATGACATGGATGACAATATCATCAACAGGATTGATTCATTGTTTAATTCAGTCAGAGATGCTGAACAGATAGAAGCAAAAATTTCCAAGAATACAACTAAATACCGACAAGTGCTGATCAAAGGTTTTCTTGGCACTTCTAAAGTAAAGATTTGCCCTAGATGCAAAGCCCCAGTACGTTACTTTAGAGCAGAATATAATTCTCGACTCTACCTCAAGGCACTGTCAAGCAATGATGCTAAGAGGTATGCAGCAATGCAAAAAGCCAGTAAAACAGTTGCAGATGGAAATGATGTCAATGGGTCAGGAGTGCAAGATGATGGTAAAATGATCTCAAATTTTCATTTCTCATTTTGTAGCTGAGGCTTCATTGTTCTTTTTGTCACCTTTTGCCACATCACCTGCATGCTCTCATGCAAATTCATTGTTCCGGTCCAATATGACTTTCAACAAAGGAACTTCCATTTTTTTGAAGCAGCACTGAAAGTCTAGAAGAAAGTGATGAGTCATCCTTGATAGATCAGCGTTCCTTGTCACTTCAATTTTTTAGCGATGAGCATTAAAATTTCATTGCCTTTGTTGTTCCCACTGCACCATTGACTTTCATCACACTTGAAAATTAGTGATGAGAGAGAATTCCGCTGTGGAAAGCATTTATGAAAATCCATGCATTGTAAAGAAACATATGCCATGCATCTTGGTAAAATTGTCTTGCTTTTGCAACTTTTTACTTTGAAAGTTGTGCAAATTTTTAGCTATAACTGGGTGAGCTAGAAAATAGTTTCCACTTATGAAAACTCATGGCATAAACAGTTCTTGATGGAATGGAATGAACTGAATTCTGCTTGATGGTCAAGGGATTGAAGTATTTTTTTTATTACATTGTTATGAGTGTTGGAAATATACTGGGTGAGTCAGAAAAAGCATTGTGCGTTTGGCAGACTGGGACATTGCATTTAGCCACACAATTATTGTGAGCTAAAGTTTTCCATCCAGCCAAGTCTAACTTAGATCATAAGAATTTCCCTATTGAAACTGGTCTCTTGGTGCATTTTGTAAGAAAGATTCCGTACTTAGGACCTTGTATGGGAGTCTTGTGAAATGATTAAATCTTTAGACAAGCCCCTTCAGCAATTTAGCGTGGCCAAAGTTACAGATACAAGTGGTATTATCTGTTGTGACTTACAGCATGTTGATCTGGTTGAAAGAAATCTATTCACAACATAAAGAAGTACACATTTTTAATGCCATTGAAACATATGTTCTGTCCAAGGAGGAAATTGTGAAAAGGCATCCCAAGGGAGAAAAAATTCTTTCCTAACTTTCATTCTTCCCTGATAATACTGTGTACCTGTAACTTTGGCCAGGCTAAAATGCAGAAGGGTCTTGACTAAAGATTTCATCAGTTTGCAAGACTCCCATACAAGGTCTTATGGAGAAAATCTTTTTAAAAAATGCATCAAATGACTGATTTCAATGGGGAAAGGCTTATAATCTAAGTAAGACTTTTGGATGCACAGAAAAATCTAGTTCATGATGATCAGGTGGCTAAACATGACATGACAGTTCGGCAAATGCCCAACCTCTTTTCTGTCTAATCCGGTTGATAAATTCAAATTTGCAAAATTTCATCTTGGTAGAATTCCTGAAAAAGGCTGAAAACACTTGATCAAATCTTAAAGGGACTTCTTGTCCACAAAAAGAATTCAAATCAATCAAGTACTGATTGTGCTATGAACTTTTGAAAGTAGGATCTTGTTTTTGTCCCCCTTGTATCCATCCTTCTCAAAGTTTGAATAATTTTCTACAAGATGAAAATTTGAAACAAGAGGAAGAGGAAGAAGAAGTTGATGGTCGAACGTTATCAAAGCAGAAATTCATCAACCCAGTGGAAGCTAGAGCACATTTGCAGCAAGTATTCCAGAAAAGCAAACATATGCTTAAAGCTTTGTTTGGTGCTTCACTCAACACAGACTTCAATTCTATTGAAATGTTCTTTCTTGCTGTCATAGCAGTACCACCTTCAAGATTTAGGCCAGTACGTTTTTCCATTATTCAAATGTTTACTGAATCTTACATTTGATTAAATGGCTTGAAGAGAACTTTAGATAATCTGGCAATATCTTTTGTGGATTTTGACATCTTGATTGTTTCCTAATTAAATCATATTTCTTATCATGAGAACTTATAATCATCACCCTTGATTTATAGAGGTCAAACAGTATACATCAAAGTATCCAACAGTTCTGGCTAATTAAAGTTTTAGACCAAAATTTATTGGGTGAAGGTGGTTCAAGATTTACGTAGAGTGCTCAAGTTGTTACAGGAACAACAAGTGTAATTATATAATGAAGGAACCCAATGTGCCCAACTCGCTATCACCATACTGGCTGCATGGCAACTTGTGAATTTGGGCACGTGATGTACAGTTACACATTGTTGGCATTCAAGAACCAAACAGTGATCAAGTTACTGCTAGAGCTGTGAGCCTGATATATTGGGTGAAGTTGGCTCAAGATATTCAAGAGTGCTCAAGTTGTTACAGGAACAAGTAGTGTAAATTATCTACACATGCCTGGAGGAAATTACGCTCATTGTTCCTTGAGCACTCTGTATATATGTTGAGCCACCTTCACCCAATAAATTATGCTCGTTGCTCTTGCAGTAGCTTGAGCACTTGTTGGTTCTTGAACACCAACCATGTGTAACCGTAAATTGCATGCCCAAGTTCACGAGTTGCCATGCAGCCATCATGTAGATAACCGGGAGGGCACAGTGGATTCCTTGATTACATGAACAAAATTTTTTTTGTGTGCCGTGTAGGCATATCTAGTCAGTCTAAAAGCACTGCAGCACCTTTCCATTTGATTTGACTGTGAAGCAACGTACAATTATCTGCATTTGAATGAAATTTGCAAAGTTATGTTCTATTTTAGATATCGACTTTGGGGGAGAAAAGATTTGAAAACCCACAAACCGCAAACCTTAACAAAATCCTTGTTGATTGTAAATTAATATACAAATGCCTGGAGGAAACACAAAGGAAAGATGATGGAATTGAAGATACAGGAACAACAGTGCTGAAACTAGCAAAAAGAAAGGTAAGAAATTGTACGCTGAAAAGCTAGCTCTGTACTTATAGGTCAAGGCCACATATCGCATGATGTTATTGCTGTTGAAAGAGGGATTGAATGAAGCCATTGCAAAACACAGCTTTCAAGGACTTAATTTCTCTTTAGATTTTAGAATGAATAAAGTCCAATTCACGCAGCTGATGACAGCGCAAATTCCCAGAAATTCAAAGCCATTTCAAGGCTTTCCTTTCATTTTTTCACAAGAAACTAAGACTTTGGGCCAGTATATAATGGAAGATTTTTTAAATTATTAGATTTTTAGTACTCAGAGTTTCTTTTGAGTACAATTTTTATGCTCACTACCTGGTCCCTTGTGAACGTTTCAAAATAATGCTTTTGAAGCTTTTCCAATGTTTAGACATAACTCAGGTACTTCATGGGTAATATGATATAGGAAACAAGTGAATAAACTACAGTAAAAAGGGACTTCATTTGTCAAAATAATGATTTTCTTAATTTTATTTTTCCAGCGCTTTAGTTTCTTAATTTTATGGCGATCCGAGAACTGAGTTTCTTATGATTAGTTTCTTTTAAAAAATGCTTGTATGACTAAAACCATGCTATGCTAAAACTGCTGTGGTCTTTTCCTTTACAATATTGCATATAAAGCTATTTTGCGACAGGCAATATTGTCAAAATTTTGAAGAAAGTGCAAAGGTTGCATTTTCTAGATCTCTTGATTGACAAAAGTTTCTGCTTAATTCGAATTCGGATAAACAAAACTTCATACAGTATGAAGTAATTTTGAAAATTTCCGACACAAGTCCATTTGCTATAGATGGTTAATATCAAGGGTTTTAATTTCAATCCTTTGTTTTATTCTAGCGTAACAGTGCACCGATTGCTGTATCTGGTAAAACACCAGCAGAAAGGTTGCAGAATGCATGGATCAAACTACAAATAGATATCAATTGCTTTATGGACAGTGATTTAGACAAGATATCATTGGAGAGAAGCCCAGGAATCAGACAGGTACTGAATTAACCGGAAATTGACTGCAATGCTTACTCATGTCGTTTTCAATTCCTACCCTGACCATCCTCACAGGCAGCCAAGGGGTCAACGAAAATCTCTTGTACAAATGCCCGAGGGTGGGGCAAATTGTTTTGATGAGTGCTCAGGAGCCGGGCACCGAGATCATGCGATATTACCAGTAATTCCATTATGTGACAGCTCCTTGTGTAGTCAAATGCCCCAGAGTTGGGGATAATTTGCTGCCCTGCTTGCCCAACGCCAGCCCGACATGCAAAGCGAAACGAACCTTAGTAATTATCAGTAAAGTTCATGTGTATTTTGTCGTAGTTGTATATTTAATTTTAGTTTAGTGAAATGTTCTCTATGTTAATGACTGCGGAGTTGTCATGGTCTCCTGCACTCTGTGGTATCGTCCTCGTAGTTTAGTAAAGTAGCTCGTAGGTAGTGTCTCAAGTAGTTCCTTTGTAAAATTTTATATTGAATACAAAAAAATGCTGTTAAATACGGGGCACCGGCTATGGTTTTTGAGCAAATATGTGGGGTGTTCTGAGGGGTGCTCAGGGTAGAAATTGACTGAAGCATTACTTCATGAAAATCCAAAACGTTCGGAAGTTTAAAATTCCATGCAAAATTTCGTCCGTAACCTTGTTGTTGAATTGCATTTCAAAGCTCCCGATATTTTTTGGTTATATTTCTATGCTTATGATAATTTAACTTTGAGTGCCACCTTTCATTGTAGCCAAATGTTTTTACGAAGTCAAGACTTTGCAGAGCCTACACGCAGAACTAACTTTGTAGTATTAGTGCTATGCTCACCCTTTGAAATTGGCATGCACAGGGCGAGTGATCCGTAGGGTGATTAACCAGCACAGGGTGGCCAGTGGGGCAAAGCCACTCTAATCTTGTTGTTTCCTTCCTTTCCATTCTCCTTTAGCTCCTTGAAAAGAAAGAAGGACTGTTCCGCAAACACATGATGGGTAAACGTGTCAATTATGCTGCTCGATCAGTGATTTCACCTGATCCATACCTGAACACAGATGAAATTGGAATTCCAGAGGTAGGAAACACATTCATTTGCTATTCCAAACTGGAACTATAAATACAATGTAACAACCATGAAATTTTTTCTTTTCGCCATTTGTTTTTTCAAGAGAAATGTTTTGCAATTGTATTGCTGAAGTTGAACGGTAGAACAGCACGGTAGAACATAAACTGTCCTTTTTCACGAAGGTAAAGGAATTCTCATAAGGTGAATTAACAACAGCTCAAAGAATTAACAAATGGTGCAAATCCTTAAAGATGGAAATTGATTTTCAAGCGGGCAGATTGTTTTAGTGAGAAAATGGGAGCAGGAATAATTGCATCTATTCAAGAAGGAAAAAGCAATACCTTTTTGTATTTGTAGATTTTGGTTTGATATCTCTCAGTAGAAGTAGCCCAATGACCCTATGCGGTAGCCTCACTCCATTGGGACCAGGGATATTTATCCCTGATTGGGACCCTCTAGTTACGCTCATATCGTTGAATTGAACTTTTGTTGTTGTTGATGCTCCACTGAAAGCCTTACTTCCCTAGAGTTGTAAAAACGGCAAAAATATCAATCGGTGGCTACGAATTTCTGTCGCCCCGTCGTCTGCTGGTCAGAATGTGGCTTACAGGAAGGCGTTTTTTGCGATTATGGCAAGAACGATCCTTTACCGCCGAAGTACTGATTCCTAGTTTTATGGTACAGCAGTTGTAGAAGACTAATGTTTTGGGCATTTTAGACTCGGTGATCGTGAGAAAAAAGTAGCTGGTGATGTAGGCCCAATAGCTAAATCATAAAATAGAGTTCAAATCAAACGATAGCTTGATACAGTTCGAATGTACGCAATAGCGATAGAAGCTCCAAGGCCACTTAATTAAAACTTTTGGTAGAACTACTAAAAGGCTTCAGTCCGGAGCTAATCCATTTCTACAAACGTAGGGAAATGAGTCGTAGTTGTAGCGTAATGTTATCGGGCCATGCAAAAAGCGAAACTACGACCTGTAATCGAGTCTACCTATGTGGGACGGGACCACGCTGCTAATTATTAGACTTCGTAGGGACGGCATATTTTCAATAAACCAAAGATCTTGAAACACAGTTGGTTTCTGATTCATCATGGCGAGACCAAGGGTGTTAGGACACGGATGTTTTGCTTGATTTTTTATTTACCTTGGTTTGATCCCTGTGCCTTGTTTTGTTGTCTTGTTTTCTGTTCTGTTTCGTCTTCAACTGAGCGTGCTTAGGCCCAACCGCTCTCATGTTGCTCGAATAGAGCTCTCTTGTATTTCTGTGTCTTAGTGCGCCTTCGCACAAGAAAGATTTTTAAAACCGCAAACCTATCTTGTGCGAAGGCGCACTAAGACACAGAAGTACAAGGGAGTTCCATTCGAACAACTTGAGAGCGGTTGGGCCTAACCATGCTCAGTTGAAAACGAAACAGAACAGAAAACAAGACAACAAACAAGGCACAGGGATCAAAACAAGGTAAATAAATAATCAAGCAAAACATCCGTGTCCTAACACCCTTGGTGAGACGAGAATCTCTCCGAAGTCTGCAAAACTTTCTGCCTTTTGGAGCAGAAGGTTTAGAAGGCCCTGGAAACTTAGCAAGTGTGCCGTTTTCAGAATTTTTCGGTCAATGAAACACGAATTCTGAGTCTACCAAGTCTGCCTTAATGAGACATGGTATCAATCAAACATACCTTTGATGTTTCTGGGGAGAGCGTTCACGTAACCGTAAACAACCCTGTTATCTCTATGATCTATATTGTTGCCCACACGTGGTCATTGTGTTCTGCACAGATTTTGGTGGATTGGTTGAATCCACAAGAAAGTTACTTCCAAAAATCCACCAATATCTCTGCAATCGTACAACATATGAGTGTTTCATTTGTTTATCTTCGAAGCTCATGAGTCCATCTTCAAAATAACACATTCATTTTGAGAAAAATAGCAGAAAATCATTGTGATATGGCCTATCAAAAATACTGCAAAATCGTCATTTCGAAAGAAGTTTGTTTACATTACTCGACCCTGCCCCTTTAATGTTGGATTTTAGACATTCCTTGCTTTGTAATTAATTATGCATTATCAGTGAATTAATTCTTATCGTATCTGAAGGTGTTTGCAAAGAAGCTGACATACGCACAACCAGTTACCCCATGGAACTGTCAGCAGTTGAGAAGAGCAGTCATAAATGGACCAAATGTTCATCCAGGGTATTGCCTTATATGCTTTGCGTACCATTTTATCAATATTTTGATTTGTTCAATTTTAGGCTGCTTTCTTCTAGCGGCATCCACGCATTACACTATGAATTTGAGCCAGTACTGAATTTTTCTTCAGATTATCAGATTTTGGGTAATTTCTTAAGAGTTTCCAAAAGGCTCCATGACAATCTTCATGTCCACTACCTGATCTTTTGGGAGCCTTTCAAAACAAAGTTATCGAGGGCCAGCCGGTAGGAGAAGTCGTTCAATTTTTTTAGAAGTAGAAATGGGGTTTAGAAGTAGAAATGGATGAGCTATGATCTATTCGACAGGCCGTTCTCGGCATAGATGTGGTAGTTTTTCATCGATGAAAATGCGTAACTTTCCTTGTGGAGCGTAAGCTACAGCTGACACCTACAGACAGGATATTTTCTCTCTGTGCCTTGACAAAAATATTTCAGAGATTTTTTCAAGGAATTTCAGGATATCAATATTTTTCTTAAGTTAAAAATTTTTGTGCTTCTTATTTTTATGATCATATCTTTCTATGAGTTTTAGGTTTTACGATTTTGTGATCTTAGGGGGTCTATTATAGTGTGGCGGTTAGGCGGATTAGGCCTTATTTTGGATGCGGAATACGGTTTCTTCAAGAAAATCAGTGTGGCACTAGCGGTTTACGGTTTGTCACTTGCTTTGAAGAATTTTTAGCTTTTTACTGGATAACCGTAATGATCCACCAAACCTTCGCATAGCTATTAAAAAGTACGGTCATTGCAATTTGTAGATTCAAATAAATTTTATAGGGATTCCTGCTTCGTTTACATGAAACAGCTAACCAAAAAAGAATATCTATCGTATTGAAGAAAACAGACGGTTGCGGTTTATGAGAGAAAATGGCTCGCGGTTGACGGGTGAGGGCACAAATTTTGGCAGTTTTGCTGTATTGAGCCACCCTATGATAGGCCTCAATTTGATGTCGTTTATGATTTGCATGATTTTTTGTTTTTTCATGATTTTATGTATTTTATGCTTTGTATGATTTTATGTTTCTTTCTAACTTTTGATAATTTTTATAATTTCCCTAATTTTCTATTTTTCGTGATTTTTTATAATTTTATGATCTTTATGATCTCTTAATAATTATTTTTAGAGCTGTCATGATTGAGCATGAAGATGGAAGAAAAGTTATACTCAATGCCTCCAATGCCACACAAAGAGAAGCCATTGCAAAGAGACTGCTCACCCCATCAACAAATCAAAAGCCAGTGCTTGGTTGTAAAAAGGTAAGTTGAAAAGGAAGCTAAATCATTTCATTGTACCGGGTGAGCCAGAAAAAAGTTACCATTTTTGAAAATTCATAGCACCAAGACCACTTCATGGATTAGAATCACTCGAATTGTAGTTAAAAGACAAAGATCAAAGTATTTTTTTATTTTTCTCGCTGTCCTACGAGCACTAGAAGTATTGGTAGATTTAACTTTATAAAAATTTCATAGGCAATGGGGGTTTCACTTTCCTCAAGAGTTAGAAGTCATCGATTTTCAAACAAATACGGAAGATTTTCAATCCCATGGCAATTAATGTCCGGAGGATATATCCCAGCCATGAGAAGTTGCATTTCCTTCAATATTATGTGCAAGGAGTCATTTATGCTTTGATCGATGTTTTAGGCCATTTTGCAACCATGAAATTTTTGTAAAGTTGAATTTACCTATATTTGTAGTGCTCGTGAGACAAAGAGACAAATCACAAAAATACTTCAACCTTTTGGCTTTTAACTAGAATTGCAATCATTCAAGTCTGTGAAATACTGTTGCTGTTATGAATTTTCAAAAGTGGGATTTTTTCTGGCTCACCCGGTAGTAACTTAGCCCTGCGATCAAATTTGCACGGAAAGCCAGTTTTTGAAAATTATTGCCTCCAGAAATGTGTTAGTTACTGTGGAACTATTCGGTCATTTGAAGTTCAGTCTTCAAATAGTGCCGGTTAGAACTTTCTTTGATAATTCTACCGTATTTAAATTCTGCTTGCATTTTTTATCCTGCTTTTGCGTAAGTATGTATCATTTTTGGTATTATTTGTGAGAATCTCAGTAATTTTACTTCTATTCACAGGTTTATAGACACTTGATCAATGGAGATGTTCTATTGCTCAACAGACAACCGACGTTGCATAGGCCAAGTATCATGGCTCACAAGGTTTGTTATTTTTCGCAGAGAATTTCTCAGAATTCCGTCCGAGCTTTGGCGTCAAAGATTTTCAAAGGCTTGGTTTTTTGTTTGTTTGTCAATTAAAAATGAAAATGATAATCAAAATTATTAACTACCGTTGCATTAAAATGTGATAATGTGAGTACTAAAAATGGGCAAAGTTTTCATATTAAATTAAGAAACTTTTAGAACTATAGCCTGATCCTAGCTTCTTATAAATAAACGTGTAGTTTAAAAATAACGAAATAATATTACAGAAAATAAGGAAGAGACACGATAAAAGATAGGTGCTATTTTTACAAAGTCTCAACTGTTTGCAATTAAATTCTAACTGAAAAAAATAATTTAATTGATCAAAATTAACAGTGTGCATAGTTGTGACGTATCTTTATTTTATAGAATTTATTTTATACTTTTTTGTTCATTCATCATTTTCGTCACCAACTGAAAGATTTCAAACTTTAGTGAAATTATTTTCCTTTCATTGCTGAAAACGTTTGGAAATTTCATATAAAGAAATAAACATTAGATGCTTTTGTTGTGTGTTTTTATTCATTATTCTAGTTTATACAGTTTCAGGAATACGCGTATTTTTTATGTCAAACTAAGAATTTGGGCCATTACTGAAAGTTTCTTAAAATTCTCGTATTTTGAGTACTCGGAGTTTCTTACAAGTTTCCTAATTGTTCCATAAAACGCTTCATGTTTACTTTTCGAAACAATATTTTTTGAAGTTTTCCCAATGTTTAGACATTACTCAAGTACCTTTCAAGTAAAATGATAAAAGAACAAGTGAAAATAAAGTAAAACTATGATAAGGATTTCATTTGTCAAAATAAATAGTTTTGAGTTTCTTAATTTTTTGGCGATAGGATTGAGTTTCTTGTAAAAAAATACGTGCATTCTCTTCTTTTTTCAAATAAAATAGAATGAAAAATAAGAAAATGAGACATCGATGCTTTATTTTCTGACTTTGAATAAGATTGTCAGAAACTTAATTTCCTATTAATAAAGTTGCAACGGGCCTAAAGTGAACATAACGTTTATATTCCTGAAGAGAAAAATCCGTTGCTATGAAGGGCAAAGGAAAAACAAAGCCCCTAGAGAGATTTGAACTCTCGACCCCTGGTTTACAAGACCAGTGCTCTAACCCCTGAGCTATAGAGGCGTTGTGCGGTAGGAGGAATATTCTTTATAGGATCTACACGTTGCTAACCGCATGATAGCAAAAGTGAAGTCTGCGCACAGGCTATGTTGGGCTGCTGCTGTGCGGGGTTTTATACTTTCGGCGCGTGTCCAAACGAAGCATAGCCACAAAAACAACGGATTGAATACTAATGTCATGTTTTTCCCAGCCTGCGTTAACAAATATGCTCTTTATCCCATTTACCGGGTAACCCCCAAGAAGTGTAACTTTTTGAAAAAGCTAACAAATTTAGTTTTGATCTCGTATGTCTCTTACTGCATCAGTGTCAAAGTTCAAGTCGATTGAATAGAAATTACGAATTCTGTTTGCCATTTAGCGCTCGTGGCAGTTACTGCATGCTCTCAAACTGCAGAAGTTGGTCATATAATTGCATTTTTAATCCATCTAACCTTTTAATCCATCGAAATTATTGGCCTACAGCTACATCTATCATTAACAAAGAGAATTCCCCAAAAGTTTTTACTGAAGCCAGCGTGTCAAACACCGCATTGTGCAAGAGAAGAAGTATTTTAATGTCTGTCTCGTTCCGTAGATTCTGTTCTAAGAGGAGATCTTGCAATTCTCGCATGTATAGCGTTTAGATAAACCCGCAGTGCACAGCGTCTGAATTAGACAGATAAAATCCGCGAGACAAATGCTTATATCTATCCTTCTTCTTTCGATATGCACACTTGACTTAACTTAAAAACTTCTTTTTGCATGCACAACGCGACAGTTTTCCATTTTGGATTCGGGCATTCTTTGCATTTGCTTTGATTTATTGCTTGTGAGAATTCTTTTTCTCTTGTCTCATGCGTCAAGAAAGCTGCCCATCTTTGCCTTTATGCCTTTCCTATTTTCGCCGACTCTAATTATTTTCTCTCTCATAGGCGAGAGTTCTACCCAATGAAAGAACAATTCGTCTGCATTACGCCAACTGCAAAGCATATAATGCCGATTTTGATGGGGATGAAATGAACGCACATTTCCCGCAGAATGAGCTCGGAAGATCAGAAGCATATAATTTAGGTAAGTAATCCAGTGACGGCGTCGAATCGTTCAAAACTTTAAGATTTGTCGTGTTGAATGTTATTGCGTTGCGCTATTTTCATTAGGTAATTCCCTTTTATCGTATCATCATTCAGTTTTAACATGGTTTTAAAGAATCTGATACGTAGCTAGGTTTGCAAACGTTTCAGATATTTTGCGAATCACTCTGTACGGTAAGTGTCGTGGAATAGCGTTTCTGAAGTATTCCAGAAAATTTTTACCTCGAAATACCCTGAGTAAGATGTATAGGGGAATCGTAGAGCCTCATTTTCGATATTGCTGTTCCGTATGGGGGAACTGTGGGGTGACCAGACTGCAGACCCTTCAAAATCTGCAGAATCGAGCAGCTAGGATTGTTACAAGAAGTAATTTTGATTCATCTGCTAAGCCATTAATCCATAATCTAAAATGGCCAACTATAAATGATATCATTAGAAGTGAAACTGCCACAATCATGTACAAATCGCTAAATGGTCTTGCTCCAGAATATCTTTCCAAAAGGTTCATCAACAATTCTACTCGAAGTGTAAGGCAACTGCGAAATACTGATACTGATCTTTTGTTGCCTTTGAGGAAAACAAGCAATGGACAAAGAGGTATATCTTTTCGTGGATTTACTTGGTGTTTCCACTCGTTTTTGCAGGTTTTCGAAAGGGCCTTTCAGCAGAAATCTCCTTTTTCGACAGGAGGGAATGACCGATTAAAGCCGGGAAAATTACTGGACCTAATTTGACATATCGGGGATAAAACAAGACAGTTTTCAACATAATTGCTTTGATATTCAGGGGTCAGGATTTTTTCAAACGTCGGGCGTTTTTATTGACTTACCTGGTATGTAGAGAGAAAACATTCCTTTCGACGAATCAGGCAAAGTCGAAACCAAAATTCTTTGGGAAAATACGCTAAAAGGGCTGTTCTTTTACTAGATGATTTTAGTTGTTGTCTGCGATATATTTTTCTTGTCTAAAAATTCAGTTTCAATTTCTTGCCTTAAGTGTCCAATTACCACCGCCGGCACCCTAATTCAAATTTGTTGTCAAAAATATTTTTCTTATGGGGTTGTTTTCTATTTCAGTGAGCACAAACTTTCAATACCTTTCACCGAAAGATGGAAAGCCTTTAAGTGGATTGATTCAAGATCATGTTGTTTCTGGTGTAACGATGACAAGTCGAGATGTCATGCTCAAAAAGTAGGTTACATTGTTTTCCCCCTTTTTGTAAGCGTTTTTGTTCCAGTTTATGAAATCAAAAATAGTGGACGATTTAACAATTGAAAATCCTGCTTCAACATTAGCAGAAATATAATAAATGCTGTAATTCTGACACTAATGATGATATTAAAGTTGCTGTCTGTGGAAGTGTTGCATATTACTTAAAATCTCCTTTTCACGCTATTGATGCTCGTCTTAATGTGCTTTTAATATTTCAATTGTAGGGAAGATTATCAGCAGATGGTATTTGGTGCCTTGACTGACAAACCAGGAAATGTTTTGTTATTACCACCATGCATTTTAAAGCCAGAACCACTTTGGTCAGGAAAACAGGTAATTAGAACATTGAATTGTATCGAGAAAAACCACGATGGCAGACAAGGACAGACTGTGTACGCCGTTAAGTACGTGTTTATGCAGTATGATGTTGTTACACAATTTACATTTGTTGACTCTTCTTTGTAATATTGAATCTTATCCCGCTTTAATGAATAGGGCTCTGAAAGTTAAGCTTATGGGAAAAAGATATAAGGGAATAAGACGTGAGGAAGTTATCAGAATTAAGGTATCACTTTATATTTTTATGCACCTAAAATCAATCCCGTTCTACAGGAATTTGAAGTTTCCCTGGAAATTCTCTCTTTAGTTTGATCTGCTGCTTCTTTAGACAGCAAATTCTTCATAACAGGGGCGTTTTTGATTGATCTGAATAGCGTCGTCAGAAAATCCCTGGGGTATGCTCTCGGACCTCCTTCTTTGCTCACATACTTGCATGTGGTTTTGACTCCCCAACATGAAAGTCGTTCCGATGGGCCTGGGTAAAATCATGTTAGTGATTTTCCACATAGTAGGAATACTAATGCCATATTGTTTATATCTGCAGCTTCTTTCGACGGTACTCATTAACAGTATTCCCGAGAAAAGTAGCCTGAATCTCAACAGCAAAGCTAAAGTCAACGATACGGTGAGAATTCTTAGATTCAAGCAGTTTATAAATTGGTTCTTTATTAATTTGTTGTTTGAGAGAGAAACCAGATTTTTGCTCTCAGTTTATTGCACTTTCTCTTTTGGACACTTCGTGGTTTCTGCTGCACTGCTGCGATGGAATTTTATACGCGTGGCAAAATTTGAAGGCGGAAAGATTATTTCGCCACACATGTAAAATTCCACTGCCGCAGTGCTGCCGTACCGCTATGCTGCCGTGCCGTAATGCCGTTATCCATTGATTTTGTGTATATCAGCTGATGATATCATTTTGTTTGTAAATTATTAGGATAACATGTGGAAATATTGCTGCATTATTTGAAAGGTTACAGTTGTGAAAACCTTTCAGCTGAGCTACATAAATGGAATATAAATTGTTTCACGCAATATGATTCCTCCTTGTATAAATTTTTTCCCTTTCTTTTATGTTAGATTTTGTAAATATTGTATTAGGTTTTTATATTACGGTTTTTATATTGTAATTATTTTTTTTAGTATGTAATTGTATATTGAGGTTTTTAAGTGGAGGGCCCCTTGTAAAACAACTCTGGTTGAAGTATAGTTGAAGGGCTACCCTCCTTAATAAAATGAAAATGAAATGAAAATGATGATTAGAGAGACTTGGTAAATGACAACAAGTTTTTTGATAAGATTTCCCTTTGGAAATGTAGTAGGTACGAAACAATTTTCACCAGCAGTTTATATCACTCTACAGTGCAATTCATTTACATCAATAAGCTTTTTTTGCTTCAAGTCATCTTTAAATACACAAATACTATGTCTTCCTGTATCCCGATGCCTGTGAAGGTTTAGGTCAGTTTCCCGGGATACAGGGATCCAAGGAATCCGAGCACAGGGATACAAGGAAGAACAAAATTGATGTAAGAACAACCATTACCTCGTTTCTGTACTCTCATTGCAACCATTACAATTACCTTGTTTCTCGATTGTTTTTTTAGAATTGGCCTAAGACCACGAAGCGCAATACTCCCCTTAATGCTTATCTTCAAAATGCCACAAAAGATCCTTTTCTGAATGAAACGTTTGTAAGTATATTTTCATTGCTTTCCGAGATTTTCAAGAATTTTTTAGATCCGTTCAAGTTGTACAGTAGAAACCCGCATAAAAGAACCTAGGTTTTTCTTGGGCAGCCTGAATAGGTTCTTAATTAAATGGCTATTATTCTAAATTCAGCCTTCAAGGTTCTTAAAGAGGTTCTTATATACAATACTCACCTTGCACATATTTATACTGTTTTCAGGATAGGAAATCTGAGGACTTTCTGAGAATTCCTTGATAATTCATGAGAACATTTTTAGGCTAGAACACTCTTAGGTTACGTTAAGAATCTGATATTCTGTTGTGCCACTGATGAATTCTGATCAGAATTTCAATAATTCTTGAAAGTTTTCAGTAATTCTGAAGACACAAAACCTGTTATATAAGAACCTTCCTGAGGGTCAGCCTCTGAGAGGTTCTTATGTAAGGGGTTTAAAATATTAAATTTCAGCCTCAAGGTTCTTAATGCGGGTTTCTACTGTATTCTGCATTGTTAGAAGTTCATTTGGAAAACTTAGAGTTAAAAGAAAACAGTGTCCTTGCCTCGTTGTTTGAATTTGCCAGAATTATTTTCATTCGGAGTGCTCAACTGGATGAACAGAGATATAGCAATCTAGTCCAAACATGAAGCAAAAGAATAACAGTCACCTCTTCTGTTTTCGTTGTTGTTATCCATCAAGAACATCAACTGTAATACCTTATGTTGTATTTAGGTTGACCCAGTCCACCTAGCTAAGCTACTTTTAACTCCGATGATTTATTTCAAGATTTAGAGTGATCTGATAGCGAATGCATTCTCGGGTCGACGTGAAATTGTCTGCACGCAGGCTAACGTGAAATATTCATCTGAGCTTGTGTTCTTTGCTAGACTGATGTCGATGAGTCTCTTTTTGCCCTTGGACTCATCGTCATCAGTCTAGTTCTGTGCTGAACTATTTTGTTATTGATTTTATCTTCTTACCACGGGTCACTGAAAAGTTATGAGCCTCTCGGGGAAGAAGATGCCTCAAAAACAAAGGCTGCTCATTTCTTGTATCAATCTAAAATGACGATGCACACGGCCTGAGCATTTCAAATAAGCTTTGTTGTCTGGAACGATGTATTTATCATGAATTTTTTGCTTAATGTGCAACCAATGTACTCTGAGCTACCAGGTTTACTTCCTTTTTCTCGGATTACAAATTTAACTCCTGTAGATTTATTTTCTTGATAACTAGCTGGCTCAAATGTTCATTTTTAGGTAGTCATTCGAGACAGTGAAGTTCTAACTGGGATTCTTGACAAGAGCCAATATGGGTCATCACAGTTTGGCTTGGTCCATTGTGTTTATGAGGTTTGTTTGCTATTTTTGTGCTCTGCACGGTGCTGTTCATTATGTTTTGTTAAGGCTGCTTTCCACTAGGCCTTTGCCTAGGGCAATCATTTATGTCGATTTCTTATTACTGTAGGGAGGAAATTCAAATAAACTGGATTAGTCAGGAAAACTGCACGCCGTTTCAAAGGTTTCCATTTCCTAACTATCAAAGCAATGATAAATGTTGATAGTTTCAATGGCGGATTGAAGGGGGCAAGTGAGGCAACTGCCCCCTTTCACGGTGAAAACTCAGCTTCGCGCCCCCCTTTTTGGTGAGAATTGCACCCCTCTTTTTGACCCTCAGAAACTCTTTTTTGACTGTTTCAATCAAAATATGAGACACACATACAGAGCGAAGACGTTATTACCGATGAATTGATGCCGATGATGCCGATAAAAACCGATGAATTGTGTCAATTAGAAGAATTTCCTTAGTTCCTATCATTCTTTGGCACCCTTTGTGCGGGCTGTCCCTCCTTCAACTTCGGGCTGGATCAGCCCCTGAATAGTGTACTAAATAGACGACATGTTCAATTAATTGTAGAATTTCCCTTGCTGAATTCAATCTCACCGATCTGATTTAAACGCTTTCTCTCATGAATGCCCCGTTGAAAAATCCTTGAAAAACGATTTTAAGTTACGATCAAACTTCTACGATATTTCTGCCTTACAACGATGACGTTATCACATTTTAGCACATGTTATCCTCTTGGGAGAATGACAAAATCATATCCATTTGCGTAACTAACTTTTTCTTGAGTTTTCCATCCTTTCAAGACGATGATGCATGGTAACACAGGAAAGTGTCATGGAGCTGGAAAAGGAAAACCGAAGAAACCCTGATCGTCATTTTGACGCGTTTTTGCAGATTTTGAGAGTGGCTTTCGATAAAAACTCTCCCACAAACATGCTAAGATGTCGCCTATTAAAGCAAAGTAGATTTTGCAATCTAATTGAACATATTGGCAACAAAGCAAGACGATGTTCAATATAATTTCTTTGATATTCAGTTGGAATTTGTTTTCCAAAGGTGTGCTTTTATTTTGGACTCATCCGGTATTTTTGGCAAACATTTTTCCAACTGCAAAAAGTTTTGAACTTGTTTTCTTCTGTAACTTGGTGAAATGGCTCCTATCCTATACGTAATGATTTTATTCGAGGGAGGAACTTCTGTTGATATGTGATGGGGGGGGGAGGCAGACACAGCATACATACTACGTTAACGACAATTTTAGACCCAAAGATATTGATTGCTTCATGGTCAATAAATACTGGAAGTTTGCAATTGTACTGCAATATTTTAGTGAAAAACCCAGCTTAGTACTCACCTTGTCAAATGTTTTTATATGCAACCCCAAAACTGTACCGATTATGCACTGTGTAGCGTACCCAGAGGTATACTTGATAACGCTTCGCAGACCCAAGGAGTGTTTGACCCCCTGTCTTCTACCAATAGGGAGTCCCCCTTCTGAGATTTTTATATAGGGTGTGCTATATTATACCAGAATCAACCTGAAGACACCTAATCTTTAGTTTCTTCTATGTGGGTTTTTACTGTATCTCGTCTTCTCTAGCTGTATGGTGGCCAAACATCTGGAAAATTATTGTCTGCTCTTGCAAGATTGTTTACAAATTTCTTGCGCCTTCGTGGCTTCAGTTTGGGTGTTGAGGATATCCTGGTCACTCCAAAGGCCAACTCAAGACGATCGAAATTAATGGAGGCAGGGAGGCTATGTGGAAACGAGGCTGCTGCTACTGCGCTTGGTCTTCCTGAGGACTGCCAAGGGTAGGTACAAAGTCTTTCATTAACATTGTCAATCACAGCGTATTTTTATAATTTCTGCCGATTGAAAACATGAAATTCTTGTTATTGGCGTGGGGCTTATTTGCTTGGTCCTCGTTCGAAAACAAATATTATTTCTCGTCTCTTAGACTTAGCAGTGACGTCAAGGATAATTAGTCTTCCGAACTTTGTAATCTTCACTTGGGGGCAGCTGAAAGTGAACCTCACAAGACTGTGACAAAGAAGTGGCCTTATTGGACAAATGTAAAGGCAAAGTAACTGCAGACAAGGAAAAAATAGACAGTAAGATCTCCAAAAAAATGTACAAACTTTTTGGACTTTCTAATTTTTACCGTAGGAAATGAATCATGGCAAAACAGGAATTTAAAAGGAAGAATTGTTTGAATAAGAATGCGTGAAGAAAAAGACATTGCTATTGATCTCACGTGTTTAGTTGAATCTGTGTGTAGGACATTGGTTTTAGGAGGAACGTAGTGCCCGCTTCCACTTTGAAGAAGAATCGTTCTCTTGTGTGCTTTTCCATCAAATTTATATTTTTAAACATTAGAATTGACAAGGCTCGCTTTCAGAATGCCTACTTTTATTGTTTGTAGGGAGGAACTATTGGAGAGGTTACAGAAAGCACAACATTCAAATCAAGGTGTAGACTTGAAGCAGCTAGATTTGGCTATGAAGAAACAGACCGATCTTTATCAGAATAAGATCAATTCGTGAGTTAAATTCACCTTATCACGGAGGACTCAAGACTCATGTTACTTTTTTCCTTTACCAGGTAGCCTGGAAAATGTGAACAGGGAAGTCTTTTGCGCATAGAAAGGAAATCAACAGAAATCAGTGATTCAAATGTTGCTTAATGTTTGGTAACTAAATGTCTTCGCTGCATCCCTCTTATATTTGCTGTTATCATAGACATAGTGAATAGAAGAAACAAGGATTCAGTGAAATGGTGCCGTTCTACAGGGTGTTTCAGAAAAAATGCAGCTTAATTCTAGTTTGAAATCTTTAAAAATTGCCAAAATTTGAGTACATGCCATCTGAAAGTGCAATCTTTTTTCTTTCTAATTATATGCAGTTTGGATACCTTAATTGAATTATGTATCATTTAATTTATGCTTTAGTGATTATGCCCAACTTCAAATGCAGCATCCTGCAACAGCATCAGTAACCCCTTTTCTGGTTAAAAATTACGAAAAGATTGTTTCGAGGTATTTCAGACCTAGAAGCACTCGATGTGATGCCTTGAGGAGGGAAATAGGCAATTTCCTCCTTATGAGATGCATTTTTAGATAATGATAAAATATGCTCTCACAAATGTGGATTATCGTCTGTGTAAATGCCGCATCACTTTCCAGCATCTAAAATAGGTCGTGCTCACGAAAACGTCAATTAAGCAATGAAAAATTCAATTAATCCACCCAACCTGGATATCATTGGAAGGAAGATAGATTGTAATTTCAGATGGTATGCCTTATATCGATTCAAATTCTATCATGCCCTGAAAAAACTCGAATGAAAGTGGGTTGCATTTGTTCTGAAACAGCTTGTAGGCCTCGTCGAAATTCATATCAACACATGGGATCGATTTGATCAGTGCGAGACAATAACTAATTTGAATAAGACCAAGAGAAGCAATGGAACTCCCGACTAAATTTTTCCTCCCTCGGTGTACCTTTGGGACACCTGGCTATGGGTAAGGATACGATTACCCTCGTTCCCCACATTTTCTTGGCTTTGTTACCCAGGGTAGGCTATTAATGGTTCCTCGTTCTCATGTCCTTTTTGACTGCTATTGTTAAATGTTGAACGTTATTGAATTTTGATTCCTTTCTAGAGCCTGCGTGCCACATGGCCTATGCCGACAGTTTCCACACAACTCACTTCAGCTTATGGTACAATCCGGAGCGAAAGGGTCTTCAGTCAACTGTATGCAAATATCTAGTTTACTTGGCCAGATTGAGTTAGAAGGGCGCAGACCCCCGTTGATGTTATCAGGTCGTTCATTGCCGTCCTTCGTTCCGTATGATACCAGTCCTAGAGCAGGGGGCTTTGTTGATGGCAGATTTTTGACTGGGATCAGACCGCAGGAATATTTTTTCCATTGTATGGCAGGGAGAGAGGTATGTTAGTCTCATATTTTTGCCTTACTGTAAGCTAGACTTATTCCAAGAGTCTCTTGTATCGCTCTTGAACTGATTTGCCACTTCAACAGAACAGGAGTGAAAACAGCAGCAACAACAACTACAGCAGTCGAAAGTTGCGAGGGACTTAACTAACGTATCTACCTGTAAGCATCATAGGCCATTTAATCGCAGTTAGCTCTCGTTTTATACTTTGTAGTCTTGTATCAGTTCTCAAGAGTAATGTCTTGGGTCATATTTAAATTGTTCTTCATTGAGGAGCTGCACTAAAGAAGACCAGTTCAGTGGAGAGGTTATTTTCAAAGAACTTTCGTTTGCTGATCACGTGGAAATCGTAAAATGCGCTAAGAAACCCTTCATCCAAGAACACTGAGTGAAACCGTTGACCATCGTTGAAAATCATGAAATTTTCGTGCATTGGAAATGATTTTGTTTCAGCAAACATGATTGTCCATTTTACATTGAAAAGTAACTGACTATTGAAAGCTGAGGGAGGGGAGCGTAGAACTAAAGACAATCGATTGAATCTTGTTGTTTTTATGGTAGGGCCTGGTAGATACAGCCGTAAAGACAAGCAGATCCGGTTATCTTCAGCGATGTCTCATCAAACATTTAGAAGGCCTGATGGTGCAATATGATTTAAGTGTGAGAGACAGCGATGGATCTGTTGTGCAATTTCTTTATGGTGATGATGGTGTAGATGTTTTAAAAGCACAGTTCTTGGAAGAGAAACAATTTCAATTCATTGCTAGGAATCACACGGTATACCAAGATAATCTTTCTGTATGACACTCATGTTTTGCTATAAGACACTTAGGTCCAAGGCTGGTAGCCAGGTCCTTAAATTTGTGATGTTTTGAAGATAACATGATTCTGTTTTGTTATTAAAAATGGGATAACACCAGGCGTGGAGCACTAAAGGTCATATTCTCCCATGGCCATTACACTAAACATATACAGGCAAGGAATGAGTTGCAATCTAGAACCACGTTGAACAAATGCAAACACAAGGCAAGTGACAAAATGACGAAAGAAAACAAACCGTTCATTCAAGAAAGAAAAAGAGAGAGAAGTTTGAGAAGTGGGATGTCTTCTAAGAAAAATAAGAAATATTTTCAATCAAAATATACGTAATATACGTCTACGTAAAATGTACGTAAAATATGCGTCTTAAAGATATACGAAATCGTCAAAGCAAGAATTGATCTGTTTACCTCATAAGGCAGACTCTCAACACTGTATGAAAGAAACTGCAAGAGCTGTTGCCCCAAAAGAATATCCATTACTTTGAAGTACAGTATTAACATCAGCATAGTGTAACCAATGCCTTGTAATAGAGAAGGGCTGGCATACAAGACCATCATTTTCGACAAAAAAGCTAGGACTGTTTTTCCAAAGAATGCAGCAAAGGTAAAGTTGCAGACATGGTTTGTGTGTCGTCTTCGACGAAGTGGATCTTTTCGATTCGATAAGTCATTGCTGGTAGCCAAACCTAAATCCATAGGGTAGCCATGGGGTAACCATGGTCTTCTGCCCCTCAGGGCATCGTCCTTGTTGTGCAGGAAAGTAGTTTGTAAGCGCTGTTGTAGGTAATTTGTTCTTGTAAATTTCATATTGGATAAAAAGACTTAAATCGATTGTGATTATTGTTCTCTTTGCATTGCCACCAGGGCTATATGCGTCAGCTTAAGCCACATCGTGCAATGAAAGTTCTGGACTTGAAGGAAGCAACTAAAAAAGAGAAAAGGGTATGTATTAATTTCAGCGTTAAATAATGATATAATAATAATAATAATTCATTTATTTACAGTTGGTGAAATGTCTAGTGAATACAAACTAACAAAAACCAATTATCTAATTATAAACCCTATTTACAAATGTTACATCGGCATTGTTCCCCTTCCAATTTTTGATCATTGTTTTAAACTGTCTTGTATTTTGTGCGGATTTTATGTTGTCTGACAAAGTGTTCCAAAGTATACTACCTCTGAACGATGGGGAACTTTGTCCATTTGAAGATTTCATAACTCTACACAAATAAAAGTTACATGAATAAGAAATTGCGTCCATTTTGTAGAAATTCTTACTGCGGAATGCTGAGAACATTTTACCGCATTGTTCCTCGGACTTGCCCTTAACCTTGGGATTCTGTTTGTAACTGTAGGCCGGGCCGCCGAGAGGGGGGCAGGGGGCAATTTGCCCCGGGGTCTAAGGGGCCTCATGATTTAAGATTTTTAACATTTTGACAGGAGAAAATGTTCTGAAATGCATCTTAAGGTAATCTAAAGGGCGTGATCGCAAAATTTTATGCTCGCTTCACTCTCAGGAGGCCTCCTTTCGAAATTTTGTCCCAAGGCCTCCAAAGCCTCTCGGCGGCCCTGATTGAAGAGCAGTCTGTTCGTGTATCTCAAAAGAAGAATTAGGTGAAAAAGTCTATGCCAAGATGCTTCAAAGTTTTGCTTTTCTAGGACAAATATCTCTTGATCAAACATCTGAAAGGTGAGGCTTGCACTGTTATACCATGATCTTTATATGTGGAGATCTATCAACTAAGCGTTTAGAACTGGTTTCTTTCGCTAAATATACCAGACACACTCAAATATCCCAGTGCGATGCCATGTTTTGTAAAGGATTAATTCAACTCAACTCTGATTTCGAGTACGAGTTCGAAGTTACGTGACATGCCACCTGTATGAATAAATCGTATTTTTATAATCAATCGTTTCAGGTAAAGAAATGGAAAACAAAATATGGCAAACCTACATCGGCAAAATTGTCCCACACGAAACATTCTCCTTATTTGCTCTTTGAAAGAGACCATGGTTATACATTCAAATCAAAATATCCTGGCAAAGAGCTGAAAAATGGACGTACAAAGGTAGTTTGCTCTATTATGTTTACTATTGGCTGAACGATTATCCTAGGTTAGCCTAGTGACAAGCGCTTTCGCCTTGAGCAAAGTTGCAAGTTGAAGCCCTTGACTGGCCGACTGGGGATAAAGGCTCTGGTTGTTAGGTGCTGTTTACATGAGAAGGGCTAGCCCTCCTAAGAGGGCTGGATTATATTTTGCGTTTACATCTCATTTTTTTTTTTTTTTTTTATCAGAGATTATTGTAAATAGGGTATATTATATATTTTAGTTATTATTAGATTTTGTTTTTGCATGGCTCCCTGTAAAGCAGTATTTATTATTGAGTGGATTACCATGGATAAAAAAGTTAAAATGAAAAAAAATGAAATGAAGAGCTAGCCCTCCTAGGAGAGCTAGACATGTTGGCGCCAACGATTCTAATCCTATTGTTCTACACTGATTCTATTGTTTCCGCCAGCCGCCTAGGAGGGCTAGCCCCCTTTATTGCGTTTACATGGGAAATTTCCAGCCCTCCTAGGCAAGATCTCAGGTACTGAATAGCGAGATCTCACCTAGCTTAGGCGCGCTAGCCCTCCTCTCATGTAAACGAAAGAGAATTCTATGAAGGAACAGACCTGCAAGGTGAGACTTCGGCAAAGAGAGCTAGCCCTCCTCTATGTAAACAACACCTTGAGAAAAAGATTAATATTTCATAGTCGATGTATCGCGAACGAACGCGAATTTGTAATACGTAAATATTTTTTCTAAATTCAGCGTTTCCTACAGCCCGTGGGATGAGTTGCTAGCAGAGGAGGTCTGGTCAGCTTTCGTAATGGACTCCTTGTGGGTCCTTTGAGTTGGCAATGTATTAAAAAGGGAAGTTAAACTTGAACTAAAACAGCACAAGTCTCTACAACGTAACCCAGAACTTTTCATATCAGTCTAAAATTTTACACCAACTGAAGATGTATACAAAACGATACCATAGGGAGCATCATAATACATTGCAATTCTGCAGTCTGACCATTAAACAGAGAGTGTTTACACGAAAATGATTGACTAACGGATCACACCAAAGCGAAAAGGTACGAAAAAAGAAAATAAAAGTGAGGTGGAAGAAGGAGAGAAGGTATCGCAGAACTGACTTAATCGCGTTGATGATTCGCGGAACCCAAGTGTTGCTGGGATTGCTTTATCTGCTTCAAAAGATAACCTTACGTCACCATACAAGATTATTGAGACTAATTTGTCTCTTATGATTTTCAGGCGTCGGAGGAGCTCTTCAAAATTTGGAGGAAGCTGAGTGGACAGGCGAAGCACAGGTTTTTTTGGAAATATGAATTACACGTATTCTTTATAAGAAACCGCCTACAAGGAATTTTCCTCTCAGATCGCCAACAAATCAAGAACCTGCCGTGCTGGGAAAATTCAATTTGAAAAACCATTTACTTTGATAAAGGAAATCCTTAGCATATTTTTTCTTCATTTTCACTTTTTCCCGTATCGTATTGCTGGAATGTACTTGAGTGATGTTTAAGCTTTGGCGAGTGTATTTAAAAAGCTTCGTTTTGATATGTTCCCGAGGACAAATGAAGATTTTTTCGTTCCACTCATAAGAAACTCGTCAGAAATTCTAATTACTTCATAGTTGACAATTTTTAGAAACTTTCAGCACTGGCTCAGATTTTTATGTTCATAGTATCTCAGAATCAATAGTTTTAAGCGTTTTCTTTCCGTTTCAGTTATGAATCGCATTGTATGCCATGCCCGGATCCAGTTGTGTCAGTGCTGAGTCCAGACAGGTATTTGGGATCCGTATCAGAGGCATTTCTGAAGAAAGTCTTTGACTATGCTTCTTTGAACCCAGATGGACTCTTAGGGGATGACAATGCAAGGTAATAACTTTTCACTTGTTAAAGGATCTTCGACAACCGGCATGCATTGCCATCGTTTGTTTATTGGTGGATTTCATGCATGCATTTTTGTTTTATGTGTTTTTCAATTTGTTTTGAGTGGGCTTGTCGAGATTTCTAGCCTCTAAAAGCTAATTTAGGCCCACTGTACATGCCGCGTCCAGGCATGGGACCCCTAGTTTAACGTCCCTTCCGAAGGACGACGAGGTGAGTTGTGAAGTCTGGCCTGCGAGGTCACCCATTCGGAGTTTGACCTCACTCGACCTAGCTTAACTTCAGTCACCTGACGAAGACTGTATAAGCCACTCAGCCGCTCACCCCGTATCTATACATATACATACATACGTACATACGGTTTTATTTGTTTGAGTAGGTTATGGGCAGCATCCTGAGTGATATCGGCCTGCTATCTAGAATAAAGTTAAGTAGAAATCTAAACTATTAAATGAGTATAAAGTTCTTCAATTAAAAATCTAAAACTTGATTGTGACAATTTTCATCCGTCGTTGAAAAATAAATTAATTGCCCATAGTAAACATAGCTATAATTTCTGTCCTTGTTTTGGTTTAAAAGTGTCCCTTTATCATACATTATTTCAGCAATACGTTCTTTATACTTTCTTATTTTTGTCTTAAATACTTCCTCACTGTAACATCTTTTCATATCCTGGGGTAGATTTTTCCGTAGTCCTGGACCTCGAAATTTCACTGTATTTCTCCTAATTTCCTTTTTTGGTCTCATTATTTTGAAATCGTCTCTTGAAATTCTTGTATTTTTGTCCCTTCTAAACATACTCCCCAGTCTCTGATCAACCTTTTTCATGAAAACATCTGTGCATGCAGACTGCCAATCTTCTGTTATGCATGTAGCTTAAAGGCATCCAGCCAGCTTTGCTAGGATATACTCATTTCCTTCCTGCCTTGAAATTTTGCAAATTACTCTAGCAGCTTGTATATTTATTGGCTCTAGCGTTTTTATCCTATTTGTTGGGTTTGTCCCCCAGTTTTCGGACTTCACTCCATTCAATAAATGTTTAACACGCGTTAGGAGAAATATGGCCTGGACCCGTAGCGATGTGCTGCTTACTTCAGCGACAACCAAAAGTTATTTTCATGCAGCATGAAATTAGGCCGTCTTTATGGTAGGGCTGAAGTTCATGCCGCCAGTTGCCCAAGTGTCTTCACAATGAAGTTGCTGTCGTCAGCATCCGAGGCTTCAACTTGAATTTGGGGAGTTTTCTTTTGAGGTTTTGATGTGTAATTGTTCGGCTTAGAAATTGAAAACCTAATAAGTTTTTTGAAGGTTACCCTGAAAAAATAGAAAGTTATGAAGAGAAGCTAAAAACTACTTGAGCATATTCATAGCGAACCGAAACATGAGAATGCAAACCATTTTCATGGTGCTTGCCCCATCAGTTCTTGGAAAGAGTGGAGAATCGCGACTATTCAATACCTGTGTCGTCATCTTCGTCTTCAAAGATGTCCACGTCTTGTTGCTAACACAGCTTGTTACTCTTAAGTTGCCATCAACAGGGTCAGTTTTCATTGTTATGTTTTCATTGTTTCTACAGTAAAGTACTGAAAAGCAACCAATTCTCACCGTTGATGACATTTAAATATTCAAGATCATTAGTCGAACCTGGTGAAGCTGTTGGTCTTCTAGCGGGACAGGTAATTTTTTCTCAAAACTTGTGATTCGAGAATTTGTGGTTTTGACAGGGTCAGGCCCCCAAAAATTGGCTCCCTCCCCTTCATTTGTCAAGATATGTCAATGAAACTTTACTTGTAGTAACAAAAAGTAGCTGTGAAAATTCGAGCTTTCATTGCCATAGATTTCAACATTGCAGAGTTATCGGAAAAAATTTACGGGGGGGGGGGGGCAAATTTGCCTTCCAACCAAAATAGGTCAAGCGTATAATTCAATATTTTAGCTATGGAAGCAACTTTCTTTTGGTATATTACTCAATTTTACTAGAATTTTTTTGAGAAACCTTCTTGTGTCCACGTTATACTCTTTTCCAATTATCACTTTGAAGTTTTTCCCTTTCAGTCGATTGGTGAACCTTCCACTCAGATGACCTTGAATACCTTTCATTTTGCTGGCCGTGGTGAAATGAACGTCACCTTGGGAATACCTCGACTCAGGTGAGTTTTTATTTCTACAACAAGACCTGGTTTATTTTTGGATAATTGTTCTCCATTGAAAAACATTCTAGATTTAAAAACCATGATCACGAGTTAAATCACTGTTGAATTTCTATGTTCATACCACAAAAGCTCTATTTAGCACCGCCCCCCTCTCTATTAAGCAACCCTCTCTAATGACTCCCTTCCCTCTGAGCCAAATACTAAATAAGCCCATATACTGAATGGACCTGTTAGCTATTCGACGAATGGAGCGTTGTTTTTGTACATTATCATACCAGAGCTTCGATAGAGTAGCGTTGGAGCTACTATCACTATTGTGCACATTCGAAAATTTTGCAAAATTTAGCAAAATATCATTCGATTCTGATTCTTTTTAGAATGGCTTAAAGGTCTAATCCAGACGCTAAGCAAGTTTGTGTGTTAATTTCAGTATGGTTTGGGATAAAAAATGTGTCGATTTTATGTATTTGACTTGCCAAATTGTAAATTGAATCCGCAGAAGTATGGGGTAAAAGACTAGAGAAGCCATCGTTCAGATCCTTGTCATTGATTTTTTGAATAAGTCTCCCTCTCTGGTAAGCCCCCTTCTTTTAAGCTCCCCTCTGGAATGTCCGAAATTAAATAACCTCCCGGGGGAGGGGGGGGTGCTTATTAGGGCTTTTACGGTATCTGACGTTGACAAGCCACGAAATATCTTTTTTCCTTCATACATTTTTCCTTCATAAGAAATATGTCAACTTTCCCAGAAGTAAATTTTCAATAACGGTAAAACTATTATTAGTGATACAAATTTCACATCCAAGATATCTCACATCTAGGCTTTTCTGTTACAAAACAGATGCCTGATTTATGAAGCTTGCGTGGCAAGATTCATGAATATAGCCGTTAGAAAATCCAAAGCCTGTTTCAAATTAGACGTCACGTGTGAATGACTGCGAATTAAAATAATTGAAGAGTTTCCAGTGAGTGATTTTGCGTTGTCGCAAACCATACGTGACATCTAACTTGAGGCAGACTTTAAATACTTAAAATTACACCCTAGAGGGAAAAGAATTACTTTTGACAGTATATGGGTCTCGTTGCTCATCATGCCTTCCCGCTAGGACCATCTAATGTAGATCACTTCTCTTATTTTTTAATAATCAGGGAAATCCTTATGACTGCAAGTAGCAATATTAAAACACCAACGATGGATGTGCTTGTCAAACAGGGCTCTGTGCCTTTGAAGAAAGCTGAGAAACTGCAGAAACAACTCAACAGAGTGACTCTTTCAGATGTGAGTTAATTCATGCGACCTTATTGTTAAATACGTCATAACTTGCAAAATTCGCCATGTAGATTTTGATGTGGTTTAATTTCTTTAAAGGATTGTCTGTAAATCGAATTAAGTTTGGCTTGAAGTTGCTCTTTTGTAAATGCTGATGGTTTGATTTCATTTTAATTGATTTAATTTGATATTATTTACCCATGGTAGCCCGTCAGTTAGAATAACTAATTTACAGGGGGCCATGCTAAAAACTTAGAATAATTAATAATTTGAAATAAAACCAGTATATCGAACTAAATAAAAATTACAATATGTCAAAAATGTACACAAAAAAAAAACGAAAAAATTTTAATGTTCATTTTTGCACCTCTCTCTTGAAGGCTGTCAGGGTTGAAGAATATTTAGCCTCCGTACCAAGACTGTTCCAATGCTTAGCGCCTCGCTACGAGAAGCATTTCTGCCCCCCTGCTGATTTTAACAATCGCAACCCGTGGTTGACTTCAGCATTCCTAAGAGAACGAGCTGTGGAATTGTTGACTCTCACGAACATGTCATTCATGTAGGAAGGCGCGTCTCCTTTCAGGGATCTGAAAACCATTTTCTGTTATTTAGAATCAATAGGTTCCCTAGCAGTGGGCCATTGAAGCGCACGAATAACTGGTAATGATGGTAGTTGAAGGAAAGATAACTGGTGGTTGTTGAAGGAAAGATATTATTGAAGAACAGATAAATTTTTCATATTTGTAGACAGATATATACTTTATTATCTTAATACCACTAGTTAGCGGCCTCGTTTCTTGGTCCTGGAAACCAAGGTTTGAAGCGTTTTAGCAACGATTTTTTTAAATATTCTTCATAGTAAAGTTCTTTAGTGGCTATGAATATTCTTACAGGTTTGGCTAGTTCTTCCACTATCGATACTTTCTACTATCCCCTTTTTGAGGCCTACATTATCTTGGGTGGTAACAAAGTCGCTGTTTGGAATTCCGTTATTGTGTCAGATATACTTGTTGACTTAAATTTGCTAAATAGGAGGTGCTAAAGTACAGTGATTTTGTATTTTCAAGGTAATCGAAAAGATAGAGGTATTTGAAACCCTAAAAGCCGGACAAACAAGTAGGTAGGTAAACTTCATTTAATTTTTTCTGCCAAAATTGTGTTAATAGGGCCTAATAGCACCGCAGTTTTGTTTAAGGGAGCCAAAAAGTTTCATGGTCAAATTTATTGCTTAATTGAAATTCTTTATTTGGGAGCAAAGCAATGCACTGTGGGTATCGAGAAGTTTTTCAAAATTAATTTAAAGCTACAGTTTTTTACAATTGAATTGGTTTTTATTATTGACTTGATAGCATAGGGCTCAAGTCTTTAAAAAGTTAGTGTAAGATTCTATTGCAGTTTTCTTTGAATTAAAGTCCTTGCAAGGAACTTTGGGTGGTTTGCTGTAAATCTGCCATGGCGGTTGTTAATATCTCGATTAGTTTTTGAATTGCGACATTTATTAAATCTGAGGCTGTGACGTCATCAAGTTTCTAAATCCTTGACAAGGAGAGCTACAGATTTCTGCTTGGCACCATATTGTAGACCTTTATGAACTATGGTTTTCTTGAAGATTGTATCAATTTTCCTCAAGTGATTTACGATGATGATAACCTTTTCAACATTTTCGATGAATTTTTACAAAAATGATCAAAATGCCGCCATTTCGAGAATAATCAAGATTTCAAAAATATGCCACGGAAGATTTACAGCAAATTAAATGTGCTTTCCAGTCATTTAATTCGAAGAAAAATGTGATACAATATTACACCCGTCCTTTTCAAGCATTTCAGCTCTATGCTCGACTTGATAGTGTTAGCAGTATGACATTTTAGACATAGATAAAGCCTTATGACTCACTCGCTTTTTATGTGTCTTATTTTCTCTTTGCAGTGGCCGTCAAAGATGTAGGCAGTTCAAAATCAGGATGGAATTTTTGCATAGATCTGTTTACAAGGTGAGATCAGATTTCTATTTCCCCACATTTTTTTTGTTAACTATAAACTTGTTTTCGTGAAGGGATCTAAAGTATCTTAAGGGCAACCTAACCCACTCGTATCGTGTTTTACCCTTGATAAAAAATCTTTGCATTTTATAGCTCATCAGAATGAAAGAATTAAATTCTTCGCAGGCTAAGAGCAAGGAGCTTTGCGTGCAAGTTAATATTTTTAAGACAACCTTTGCGGCATAGGAAAATTCTAAAAGCTATCTAGAACGTAAGACCAGAGGTCTCCACACTTTCAATTGCGCATGTCTGCATCTCTTCTTTCAGTTGAACGTCGGCTAATGTTCTGTTTTCGTTAAAGGATGAATACTCTACGACCCCTAAAGACATCCTACTGTATGTTGAGCGGACGTTCGTGCGGAGGATACTTGCAACTGTCAAGAAATTGTGCAAAATCAAAACAAGCGAGAAGTATGTTCCCTAAGTTGTTTCATCTGAACTGTTTATATTTACGTTCGTCATTAATTTAACGAAAGATCGCCCATTCAGATTTGATGTAGCTGTCATTAGTTTTTAATCGTTGGTGGTTAGTTGTGTGTAGATTGACTTGCTTGTCTTTATATATTGGCAATGGGGTAGTCATTGTCTGTCGCTACCCATGGTGTCGTCCCTGTAGTGTTGTAAAGTAATTATGAAAGTATAGTAGAATGTAATATATTTTGTAAAACTTTTATATAAAGGAAAACAATAAATGATAGTTTCTGGACACCCAGTATCAGTTTGTAATAATATAGCAAGAAACTAATACGAAGCTTTACAGATGCCAAAATAGTTATAATACCGCGTGGACCCAAAAGTTCTTGCCTCTTTGACTGTCCACTGAAGTTAGAATACCGTAATAGTGCCAAGAACCGTTTAGATTAATGGATAGTGTTTTACAGTCGTAACTGATGGCTTCATTTGACTTCCATATTTCATGCTTCAAACATTGACCCTGGTTTCATTTTTTAGGCATGTGAAGACATTGGATGAGAGACAACCCAATGTTTCTAATGAAGAAACCGAAGGTAATGAAATTTTCCTTGGATTGCCTTGACACTGCATCAAACGAGAAGAAACGAGAACAGACATTGTGTACCGATTTGAAATTAGCTAATAAGTAGGCCCCCGAAAGTTTTAATTTGGCCACTGGAAGAGGCACTAAGACTAAGACCTGACGATTTCTGTCTGGGAAGTGTCATGTCCTTCAAATATATCACTCAACGTGATTTCCAGCTTAAATTTTAATGATATTTCGAACGTCACCTCATACCTATGTGTACATAAAAAGTGAATCTTGCAACTGATAAATATAACTTCACGTATCAGTTAAACTAAAATGCCAGGAACTAAATGTACTAAAATGTTTAATGTTGCAACAGATAAGGCTCAATTTTCGGATAAAACAGTGGTTGAGAATAGATTTCACCCATCCAGCGTAGTCATTCGCTTTAAGGCTGCTCTCCATATCCAGCGTTTTGGGCACGCGGGCGCTGCGACCAAATAGGAGCATGCACAGTTGATAAACTTTAGCAGTCAATCTGATTGCAAGCGACCGATTTTTGGGCGCTTTGGGAGTAGGAACAAGTTCAACTCCCATAGCGGGCGCTTACGATCGCTACCGAAGGAATCAATTTTGGTCGCAGTGCCCGCGCGCTCAAAACGCTGGATATGGAGAGCAGCCTTTAAAGGGCTGAGTCATGTAAACGTAATTAAACCTGTTATCTCTATAATCTATATTGTTGCCCACACGTGCCCAGTGTGTTCTGCACGGATTTTGGTGGATGAGGTAAATCCACAATAAAGTTCCTTCTGAAAATCTAGCAATATCTCTGCAATCGTACAGCATATGAGTGTTTCGTTAGTTTTTGTACGAAATTCAAGAGTCCATTTTTGAAATAACAACTTCATTTTGAGAAAATTAGTGGAAAATCTCAGTGATATGGCCTATCAAAAATATTGCAAAATCGTCGTTCGGAAAGAAGTTTGTTTACATTACGTGACGCAGTCCCTTTAATGGCTGGGAAGGAAAATCGCGTACTTTGCTATGATTTTTTATTGGAAATCTTGGAAACTTGATTATTGAAAGAATTTGCGGAAAACTTTGAAGAACTCTAAAATGATTGCAAATCCTAAAATGAAATGTTTCATCTTTTACATTCAGACCGACTTATTACAGATGATGAAATAGACTTGGGGCAAATCTAGCCATTCAGTCAAACTGAAGATGCCAAATCATTTCATAATTCATTGGTAATACTGTATACAAAGGAACCTGCATATTTCGGACACTTGTGGGACCAATGTTATTGTCCGTTGTAAAGAAGTGTCCGCTGTATGAAGAGGTCATCTTTTTCATACTGTATATGGAAGTAAAACATTTATCCGTTGTATAGAGATGTCCCTAAATTGAGGTTCCACTTATCAACTCTGTTTGTCAGGTGACAATCAAGATGCTTTCATGGCTGAAGATGAAAATGACGATATTGCTGATATTTCTGATGATGAATTGATCGGTGATGGTGATGCAGCTCACAGCAAGAGCAAAAGCAGACAGATGCAGGTATCATGTCTTAAGAAATTGAGAATTAGATTAAGAAATTGTAACTTGGATTCGGAGCAATAACTTGCAAATAGCCATTGCCACCCAGGGTCCTTTCCGGGCACACTGCAAAGGACTTTACAGTAGAAATTTGAAAGAAGCTCGATCTGAAACAATGTTTTGCAACTTGATTGTCTGCTTCAAAAGCGAGTGTAAGGATGTAAGCAGTAGGTCTAGCGGGTGTCTCAATCAATGTGAAGTGCCTTCTTTGGTAGTACAGGATGCCCCAAAAACATGTGCTCTGTTTGGGTGGCTGCTGCGGAGGATCCATAAATCAAACTTTTCCGTTTTTGATTTTTTCGAATAAAAGAGACTTCAATTTAAATGTTCACATCGAGTGTGAGCAAATCTGATAAGTAGTTGCTGATTTATGAAGCAAGAAATTCAAAATCAGTGGTTGCCTCAAAACCAGAGGAATTGTTGTTCTCCATTATGTTAAAGTTCAAGAAATTAATTGAAAAAGTGTACTTCGCATGGTTTTCTGATGTTCGTATGTGAAACAGATAGCTATGAATTGGATTTTGTGACAACCAAGAATATTGAACATATTTAGGGTTGCTAGAAATGGTGATTTGGAACACGAGTGCTGCAGGCCATGACAAACGTCCATCTGTTTTTTGACTTCGCAAAAGTGATAAAATCGTTTCAAAACAACAATAATTTGTTCAGCAGGCTGCCTGATCAATGTTCTTGAGTTATGCGGTCATTAAGTACTCCCAAGTGTGTTTCCTGGCATAAATGCAAAGTTTAAAGGCTCTTATTCAACCAGCATTCCTTGCACGTGTGGCCTCTGGGCTGGCCTTTGTTGTCGCCATTTTCATGGACCATGAAAATGGCGACAACAAAGGCCCACTAAGAGATGACGCCAGCAAAGCATGCTGGTTGAATAAGAGCCTTTAAGTCCATTTTATGCTAAGATTCAATTTACAAGGCATTTTGGAGATATATCCTCTGGTTTCGAAACAACCACCAATTTGACTTTCTTTCTCAATAAATCAGCAACCACAAGTCAGACTTGCTCAAACTCGGTGCCAAACTCTGACTGGAATATCATCTGTTCAAGAATTTTAAAATAGGAAAGTTAGATTTATGACTCCTACACAGTAGCCATTCAAACGGCGTACATGTTTTTTGGACACCCTGTAGTTTTACTACTTCGGTGATTGCTTCCTTTTGTTTTCACAGTTTACATCGTATGAGGAGCCTGATGAAGATGAAAAAACACAAGATGAGGATGAAGGTAGGTTCCTTAATGAAACAAATTAGTGCAAAATTAACAGCATAAAAAGAAATTTAAAGGTTTAATCAACGAAAAATTCGCACTGGCTATCTAAGCAACGGGAGACCAACATCAGTTTAAGAACGACTAACAATATCTTCAGTTCGAAAGAGACTCCTCAATAAGCAAACTCTTCGAGAAAAATCAGGGATTCATTTACTTTTGCGGTGGCAGTGAATGTTCTCATAACGCTGTACTACTTCTCCAATGTTTACGATCCTTTGAAAAGATTGGTAAGCAATCCTCTGACAATGAACAGTTTCACAATAAGTACATTCTTTATATATTCTGTCCGATTTCTTTTTAAGAGCTATAATACGATACAAAGAAGGCTACATGAAATGACTCTCTTTGTCTTTATGAAGTTTCTCTCCTGTTATCGTTTCAGCTCAAAAGTTCAGCTTTGTCATAGCCTGCATGCAAAATGTGCCCCGTGACCAGACAGTATAGCGTAGTTAAGGCATGTTTGCAGCTAGTCGTTTAAAGTGAATGACCTGAGATATATAGCGCTTTTCTAAAAATAGGACAAAGAGATACCTAATCCTTGCATTATTTTCTTTGGCCTTGCTTTCTTTCGCCACGAGCTGGATTACCAAATAAAATAGGCTATTTATAAACCTATGCGATCTCATCTTTTAACTCAGGTTATTCACTTTAAGTATTTACATTATTTGTAGTGAATTTTAAGAGCTGTGGTATTCAAGATTTAGAACTGTCTCATTTCTAAGGCTGTCTAAATCTTTCAGGGGATTCAGATGAAGAAGGCTCTGCTCAAAAACAAATGGGAGAACTGAATGAAAGTGAGTATTACTAGATGTATTTTTTTGGAATAAAACCTTTGCTTGTGCTAAAAGTATCTAACGGGTGAGTCAAAAAACAGTTTACGCCTTCAGCTGGCTATGGAATGAAAAGTACGCCACCTATATTCAAAACTAAAATATTAAACTATCAATCAAAGGCTTAATTACATGAGAAAATTGTTTTGGGTAAAATGACACATCTGTAAGATGCCTGTGAAGGGTTTGTATGGGAATCGAAAATTCCAAATTCCATTCTGGTCCATGATTTATATGGAATAGAAGTTCAAATTGTCTGTTTCAGAAATAGGATTTTTATTTCAATGGAAAGTAAACTATGGACCAGAATGGAATGTTTGAAGTGAATCGCAACCATAACTCGAATAACATGAACATGAATAATAAAATTTTTAAGCAACCTTGAGTCGGAAATTTTATTTGCTTTTTAAACAATTATGAAACTTTTAAGTATTTTTTTAAGATAATGATTTGGAATAGGAAGGTATGAAATCACCAAAATATAATGGTTTTATCATCATCAGGTGCTATAGATGATATAGAAATAGCAGACGATCAACAAGTTATTTCATCTGCAGCAGAAGAAGCCAATGATGAAGAAAGAGATATAAGAACAACGGTGTGTTTTTCTCAACTTTTAAACTTTAGAATCTCGTTCCAATGTCTTTTAGTGGTTTGGGTACATGGAAGAGACTTTGCCAAGTCCATTCTTTGTTCTAATGAAGCGATTTGAAATGTTGTAAAGAAGGTATTCAAAAGTGTACGTGGGTTTTAAGGCTAATTCAGAAATATACTACGACTTTGTAAATGTTTCGACTTACATCTTCTTCAGTAACTGTTTTTACAAGACTTGGGGACCTACCTAAAAACCTAGATTACGATAGATAGAAGTTTTACTCCATTTTCATATGACAACGGAGCAATAAAAATACGATTTGAAGAACAATCTACGGTGTGAAGTCTTAAGTCTATGTTCTCACTGCCCCGTTTTCGTTTCTATCCTTTTTTGTTGATGAAAACGCTGCCCGTTCACATTGCTCCGTTTTCAAATGAATACGCTATCAAAACGATAGGCGTTCACTGCTGCAGCAAAACGGTGTTGTTAATCCCCTTTTCAAGACAAAGCCTTTTGTTCATAGCTGTCAAAAAGGTGCCAATCGCAACTTTGAATGCCATTGTAATATCAACAAAGGAATGTGAGTCGTCTTCAAATGTCTCCGTTTTTGGCCTTCACAATCAAAACGGATCGTTTCCAAAGCGCACCGTTTTCGAATTTATGCTTTTTCATTAGCGTTTTCGAAAAGCACCGTTTTCGCAGTGGAGCAATGTGAACGCAAGGCAGAAACGGAGAAGTTTTACTTCGTTTTCATATGAAAACGGAGCAGTGTGAACTGGGCCTAAGTCTTTTATCTGCTTTAAATTTCAGAGTGTTATCAACATTCCTGGTATCGTTGAATACAAATACGATGTGAAGAAAAATCTGTGGTGCGAAGTTTCAATGCAGGTAAGTATTAGCTAGCTAATATAGACAGTATAGTGAGCTGGTAAGACAGCCCTTCAGACCTTTGATATTTGAGAGTTTACGAAATTAGGACGGCAACGCCAGCCAGAACGTCATCTGATATTCTTTAAAGTAAGTATTTTTTCCGTACGCTTTTTATAATATATCATCCGAAAGGCCAAAAATAAGCCTCCTAAAACTCAGAGTTGCCTGAAAACCATATTAATTGAAGGCAAACTTTTGAAAAGACCGAGTTTTACTTCGAAGGCCTAGATCTGCTGTACAGAACGCCAGAAATGGAGTTTCCAAGTTGTGAAATTGAAAGGACAACTTCAGTCTCTCAAGGGAAACAAATTCGAACGAAAGCAAGGAATCTTTTGAATCTAAAGTTCTGAAACAAAAGCAACATTGTGTTGCAGTTACCGTTGCCGTCGTGGTTTCGTAAACTCTCTAATGGAACCATGAACGCTGACCTGACAGAATATGCACAGTTTGTTGAGCAGTGGAGAGTGTGGAGGGGATCAGTGATGACAGTAACTGCTGTCATCCTTGTTCTCTTATTTTTGGTTTCTATTGCTCAGCATCATTCTCCTGTGCTGGCCTGAATTATTCCAGTGTTTATCAGTAATTAATACTTACTTGTAGCATTATATAGTTATTTATTTAGTTTAGTTTTAAATATTTGAATGTTTAAGCTTTCTGACGCTGTCAGGGTAATTAAAATAGAACCTTTGGCATTAGGCTTTCTTTTCTTGTTCCCCTCGAACAAAGAGCTTCGGATTTGCCTTCGTTAAGAATCAAAGCTGTTGCCCAATCATTACCACCATCTACAGACTGGAAACTGCAGTGCATGCATGAAAATCGTAACTTTGAGCTCCCAACTCTGAACTCCCTCTCTCCTTGCAACAGACCTCGAAATGAGGCAATACAGGATATTTGTCTTCTTTGGACATTAACTCTTGATTTAGCGTTTCAAAAAGCGTATCCGTTGTGGCCAAGCACTTCGTCAAATAAAAAATGCACGATGAAGTCATTTTAGCAGCTTCGCTCTGTCAGCACCAACGTAGATACCGTAAAAGCTCTATTAAGCCACCTCTCCCTATTAAGCCCTAGACTGACGACGTGATTCCTTGTATTCTTTCGACATTTATAATCTGATGTTTTAATTTCACTCATATAACTCAACTGAAGCGATAACAACAACAACAACGAGCGTAAGTTAGAGGGACTTATGTAATGTAGTCTAATTAAGCCCCCCTTTCTAATAAGCCTCTCTCCTCTGGGCCAAAATTATAAATAAACTCCCTCTCTCTATAAAGCCTCCTCCTCTTATATCAAATTGCAGAAATAACCAACGGTTTGCTATATATTTCGCCAGACAAGCCACAGGAAGCCCAGGCAGTTAGGTAACTGAACAATGATAATACACTCTTAAAATCGTTAATTGTATTCTACCTTTGTGTGTTATTTGCTGCACTTCTCCACGGCTGTGTTGTATCTCGTTGACTGCTGCACTGCACTGCACTGCACTGTATAATTGTTCGAATGCGAGAGTTCGATATGAAATTATTTGCTGTTACCTATAAGAATACCAGCAAGTTACTTTGTATCGAACCGTCGCATTCGAACAATTATGCAGTGCAGTGCAGTGCAGTGCAGCAGTCAATGAGATACAACACAGCCATGGAGAAGTACAGCAAATAACATACAAAGGTAGTATACAATTAACGATTTTAAGACTGTATTATCATTGTTCAGTTACCTAACTGCCTGGGCTTCCTGTGGACAAGCTTGCATTTTAGTTTTGGTAGTGTTTGGGATGGAGCGTGTCTTGAATTTATCTATTTGACTCGTAAAATTGTATGTTGAATCCGGAGAATATGGGGTAAAAGAACTGAAAAGCTATTACATTTTTCCTTTTCATTTGGTTTTTAAATAAGCCCCCCTCTCTATTAAGCCCCCCTCTTGAGTGTCCAAAATTAACGAGCTTTCACTGTAATGATTTTTCTTAGCAACTTTGATTTGGAAATGTTATTAATTTTTAGTTTCCAGTAGCTGGCTCAAAGATTATGTTACTCTCGCTCATCGAGAAGCTCGCAGAAAAGGTGAGATCCATTAGAACTCGCTGATTTTTGTGTCCTTTCTAATTGATGGTGAAGTATTACCTGGCGTCCAAACTGATGTTGGGTGAATTAAGAAACAACAAAAGACCATATCGATGTCTATGGGTAGTCCATGAAATCATAAGTATAAGTCATGTTTCGAGTGAAATGGTGTCATGATGGATTTTCCCCATTTTAGTATTTCTTAGTTCATTGCAGTATTGCTATGAGAAACTATTTGTAATCAAACGAACTTCATGCTAACGAAATAGTTCACCTCAATATGGAGGTATTTGGGCTAATTTAGGAAGTTGTCCTTTCAAAGGCTAAATACGTACTTTGGTAGAGGCGTGTACAGTTATGAAAGTAATAAGTTTCTTGGGGTGTTTTAGGGGCCAGCGACGAAAGCGAAAGGACGTTGGACCAATGCTCCAAATGGTTATGGAGTGATTGGTCCATATTGTTATGGAGTGGTTGCCCCATATTGTTATGGGGTGATTCATTATAAGTCGAATTCCTGATAAAGAAATTTCGGAAAAAAGTTTTCGGACATGTTTTCACCGAATTTCAGTTGGTTTTGCAGAAGTTAAGGACAACTAAAAAACTAAATAACTTCGATTTATATTTGTTTATTCCATGCTACTGACCCTAAAAATGCCATTGATATATAGATGGTGCTTTACTTTAAGGTGCTTGGTCGGAAATTTCTACGAATTATCATTAATTGTTAAGATGGATTTAGTTCAAGAAAGTATGATATTTTAAACTAATTAACACTCCCACCACTTTCCTTTTCAATGGAAAGAGTTTTGTGAGCAAGACATTACGTTTTCAAAGAATGGAAATGCTTTGCTGTCATTTTTATATTCTGGAAAAAAATTTTGCAAACGAAATATTTCGGACTACGAAAAATTTCGGACATCAAGGTTTTCGAACGTATAAAAATTCCTAGAATATTAACGTTCGAAATTTTTGGCTTTTTATTTATGTCCATCGGGGCCAGTGGTGTTTGCGTACCTTTTTCCCTGACGTTGATCCTCTTGCCACATGGTCTTAAATTTCATCTTTTTTTCATATCAATAGGCCGTCGTAAACGAAGCCCCTGGAATCAAAAGAGCCTTTTTCTCAGAAAGCGGCGAGAAAGGCGAGGAAGGAAGACATAGAATCAAGACAGAAGGTGTTAACATTCTTGTAAGTTAGAGCTATTTATTCATTTTTATTTATATCTCTGATAAGGATTATGATGCACGTTATCTGTTGAAAAAATTATCACCATGAACGTGAAGGTTGTAAAATGCATTACTTTATAAATCTTATGAATCCAAATGGGAAGATACGGCTGTTGACTTTCTGATGAGAATTTTGTGACAAACGTTCAAAGAATTGTACAATCTATGTAGAGTTTAATTCACGTCCACCTCACCATGGTTATTAAGCTTCAAGAAATGATATTTATCGAGCGAAAGACAATTGATTTATCTTGTTTCTATCCCTTGAAAGTATGTGGAGCTGTTCTTGTAAGAAACTGTTTTCTCTTGAAGAGTTTAGCAAATCGTATTGAATCTTATTATCGCTGTTTTCGTCAATTAACGATGCAGATGATGCGACTTGAGGCCTGAACTGAAATTGTGTTCTCATTTTTCTAGGAGCTCTGGCAATATCCTGAAGTTCTTGAGCTGAAAAACTTATATTCCAATGATATTCATGCTATGGCAAGGACATATGGTATCGAGGCAGCTAGACAAATCATCATTAAAGTAAGTGATTTTATTTTCTTTGCAAGATGAATTTGAGATTCATCCTAGGATTAACTATTTCTTCTGTTAAAACTTCTGGACATTTCAATTAAACTTTCTGGAAAAACAGCTGCTTATCCCTTTTTCTTTTTTTTGATTGAAGTCCTTCCAGAATTTGTGTGGGCTGTTTCTGCTCATTAGACTGCTGCTGCGGGGGCGTCGGCTAGGATAATTTATGATTAGTTGAGAAGTTCTTGAATCTCTGCACCATTTTCTATTCTTCCTGTCGATACTTTCGTGGTTGTGGTTTGGTGGGTGGTGGGCTTTATGTGCGGGTTTTGGGGTACCTCACTTTTGCTTAGTCTTTACTTTGTCTGAATTTAGCCTGTATATGTATCTTAACTCTTTCTGTTTCTTTTTTATTTTTAATTCACTGTTGATATTTCTTAGAATATTGTAAGTAGCATTTGTAGTGAGGACACGGTGACCCTGCGTCTATCTTCACTACAAATGCGACAGTATCTTGCATTAACTTTGTTGGTTTTAAACTTTTCGTTGGACATAACCAGCACCGTTTAATATTTTCAACCAAATGAAGAATAAGAGCATCTTGATTAGTCAGAGATAATAGTCAATTGGCAAGATACGACCCCAATTGCTGCCAAATGCATTGTCTATCTCATTGTGTTTCTGCTGGTATTGCGTAGGCCAATCATGTTGCATTAACTGCTTCCTAACTTTGAATGTGCAGTGCTTTGCCCAACTGTACATTTGCAGTTGGTACCTGATTATTTGCAATGGGTGGCTCATAAGTTGTAAGTGGCTGTTGCATTTTTATCCCAACGTTGAAACCTTTCCAATACAATGAACACTGATATCTCCATTCCCTATTTAATGTTTTATTATTATGGAACGTTAACATGAAATTTATCATCGAAAAACATGTGGAATGAATTCTTTTGTGTATATCATACTCAATTAGGGGCTGCCTTTATATGCAGAGTAGTTGTGTAAAATTCTGGAAAAATTTTGCATGATATTTACATCGTTTCCTTTCATATGCTTTTCGTAACATTGGACCTTCCTTCTCTTCGTGTTGAAGAAATTGTAACAATTGAAAGAAGTCAAAGAGGATTCGCCTTACTAAAGAAATAATGTGCCAAATCGCATTGCCAACTTGAAGTGTATAAATATAAGAAGCTTATTTTTGGATAAACGTTTGCGTTTTATATTGCTATAAGCAGGCTAGGCCTAGGCACTTTGCAATTTCTATTGCAGTGAGCATATTTGCACATGAAGTTTATAGGCTTATTTTGATAAAGAGGATAGCACCTCAGCTTTCTTTGTTTAGATTTTGGCTGACAACTTATTGTATCGTAGATGGCTCTATCTTTTAGCGAAGTTATCGCTTTTTGTACATCTCGACAACGTTTCAGGCCACATTTCATTTCTTTTCATAGGAAATCACGAACGTCTTCAAAGTCTATGGCATTCAGATTGATCCTCGTCACTTGTCTTTGGTTGGTGATTACATGACATTTGAAGGTAGCTACAAGCCTTTCAACCGACAAGGTATTGAAAGTAATCCATACCCTCTTCAAAAAATGACATTTGAAACAACTACGCACTTCTTACGTGAGGCATCTGCGTTTGGTCGAGTAGACACGCTAGACTCGCCTTCGTCACGGATAGTTGTAGGACGTGTTGTGAAATCAGGGACTGGAATATTTGATTTAAGACAGCCTCTCAAGTGGTAATATGCAATGTAGCTGAGATTTTTATAGATTTTCAATCAGAGTTGGGTATTTGTTATATCCATGTCTTTTATTCGTTCAGAGCTACTGCTAGTTTTGCGAGTTTAGTGGCCGAGCGGCTTATACAATCTTCGTGACGGAAATTAAGCTCAGGCAAGCGATGTCAACTCCGGATGGGTGACCTTGGAGGCCTGACTTCGTTACTCATCTCGCCGTCTTTCGGAAGGGATATTAAACTAGGGGTCCCATACCTCACCGCGGCATGCATAGTGGGCCTAAATTAGCTTTAAATAGCTAGAAATCCTGACAAGCCCGCTCAAAACAAATTGCCACTGCTGCAAGTCGAGTTAAACTATCGGCATTTTGCTAACTATTTGCAAATACAACTTTAACAGAAAATATGCAGGGTGTCCCAAAGTAATTGTGCCCCCTTTGTGTGGCTGCTGTGAAGGAGCCATGGATTCAATTATCTCGGTTATTACACACTTACATAGATCAGGCTTCAACTTAGAGTTTGAGACCTTTCCGCAGTCAACCTGACACGTGGTTTCTAATCTATGGTAGAGAAAAGGCAAACTAAGTGGTTGCATCAAAAACAGCAGTTGTATTGTTCTCCGCCAATGTCAAACTAAACTAAGATTTCAAAGAGAAGGACTTTGGCATCGTATGAAAATTTGGACCACATTGTTAAAAGGTAGAAAATATTCTCTTATGAATAGAAAACACCGCTAACCCTTCAAAAATTTAGCAAAAAATTTAATGCGACACCAGAATCATTTCTTGGAACCTAAGTTTGTTTTGACATTGCTGGAGAACAATACAACTGCTGTTTTTGAGGCAACCACTTATTTAACCTTTTCTCTACCATAAATCAGCAACCACTTGTCAGATTGACTCAAACAAGATCTCAGACTCTAAGTTGAAGCATGACCTATGCAACTGTGGGGCAACTGTGTAAAAACCGAGATGATTGAATCTACGACTCCTCCACAGTAGCCACACAAACGGAGCACATTTTTTTGGGACTCCCTGTACTAATATGCAGATTCTGGCAATTAACAAAAATGGCATTAATTTGATGAACATTATTTTGGTTAAAAAGTAAATCATTTAAACTCATTCTCAGTTTTAGTTTTGAAACAAATGTTCGATTTGATCAGGACTTTGATGCAGAAGATAAGGACAGTTGTTTTTATTCTTTTTGCTCGTTTTTTGCTCCCATTTACATTGTAACGGCGCTGACCCGTGTTTTGATAAGGGAGCTGCATCGCATACGCATACGCCTGCGCTTGCATCTGCGCATCATATCTATTGAAACGCAGCGGAACAGTGTCATGGAAAGTGATAAACACGACAATATGCTGTTGCTCAGTGATAAGCTATGGGAATGGAAACAGCGGACCAAGATCGAAGTAAAAGAAAGTAGAAAAAGGGACACAAACCAACTGTTCATAAGATAGAACGGATGTTGAAAGATTGTCTTTTGTTGTGAATTTGGGTAAGTAGAGCAACGATTGATAAAGAGAACGCTATGCCGCTATCTAAGAACAAATCAAGGAAGTAAATTGGTTTGAGAAGTTTAGTGATGTGCACTAAGTTGGTCATACTAACTAACTTCCTTACTTTTTGGTTTACTTTACGACAAAAGATAATGTGAGATACTTGCTATTTATCACGAGCAAGGAAATGTGTTGTCGTAGCAGTTGATAAATTAAACATTTCAATGGGATCTTTTTGATAGAAACATATTGAACAAAATTCATAATGTTTTCCTTTACTTCTTTTGCCCAATTTAAACAAACCTTAACCCATGGCACCCTCAATATAATCATTTTCAGACAATCTTCTCGGACGGTTATTCAGTATCCCCAAAAAGTATCTCCGCGGAAACGAGCCGACATTCTATTTTTTCGTGCTCACATACTGTCACGTGACTTATCACCTGCTCTCTGTGCGTCTTAATTAAGGATCCTTTGACAGACTTAAGCTGTTCAACAAACAAATCTATAACAAGTATAGCCAGTGTTTCCTTATTATTTGCCATGCCTACTCAGCACCAAATCTTCTTACGCTTGCTCTTAAGGGCCTTAGTCTCTATTTATCTCTTTTGTGAGATTTTGATGACGTGAACATAGTTAAAATTGGAAACTGTTGTTGAAATAGCTAGGACTTTCCATATCTCTGTACCTTACATACCGAATGCTGATCCATTTACAGACTGTAGATTTAAAGTTTTCGTCACTTTTTGAGCTGCTGACGTGAACACTGGGAGATAGAAAATGTTGGTAAACAAGGTATGTTGGAAACTTGGAGGGGCGAAGCTTGATTCTCATTGCCTACTGCCGGATGAGTGAGGAAAAACCTTAGGCGTTTTAAAAACCATATTTTGGCCAAAAACTACCCAGTTTACAGAGGTGGAAATGTGCTTGAAGCCTTGAAGCAGCTTCGCAGGAAGCTTGTTTGTCTTGAACGAAGAAACGGGGAAGAAAAAGAGTGAGCTGAGTCAAGGAAGAAAAGAGGAAGGAAGGAAAGAATTAGTGGAAGGAAATGAAGGAAGGAAACGAGGAGAGGAGGAAGAACGTAGATTGAGCTGGGAGAAAAGACTTATTGTAAAGAGACATCAAGATTACATGTACAGAGGAAGGAAGTAAGGACAGATAAAAAAAGGCAATTTTTCGTTGTGTTCTTTCAGTGTACATTTGCGTTGTGTATTAGTTCAATATGATTTGAAATCTTGCGCAAGAAAAATGGATGATAAAACAATAGAAGGAAAGGAACGTAAATATTTCTTCCACCACTGCCAACTTATGTTCTTGGTTTGTGAAAAACGATAATTTCTTTCCATATTTGTTTGCAATTTCATGATTTAGCTATTTCCGTGAAAAAAGAAAGGTTACTATGAAAGGTTGCTATGGATTTATGAGAGAGACTGCTCTCGAGGCAGACGGTGCCTTTTCTGCTCTTTATTTTGCCGCAACTTTCTCTCTTTTTTGTCGTTTCGGCTCTCTTCCCCTCTTCATCAAGCGCTACTTCGAAAGTCCGCAGATAGGCAGGTCCCCTTGTTAGGTTGTTGTTATTGCCATGTCACCCCATTGTAATTTAGGATTATAGCTAAGCCCATAATTATTGTTAGGTTTGTTCTGATGAAGCGAAAACAAAACATAAATAGGTAGTGTCATTCTTTTTGACTAGATTTTTAAAGATCCTTGTAATCAAAATTTACATGTAAAGGCCTTCTCGTTTATTTTGAGCTATGAAGTTAACAACGGAGCCTTGTTCGACACTGGGGCTATTGATTACAACAAGGCTAGCTGGAGAACTATAAACAGCTTACAAGGGTATTAACTGTGTGCGAAGCGCCATTTATTTTGAAAATACATGTGATTAAACATAGCATATTTCAATACTGTTGAACTGGTTGAGGAGTTTGAAACTGCTTGTATTGTTTTCCAGTAGCTGTCCTATTGAATTTTCACTTGACGCTTTAGTTTCTCCTTCAGAGCTCGTAATGTGAATTTGGCAAGCCTAAAGTTTCCCGAACACAGCAAGATTAGATTTGAAGTTTCATGTCTCATTTAGCTGAATGTGTAATCAGTAAGTAGCATTACTTCATCCTATATTTTTTAACCCCACACCTCTTTTTGACGGCGCATACGAGTGAGTCATATTATGAGTGCCAGGATACTTTTTAAGCTGAATTAGAAGGTATTAATTTCTCTGCTTACTTTGAAATGCCATTAAATTCTCTTCCTTGCCATCAGCAGCCTTTCTCACCCAAAATTCCTCGCCTTGAACTGAAGAACTCAATCATATTTGCTGTCAAAATGTTTGGGCTTAAACGACCTTTGCAATCTCCTGGGCATTGCTGTACCTACGCGGCGGTCTCGAATCGAATTTCGAAGCAAGAAAGTCGAGATTAATGGTTGCTTCAACACCAGAGGATTTTCTTTTCTCCATCAATGCTAAAATCAAACAAACTGAGTGGCAAAACGAGTCTAGCCCAGTTTTTTTGCTTTTCATAAGTGAATCAGGTAGTCATGTGCCCCATTCACACTAGCATGCTAAACCAGCTTGAATTAAACCAGGTTATTCTAATTGGTCAGTCCAACAAATCGAACGCATTTTTTGATTGGTTGAAATCTAAACTCGCTTAGATAAAGCTGGTTTAGCTTGCCAGTGTGAATGGGGGTAATAGATTAGATCAGAAAAAAACGAACGTAAGCGAAAACGAATTGGAAAATGCTTTGAAATTAAATGACGTGACCCATCCATGTGTGCATTCAAGAATTTGTTATCGTAAGCGATCGTAAGTTGAGACTGCACGCAGTTCTTTTTGAACTAAAGCCTGCTCATAAGAACTGCAGCATATGTTCGTCTGTAAGCCTGGCGTAATTACTTTTCGAAGTTTTGATTGCAGTAAGGATTTCAAAATGATTTTTGTTGATAAATAATCAATTTTTGAAAGCGTAAATTGGATTTGTATTTAAGCAACGTTTTGCAAAGTGAAAGCTGTTCAGTGAAAATCCTGAACTTTGAAAATAATAGCCTTCCTCCCGTTTTTGTATTGATATTCCATGTTGTTGTTTGCAGATGCTGCGTAAGTCCGAAAAATATTTAGATGTCTAAAAGCATGTAACTATCAAGATATTGGTATCATTGAAAGTTGAAAAACATTCCTGACGCCTCGGTTTTACACGGGTAAGACGATTGTATGACGTCATACTTAAAGGACATCACAAGTTTCAGATTACCTGGTGAGTCAAAAAACAGTGTTTTTCATACATTTCATCTAAGAAATTACAATATATATTACCTAATAACACCACGTGCAGAATACTATACCCTATTACAAGAGTAATACCAGAGCAAGAGTAATACTATGCCCTATTACAAGAGTAATACATGAGCAAAAGCAATACTATGCCCTATTACAAGAGTAATACCAGAGCAAGAGCAATAGTATACCCTATTATAAGAGTAATACCAGAGCAAGAGCAATACTATACCCTATTACAAGAGTAATACCAGAGCAATAGCAATACTGTACCCTATTATAAGAGTAATACCAGAGCAAGAGCAATACTATTCCCTATTACAAGAGTAGTACCAGAGCAAGAGCAATACTATGCCCCATTACAAGAGTTATACCAGAGCAAGAGCAATACTATGCCCTATTACAAGAGTAATACCAGAGCAAGAGCAATACTATGCCCTATTATTAGAGTTGACTTGATTGCTTCACGGATATTGATAATTTATAGGAATCCAAAGAATACTTTTAGAGTTACTGGCTTAAAAACGTTAAAAAATATTGCAAATAAAGAGAATGAGCCTTCAGTTGCATTTTCAAATGACAATCTCGAAAGATCCTCGCTGAATAGAAATTTGGTAATTATAGAATTTTTTATGTCATCAATTAAATATTTACAATATACGATACTTATTACAATACTTACAAAGTACCGGGTGAGCCAGAAGAAAGGTTCCAACTTTTAAAAATTCGTAGCACCAAGAGTACTTCACATATTTGAGTGATTCAAGCACCAGTTAAGGGCCGAAAGATCGAAGTATTTTTGTGATTTTTCTCGTTGTCGTACCAGCACTAGATGTATCGGTAAGTTTAACTTAATGAAAATTTCATGATTGCAATTGACAGAAAAAGAGCCACAAACATTGATCAAATTGCAAGGATTCTCCACACAGAACAACAAGCAATGAGCGTTTCACGTCTCTGGAGAGTTATACGACATCAATTTTCAAACAAATGCCAAAGATTTTCAGTCCCATGGCAATAAATGTACAGTGGATAGCTCTCACATATGAACAATCGCATTTTCGTTATCTAATTTTGAAATGTCATGCATGAATGATGGATTTAGATTTATTAAAATCTTACAAGTCTCTATGCAGAGAACTCTCGGACGGAAAACATTTACGCAACCTTCTTATGCCATTTACTTTCAATTCAACCTCCCCCCGGTGGAATAATACTGTACAAATTTCATGTCATCTCTTAGCTATATCTACGAATAGGCCCCATACGAGTATGTTTTAGTAAGCAGATCATAAAATGATCAAACATTTTCCATTTTCATGAATTATGTACGCCCTTTGCCAAACAACGCTCAACTTTTCGTGGATTTTGTCAGTTTGTTTATAGGAGATATTGCTTAATTCAAGTTTTCTCGCCAAAATTCTAAATCAGTTACGTGTGTTTTAGTGTATTTATCTCTTTTTGCACTGTTGTGTGAAGGAGAACACCCAGAGAACTCCCTGGTAGGTCGACGAAACAGCCAAAAGTCACTTATGAATAATTAGAACATTTTCTTTCAGGCTTCGTAAGGTACTAGTAAAAACAGAGGATCTTGGGTCAATGTGGACAGCGAAAGATATGACTGCTGGAAGGTAAGGAAGATCACAAATTTTTCACATTATTTTCATGAATCTCGTCGTGAATGATAATTCAGTCGAAAAGGTGAATTACGATTGATAATGATTATTATCATTATTGTAATTGATTTATTTACAATGGTAAGGAAAATTTCTGGTTTCATGCAGCATGGATATTCAATTCGACCTAAGTAAGCCTCACGTTAAAAGGCTGCTGTGACAAGAAGATTTCGAAGAATTGTAAAGGCTCGATGATTATCGATGTCGTTGAAATTGAGATCGTTAAAAATGAAAGATGTTCGGGATTCGAACTTGATGATTGCCTCGCTTTAGACCAGCATACGAAATTATGAAGTAGAGCATAGGAATCTTTAAAAAGGTGGGTGTGAAATTGTACCACATTTTCCTATGAACTGAATGACTTGAAAGGTACTTAGGGTAATTTGCTGTAAATCTGCCTTGCCAATTCTTTGATACCTTGATTATTTTCAAAATGGCGGCATTTTGATTATTTTTGCAAGAATTGATTGAAAATTTTGAAAAAAATAAAATCATCATAAATGTCAAAGTACTAAAGGAAAACGAATACAATCTTCAAGGAAACCACAATTTATGAAGGTCTCCAATATGGTGGCAAGCAGAAGTCTGTGGCTGTTCTGGTTGAGGATTTAGAAATTTGATGACGTCACAGCCTCAAAATTAATAAATGCCGCCATTTTGAAACTAATCAAGGTATCAAAAAATTGCCATGGTAAATTTATAGCAAATTATCCTGAGTTCCTTTCAAGCACTTTAATTCACAGAAAAATGTAATAGTGTTTTACACCGACCCTTTTAAAGATCTGTGCCCAATGCTATGAAGTAGTCAAGTAGCTCTTTCTCTTGGAATTTTTGAATATGCCAGAAAAGTTCTACCTTTAGAGCAATTTAATCAGAATGTATCATGGCATCGTAGAGCCAAATTTCCGTTAATGCTGTTCAGTTTTGGGTACACTGCGGTAAAAGTACATTGCAAACCTGAGTTCTTTGCAAATTTTACAAGAACTGCAAAAATGAGCTGCAAGAATTGTCACCAATAGCTGCATTGATTTATTTGTCACAATCTTCTTGATCAAGAAGCTAAATTGGCCCAAGGGTGCCTACTTTTTAATTAACTGTGTTTATTCCCAGTCCTGTTTTCGTGACTTAGTACACAGAGTAATTACTGCCCTGTTAATCTGTGTCTTACCTGTGTATCACTGAAAATTTTTTTGAGTTACGCTGATTTTCAAATTCTAGCCTTTGTTAGCCTTGAATTGTCAAAATCGCGCTGTCTGGCTCCCTTTGGTCATCTCGCTTTAACAGTTCATATCGTCACTGAGTAGCGTCATTTATCCAGGGCACTTGAGGTCATGCCAATCTGCCGCGACGCGCAGGGATTAAAATGGCTCCTTCGTAGGAGAAGTACAAACAGAGAAAACACCAGTAAAATGTATCGTGCACGAAATGATAAATTAGGATATGAATAACTCGATTTATGATACGTAAATCTTTCTTCTAAATTCAGCTTTTCCTACAGCCCGTGCATTGACACAGGAATTCGAAATCCCACAATTTTAGTCATGTCATCTTGAGCGAACAGCTGTTTCTCTCTGTAATATGCAAAAAAACAGGACGACACTATGAATAAGCACAATTCGTGCAAGGTAGGCGCCCAGGATTGGCCTTACAAATATGATAAAGGGTGAGACAGTTACTTTTACCTACAAAGCATCATCTGGAATTGCGCCTGGCTATCTTTCAAATCTCTTCCAGGATACTTCTGCACCTGAAATCGATATGAATTTGCGCAATGCCACTGCCTTGTTCCAAGGATTGACGCTTCCAGTGGGCAGAAAGCTATGTATTTCTGGGGTGCAAAGACTTAGACCGCGTTCACACGAAAACGGCACATTTTTGCCGGCAGATTTTGAAAACGGTAGATTTTGAAAACGGAACTCTAACGGACAAATTTTGGAAACGGCATCGTGTAAACACCTGAAAATGATGAAAACAGAACATTTTTAGACATTTTTGGAACGAGAATGATCGACTCTTAGGGTGTAGGTAAGCTTCTTTGGCATCAAAGTGTTGCAACGAGTTTTTGCCGTTTAAGTTCCTATCGTTTTCAAATTGTTCCGGTATCGTGAGAACGCTAGCTCAAATTTTGCAGTTTCAAAATGTGTCGGCATCGTCTGAACGCAGTCTTAGAAGAATTTGCCTTTGGATTTCAAACAAGCACCCCTTGATTGTTAGGGGCGCTTCGAGACGACGTTTCCAGACAGCTTGTCTCATCGTCAGCTAAATAGAAATTATACGTGCGATACTGAAAATTACAAATTATTCGCGAGCAATGCATAATTAAATCATCGATCGTACGTTTTCTAAACATGAAAAGGCCATGGAAACAAGGAAAGTACCCCTCAGACAGCAACCCAGCCCAGTCCTCTCTCCAGCGTCCTTACAGCTTAGAACCCTGCGTTCTTCTCAGTCTAAACTCCGGTTATTTTGTGTTGTACCTATAAGTAGGCGTAATCTTTAACCAACTCTTTTTGGTTGTACTGTAGTATTTTAAAGTTTGACACGGTCCCCTGTACGCCGAGGGGCCAATCACTGCTTAAAATCTCGTACGCTCTCAAAAATAATCACATTTTAATCACAAATTAATCACATTAATCACATAAAAATTACATTAATCACGAAAAATCGCCAGTCACATTAATCACAAATTTTGAATGGTTAACCTTGTTTATTTGTTGCTGCTGAACGTAGTGAAGCAGCCATTTAGACGAGTTTTACAAGCAAAACACGGGTAGCCGACTATCACCATGGTTGCAAACCACAGAACAAATGGACAATCTGCAGACTCATCGATGCTTGTGATTGGACAGAACAACAGTGGTGATAGAGCAACAGCAACAACAAAAGCTTTTCAGCACACTCATGACAGTTTTGCGAGAGAAGCTGAGCTGGGCGACTCTCGTTCCAAGAAGAAGAAGATTTTCATGCACTCTGGTACGTATCAAATCATTCTTTACACCCATTTCATAACCAGAATGAGAGGATTTCTTTTTATCTTCTGCGTTGTATTGACCATTTATTGTTCTGCAGCGGACAGGTTTCAAAAGTGGCAGGAAGATGACATCCAGCAGGAGGGCCTACGTGTTGCTTGCGCTTTCACCAACAAACGGCAGCAAGCATTGCTTGCCACTGGCAGGAGATGGATAAAAAACCAGTCTTCAAAATTGCAAGGAGTTGTCGTAACAAGTCGAATGATACCTACAATAGTGTTTCAAGTTTTTCCTTGCTTTTCCTTTTGTTCTTGGCAGGAGATGTTGAATTGAACCCTGGACCAGCAGTTACATCAAGTAACAGCCACTCTGAAAATTCAGTTTTGGAATTGTCAATATTAGTTGCAATAGGAAACCAACACCAAGGGGATGCATGTTTCAGTGAAGAATCACGTGGAAGACAGTGTGCTTTTATGGCACTGACATCACTTGCCTACAGCCAGCATGCAATGTCAGCAACACATTGGCAGTCTGAGACATTAAATGAAATTCTTGACATGGGTGACTCCCTGTTCTTGAATGCACTACAAAGAGGATTTATTCCTGATGCCCCAACTTTGTTAGTTGAGCAATTGCCAACAACTGTGCATTTTGCAAGATCAAATGAAGATAACAACAGTGACTTTCCCTTTGAGGCACAAAATGACATATCTAAACCCATTGTGGTATTGCCACATGTGGCAACAAAAGCAAATGCATTAGAAACGCCCATTGAGGCACCCATGATAATCTTAAGAAACTTCAGTACTGGCCCAAATTCTTAGTTTCTTATAAAAAAATATGTGTACTGCAAAAGCTCTATTTAGCTCATTTAGCTCCCAGTGAGGCCTGTTTAATTTCGAAGGCTTGGAAAAGAACAAATTCCCAGGAAGGGGGCTTATATCTAGAATGAAGTGACATGAAATTTAATGCTAGCTGTTTATATTTTCCTAAGGTTTTGCTGAGTTAACATACAATTTTACGAGTCCAGTACAGTACGCAAATTCAGCACAGTTTTGTCCAAAAAAATCAAAGTTGATATCAAATCTGTCCTGCAAAGTAGATGGAAAATTGTTGGTAACTGCTGATAACAAATGAAGGTTAGGGGAGGAGGTTAACAAAGAGACGAAGGAGGTAACAAGGACTAAATAGAGCTTTACAGTACATGCAGGAAACTTTTGCGAGCTCCTGGTGTTGTTTTGCAACTTTAAATTGTTCAGCTTGATGACAAAATTCCAATCATCCAGTCGTCCAGGACAGGGATTGCTGAGAAAGATTTGTACAAAATTGTGATAATTTGCAGCTCAGATTCGTTTGTAACGACCAAATGTTACGATATTTACTCGCCGTATTTACTTCTGTGATATGGGTTAAATACTTTGGGTTAAGTACTTTCCAAGTAAGAATGCCAGGGCAGTAGATTATTTGGGAAAACGTTATAGGAGGGGAGTTGATCTTTTTGCAAGCATTTTTCCACCAGCCATGTAACAATAAATTTTGCACTGTTTCGTTCATCAAGTAGCTGCTAATTTGTTAATAGCATATGCTGACACTGTTTTGTTAACGGTTAAATTTTCAATGCCTTGAAACTTTCATCGAGTATTTCTGTGTACATCGTCTCAGTGCAGCCTGCGGGTAGTTTTTTTTTGTTTCAGAGCAAGAGCAGCGTGAAAATTGATTCTATAATATAAGATTTGAACGATAGGACGCCCATTGTGCAGTAGCTTGAAATTTATATCGGTAGCGAGCCATCTTAACTTATTTTTTTTTGTTTTGAACTTTGTTTACTTACTTTCACTGTTCAGTAATTTGACATTTTCAATAGTGAGCCATCCTAAGTGCACATTACGATTAAGGTGGATCTGTACTTGAGGTGGCCTACTACTGAAAATTTGAAAAATTGCGAAACGGTGAAAGGTGGCTGAAAACCAAGTAAAAATAAGTTCACAGCACAAAAAACACTAAGTTAACATGGCTCGGTACGGACATAAATTTCAAACTGCTACAAAATGTGTCCTGTAATCGCTCATGGTCACATGACAACTACAACGCTCCCCAGCCACCATCTGGACACGTGCTGGCATCCCTGAAACTCGAATAACTTTATTGCGTTTATTTCACCCCATTACAAACAGCAAGCCGTGAATTTCCAGCATACAAAGAGCTGTCAACGTGTCTTCTCGGTCTTTTCAAAAAGCACAGCCACTAAAGCAGAAGCAGCAATTCCCTTAACAAAGTTAACAGCTAGTTTAATTTTATAAGAGATCAAAGAATTAGATTGTCCCTGTCACCATATACCAAATCTATGTGAACACTGATGTGCCAGATATGCAAACACAAACTCGAAAACATGAATAGCCCAACAGTGCAAGATTCCGAATTAAATGCGATGGAGCAAAAAGGAAACCCTCGTTCTTGTGTTCACTATGACTTGGTTTATGAAACAGCTTACCGTCATATTGCATCATTTGGTTTAGCAATCTTACTCTGTCTTGCCTTATTCATACAGTATTTATCGTACAGGAGCCTATTTGAGAACATTTTGGGATGTGTGATTTATTCTAGAATAATCACATATTAATCACTTAAATCATCAAAAAATCAAATCAACCACAAAAATAATCACTTGTGATTATTAATCTCGTACGCCATTTTCAGGAGTGATTTGCCCCTCGCTGTACGCCCTGTACAGCAGTCCTCTCGACTGATGATGGAGCTTACGAAAGATTCCCCTCCGCCCCCACCACCGCCACTAGTCTAGGAGCACTGAGGCTGCACACAGGCAATAAATCATGTTTTTCATCGTCAAGACAAAAAAGAGCCGATAACTGACAACGAATTACGTCGGTTGTTGATGTGGTTTACATCTCCATGGAAATTTATCACCTTCAGTGTTAATCATGATAACAGAAAGAAGGCTTATTACTCTCTTTGTTCGAATAAAGCCCTCATTCAATTAGCGTAGGTGTCTCGTTTGTTCAGGGCGCAAACATTGAAAACTACTCGCTGATGACTAAATGAAAACTCAAATATGTATTTTGCACTAGAATTAAACAAATAGTGTGAGATTTCATTCAAAAGCAGCGACTGTTTGCTTGTTAAGACGGGGGTCTGTTAGATGCAGGTAGAAGGTGTCTTTCATCATAATGTCAGCTTTATCATGTGGAATGTCAAGCACATTTCAGCATCCAGTACAAAAATTTTGTAAAGTTCACAAGAAAATTCCTGCTTTTTATTACCGATAGCTTCTTAATTTTTTCATGAAGCATCGAACACCACTACGGATTTGTCTCTTGACATGCAGCACAAATTTTAGCAACAAAAGGAGTTGCTGTTGACAGAAAATGAGTTGCATGACCTCAGTTAAAATCGAAAACTTTCGGACGATCAAACTTTCGGACAAAATTTTGTCTGAAAGTTTATTGATCCGAAATGTGTTGATGTCCGAAAGTATTTTTGTCCGAAAGTTTTAAATTCATTGAAAATAGAAAAGAACAAAGAAACGTAACATGAAATGTTAACAAATCAATGTTTTACCGGAAGCATTTAAGGTTAGGTTGCTTCGCAGAGGCGCAAATTAACCAGGTAAGAATTCAGTCACGTTCCATGTGACCTTTCAAACAGTGGGTTCTCTTTTGGAGCATCTGGCAGTAACTGAATTTTTTTCAACCACAGCATTAACAAGTGAGCACTGCTACAATACACGTTTTTTTTTTATAAGAAACTGGTTTATAAGAAACTAGTACTAAGATGGCCAAAATTTTAGGAACTCTAGTACTATGTCTGAGAAGTACTAAGAAACTTTTCAAACTTAAAAGCATGAATTTTATAGCAAATAGATCGTTGAACCTTTATCATTGGGCAATATTATCTAACCATTTGTGTTTTTAACAGAACACTGTTTATTCCTATATGATGTTTTAAATATCAAGAAACATATCTGCAGCAGTGTTAGCGACCACATTGACAATTCATGCATTCAAAAAATAAGAAACCAATTAAGGAACTTTTAGTACTGAAATGGACAAAATTTCATGTTAAATTAAGAAACTTTTAGTACTATGGACTGATCCTAGTTTCTTATAAAAAAAACGTGTATCATTTTCGGAAAACCTAAAATTTGTTTCATTTCAGACCAAAGTTACGGATGACAATATATCTACTTCATAATTGAGAAAAGATGAATTCAACCTAGCCTGCGTACAGACTCCACTGATTTCTTTTCAGAGAGGTTCTCCTCCAGTAGGAGGAAAGCCTGTCTGAAAAGGGATCAGTAGAGTCTGCACGCAGGCTATTTCAACCTCTCCAAACAACTACACGTTTTTCTGTAAGAAACTAGGATCAGGCCATAGTACTAAAGTTTCTTAATTTAACAACAAATTTTGTCCATTTTAGTACTAAAAGTTTCTTAATTGGTTTCTTATTTTTCTGAGTGCAGAATCAGCAATGTGGTCGCTAACACTGCTGCAGATATGTTTCTTGATATTCAAAACATCATACAGGATTAAACAGTGTTCTGTTATGTTGAAAACACAAATGGTTAGATAATATTGCGCGCAATAGTTACGGGATCCCTGGCACCATAGTCTGGCACTGATACTAAACTTTCTCTTCAAGTACATATGTCATGAACCTGATTGGTTCACACAATTCAATTTTCTCTGTTGTTTATTACAAAGCACAGGATTGAGGCTGAATTTCCATTGCAATGGAAATTCGTGAAGGATGAATGGTCACAAAACAATGGAATTCCACCCCACATTTCTTTGTTTTATTAACCAATTGCTAACATGACAGAACACAAATTGTACGGCACAGACAGATGTCCTTCATGTGAGAAAAAGCGAGAAAAAGTGATGGGACACGTGTTGATAGCGCCCCTCCCCTGCGATTCCTACGCTCTTGCGGTCTGTATCCAGGTTTTGCTTTTGTAGGCCTTCATACTGATCGTTATCTACCCCCTGACTCCATATATATCTTTGTACACCATCATATAGCAGAAGTGCTTCTCTTGGGATTAAATGGATTTTATTTGATGACAGAAGTGAAGTAAGTTGTCCTTGTGATTACCTTATGTAGCGCCAAATCAACTTGCCAGGTCGAGGATTCCCTTTTACATCTAAATCACGAATCGTGTAATTTTACTCCATTTTCAGGACACTAGCTGGCAAACTGGATGGCAAATGAACTATTGTCTGCTCTCCAAATACATGATCTTCAGATCTCTGTTGCGGATTATATGGACAGAAACGTCAAGTCATGAATAGTGTCCACAAATCCATGTTTACTACAGATTACAGAAGCTCTCATGGAGCGGCACACCTAAGGAACTGATGTGTGACTTTTACTCTGTACAACTTCGTGATGCAGTTGGGATGTGAAACTTCCTCTGATGATTACAGTGTAATCAGCATTGAAAATGATGATACATTTGTTATTCAAGATACTGAGTCAGTTACTCGATTGCTGGAGTGCGCGAGGGATGGAAATATCAGAGAGCTGAAAATACTGCTTGCTTCGAAAACCGTGAATGTAGATGCTCTGACGGAAAAGGAAGAAGCATGCCAAGGGTAAGTAATCTACACGTTTTTCATGTGAGACGCTTGGATCAGGCTGTAGAAGTACTGAAATCGAAAGCTATTGTCAAATGCTTTGTATCACAGTTTAGTTGAAAGGCTTAGCTATCTTTTTAGATGCTGCATGGTCATTTTAAGAAATGATTACCATCCGAAAAACCAGATTCAAAGAAAATTTCGAATCCATGATTCCTCATTTTAAATGAAATAATCGCCATCACTTTCCAGTCAACATTCTTTGAAAACTCGACATAGCGATGGATCAGAAGTCGTCTGGGGAAATTTTTTTTGCAAAATGATTGACTTCTGTTCCTCATTCAAATTTCATGCTTCAGAGCAAAGTTGGAATTCAGCGTTTTCCACTTTTTCCAAAAAATGGACTGGAAAGCGAGGGGATGGTTTGAGAAATGGATGAATTTCCGTACTTTTAGACTGTTTTTTTCGGACAGTAGGCATATCTTAAACTGACCAAGCAACGTATCAAAAGATAGAGGAGCCTTTCAGCTACATGCTGATACCTTGTTTGTCTCCAAAACATTTTCCTTCAAGGAAATATGTGCGATCTAACTCGGGAAGTTCTTTTTTGGGTCCCCAGGGGGGGGACTTGGTAGTTCAAGGTGACGTACCCATTGCAAAATTTAGGGTCTCAAATTCTGCGATTTACTACCTCTTAGGGTCAAAAAATTTTCAAATTTACTACCGCTTTAGGGTTGTGAAAATTGATATGATTAGTTCGTGGAGATTCAAGGAAGTTTGACGAACTGAATTGTTGTTAGTAAGATTCTGTAACGACAGAAATTACCAGTTATTCAGTCTCCTAATGTTATGCAAACTTATCTAAGCAAATCGCAATGATCAATGATTGACCATTGACACGATACTGTCATATGCTCACACTAGGAGAAGGTTCCCACATCCCAATCCTACCTTTACTCCTACACCCTTACTATTTCAAAGCACATTGATGTCATTTTCTTGTTCATGCTTGCTATACAATAGCACTATTGTTTCTGGAACAATCAACCTATTGTTATTGCTGCTCATCACTGCGAAACTTACTACCGCTCAGGCTAAAAGCTACTACCGCTAAGGGTTCAGGGTTTTGCAACATTTTGCAACGGGTACGTCATCTTGAACTACCAAGTCCCCCCCTGGGTTTGGGTCACCCGGTGAAAGTTTCTTAATTCAACATGAAAATTTCCTGCATTTTAGTACTAAAAGTTTCTTACTTTATTTCTTATCAGGGGATCCAGCCCGAAACTGAGGGAGGGACAGCCTGCAGAGAGGGCGCCCAAAGTATAATGGAAAGAGCTTGGCAAAGATTCGAGCCCTTTGCTGTCACGACCTTCATAGTCGGACCGAAAAGCTATTCGAAAGTTCTCTACGCGTGGGTCAAAGTCAAACAATATACTCAACTGCAGATTTGTTGGAAAGATACTATCAAGTCGTTTGACGGATGCTTATCGCATAAGAAACTGATAATATTTTTCACAAAACCAAATGTCAAGTAACAAGATCACGTTTCTTTTTTGTTACTGTTTGTTCCTTGACCTGCTGTCAGTTGCGCCGAGTTGCGCCCAAATCGCAATTTAGCTAACATTCAATTAAATATATTCAAAATGAAACCCATTTCGTCTTTGATGACCTGCCAGGTGTCCCGAAAACCATCCGGTCATTTTGACTGACCCGAGTGAAATATTAAAACAGGTACAGATTTTCCAATATTCATTTCCATGCTCCTGGAAGCACACTGTGTAGCAAAACAGAGCAGGATGCCCAAAGTAGCGCGCATGATGATTAAGCTAATATGAAATTAATGATTCGAGTCTACGCCCTGGCAAACCTAACCTTGTTACCAAGAGTGAGGAGAGTCACTAACTCTCTGTAATTCTAGTCTAGTAGTCACAAGGTTTGGTCACAAATTGAGATGTAGGAAGGACACTGCTTCGATAAACTTGATTGCGTTCGCACGATGCCGGCACATTTTGAAAACGGTGAAAAATGTGACGGATAGGCCTCCAGTTCACACGAAAATGGCACATTTTTACCGGCAGATTTTGAAAACGATAGATTTTGAAAATGCCGTTCTAATCGGCACATTTTGAAAATGGCGTCATGTAAACACTCGAAATCAATCGAAATCGCTGAAAAAGGAGCAAAGGAACATTTTTCGACATTTTCAAAATGAGGCCGATTGAGGCAACCAGGTATCTTTCTTCAGCATTAAATCCTTGGGGAGACTGCAATGAGTTTGTTACTGTCAAATCAAGTTTCCTACCGTTTTCAAATGGTGCTGGCATTGCGTGAATGTGGTCTTAGCTCCTAAAACTACCGTCAAATTCTAGGTAGAAAAGATAAATAAACAGTTCTTGGACTAGTCGGCTTGAACTTTGATTGAGCATTCTCTTGGTTATGAACTTTGAAGAGTAACATTGCTAAATGGTCAACAAATCGCAGATTCTTAAGAATTCATGAAATTTGGTTAGTTTAAGTCCTTTTGAACAGGATCTCTTTTTACCAGCGAGGAATTTTCATTTCATTTAAGTGCAGAGAGCTGCAATCTGACAGCGCAGATGATTTCGAGACCTTGTACCTTTCAACAAGGGCAGATTTTGTAATACAATAGCATCAGCCGCTTTGGTTCACACCTCAATTCAAAGCGATTAGCGAATGCAGACAAAAGAAATTCCCTCAAACAGAAATTGAAAACAAACGAAGCCGCAAAGTTGCCCTGAAACCAGTACGGCAAACTCTCGTTTGGTGCAGGCGATGGGAGGTTTTTAAGAGAAGGTATGTGCTTATAACAAAAGAAGAAGGGTAAATCTGAAGTTATGTCTCGCGGATTTTGTTTGTTTGATTCAGAAACCGAGCAGAGGGCATTACAATTTTTGCATATTTATTGCTCAGACACGCAGTCGCTCCTCAGCTCCTGAATCAAATAAACAAAATCCGCGAGACAAAACTTCAGATTTACCCTTCTTCTTTTGTTATAAGCACATACCTTCTCTTAAAAACCTCCCTTCGACCTCACCAAACGAGAGTTCGCCGTACTGGTTTCAGGGCAACTTTGCGGCTTCGTTTGTTTTCAATTTCTGCTTGAGGGAAGTTCTTTTGTCTGCATTCGCTAATCGCTTTGAATTGAGGTGTGAACCAAAGCGACTGATGCTATTGTATTACAAAATCTGCCCATGTTGCACCTTTCATTTTCATTTCATTCATTTCATTTAAATCATATTTAAAGTTGGTATTTGCAATAGTAGATAATAAAACACTAATTCACACCAACTGTTTACAAGAAAGATATACTTTATACAAAAGAAAGAATCATTAGCGGCATATTTTGCAGGTGCATTTATCACCAGTCCAGTCTTTGATCCTCTTTTTGAAAGCCGCAAGTGTTGGCTGATTTTTAATAGTATCATCAAGGGTGTTCCAGAGGAAGCTCCCTCTAAAGGACAGTGATTCTTGCCCATAGCCCTGTGTCTTTATTTACGGCAGTTTACAAAGATTTTGTATTCTTAGATCATAAGTTACATGCTTCTTTTCATGAAATTCCCATACAAGCGATGGGTTAAGATGATTCATAGACTTGTAGACTTCTGTCATGAGTTTCTGCAAGTTTCCAACATGTATACAAAAACTGCCACTGCGCGTGAGCAATGTTTCGAAGGGACATTCGTATTCTTTATAGAGGATCCGAAGAGCACGTTTGTGTGTGCGGTCAATCTCTTTGTTTGCACCTTTGTTACAGAATAGCCAGATCAAAGGGCAATAATTGAAGTTCGATAAGATAACCGCGTTGCAAATTGTTAATGCCTGTTCTCCAGAAATATCCAGGGTGCATTCCATGTAAAACCTACGCCGAAGGTACGCCGGGCCTTAACCTTTCGTACGCCAGGTATTTTCAGAGAGAGAGAGCTGCTAAAATTTGTCTACTGATGATTTAAGAAACGTTCGGTACTGGCCTAAATTCTTAGTTTCTAATACAAGAAATGCAGTTATTATCTGAAAGAAACTGCTAAAAGATCAAGGATTATTTCGTATTCATGTCAAGGTAAGCAGATTTTGAAACACCATCACGCCAAGAACCGATTTTACTGAAAAAATGACGCCGCTACGCCGACAAAAAAGTCAGGTCTACGCCGAAGATCTTCGGGCCTAAGTGCATGAAATGCACCCTGGAGAAATATACGTATTTAGCCTAGAAAAAGCACTGATTTTCTTGCTACCTTGTTATCGTTTACTTGTTGAGAGACCTCGGGAGGGGAGGGGGGGTACCTTAGTACTGTTCGTGGTACGGGGACGTGCCATTTTTTAGGGGTACTTTTTTTCAAACAGTTACGGAATTATGGGTATCATTTTCACATTTTTCTGACATTTCACGGAATTATGGGTGTCCTTTTCAGGGGATTTTTCATAATTTACGGAATTATGGCCCAGATATTTATTCGATTTGTCGAATTATGGCCCTAAAATCTACCAGAATTTACGGAATTATGGGTACCAATTTTTCGGGCAAAATGGCACGTCCCCATCAAATAATAGGTTGAGTTACCCCCCCGAGTGAGAGACTGTTTTACAAGCAATCAGGAAAACAGTTGTGCTGCTGTGATGGACATCGAAGCGATCTTTTAGCGAAACTGAAACCTTGTTTCTTCTGATTTATTCTCATCCTTTCTTTTTTCTGTTCCAGATTAACTGCACTTCATTATGCTGTTCGACACAACCATCCCAGATGCGTCAAGGTCCTCCTGGAGTTTGGTGCTGATGTCAACAAAACCGACAATTTTGGTTTCAGGCCCATTCATGATGCCTGCTTACATGGTAACCTAGAAATATTGAAATTGTTGCTGAAATATGGCGCATCGGTCGATGGGGTGAAACGCGATGGTCTGCGATTTATAACTCCCGTCTTTTATGCAGCACAGCAAAGTCACCTTGAATGCATGAATGTCCTTTCGTCAAATAAAGCTAAATTCGATGATTTGGTGTTATGGGATCTTTCCTCGAAGAGGGGGAATTTAGAAATTTTAGAATTTTTAATGGATAATGGTAAGTGACTATCCCTTTACTTCACTCTACAAATCATTTCCTTTCATTATTTCTTTAGATTATTTATGATCTGTTCTATTATTCACCTGGATTTAAAAGCCTGGTCCTATTGATCGTTCTTCACAAAAATAGCTTTACTTCATAAAGCTGACCTTGCGACACAGACAAATGTTGACCGTGACTACAATTTGAGTCATACGTCAATTTTGTTAGCACACATGCTATGTTTCTCAGACGAAAGAAGTTAAACATTTGCTTTTCTGTGAATAAACCAAAAAATAATCTTTGCAATATCAACTTTCCAATAAAGTTCATTCCCTTATAGATAACTCAAGCCACTTTGTTTTTTATCCAAATAAGATCTAAAATTGCTTGATTTAGGTCAAGACGCCCCCTTCAAACGTCATGGAAACGATTCATGATAAATCCAGGTTGTGTTCTGAAATTCCGTTCTCTCTGTAAGGGATTTTATGAATTTACAGATTTAACAAACGTGCGAAAATTTGGAGCAAGTTTCCGCAATCTGTTTTCCTCAGAGCGATGACTTGAGCACGCTTTAGCAGGTGCTCTCCTCTTCTTATTGAAAAAGTCCTCCCCTGGTATGAAGAACTTAATCAGGGAGATTCCGTTCTCCCAAGAGGACAAAATACGTGCTCACATCCAAATGCCATTGTTGCTGGGAAGGAGAACAAAGGGAAATGTTGCTTGTTGTTTTCACCCGTTTTTTGCAGGTTTTCGAAAGGGGCTTTCGGAAGAAAATCCCTCATTTCGACAGGAAGGAATGACCGATTAAAGCCGGGTAAATTGCTGAACCTAATTGGACATATTGGGAATAAAACAAGACAGTTTTCAATATTATTGCTTTGAAATTAAGTGACCAGTATTTTTTCAAACGCTAGAAGCTGCTATTAGGGACTGTCAGTCCTGTATACTTTTTAGAAGTATAATTAACTAGTTTAAAAGAGAGATCTTATATCCTCAGATAAAACCAGCTTAAACTAAACGATGTTATCAAATGTTCTAGTCTATTTCGTCAGTCCGATGAATCAAATTCATTTGAAGGTTGAAATTTAACCAAGGGCTAGATCAAACCTGTTTGAGCAAAAGCCTCGTAGCTCTGTGGCGCAAACTTGGAAAAAAACTTATCTCAATGGCATGAGCACTTTTTGTGAAATAGATTGGCACTTCTAAGTTAATTCGAGGGGCAAATCACTGATTTTTTTTCGTACACCTTCCTTGAAATCACAAAAAAATGACATACAAAAATCACAAAATCACAACAAAAATCACATGCAAAAAGCATAAAAATCACAAATCAATGAAAAATTACCGAAAAATCACACGAAAAGGTCACTAAAAATCACTAAAATCACAAAAAAATCACAGAGAACAATCATGTGATTTTAAAATCACAAAAGTCACGTACGCTATTTTGAGAAGTGATTTGCCCCTCGAGTTAATTTTCCATCGACGAGAACATCAATGCGAGCTCACATCAGTAATTGTGAATTCTGCTTACTTTTTGCAATTTAAGCCAATTCGCTCATTTTCTAGCAATTTCTGGTGATAAATTGTCTCATTGGATTCACAATTCTGCCCTGGCTGGTCACGGGAACTTCATGCAACATATTCTACGAACGATAGCAGTTAACCTTAGTGGTGAAATGGCCCGTAACGCACTTTTCACTGCCGCCCAACATGGCCATGTACAATATCTTGCTGCTTTACTAGAATACGGAGTCGATCCAAATTTAGCTGATGAAAATAAATTGACAGCACTTCATAATGCTGCCAGATATGGACAACTTAGATGCATTACAGAGCTGGTACAAAGCGGTGCTAACACTGAGGCATTGACTGATGAGAAGTGGACACCATTGCATGTCGCTGTCAGACAGTGTCAAGAAGAGTCTGTCACTGTCCTTATCGAAATGGGTGCTGACATCGATGCGAAAGGAGGTCAGTTAAAGATGGCTGTTCAAGCTATACTTTTTCAGATCCATCATATGTTTTCTAATATTACAGTATAGGCTATGGTTTTACGCATATGCACACGATATAGGCTTTGAATTAGAACGTGAGACCTTCCTTGGATCAATCCGACAATTGGTTGCTGATTTGTGGCACAGCAAAGGCAAAATAAATTGTTGTTTCCAAGAACAGCTCTGTTTTGCTCTCCATGATGTCAAAATCACGTTAACTCATGGGCGATTCTGACGCGTCAAGAATGTTTTAGGATTGTGCATACTACTATGATGCTACTTCTTAAATATATTTGAATGGTTACTTTGCTGTTTTTGTTGGTATTTCCTTTTATTTCCTTGACTTTGTTTTGAGCCTCTTTAACCCTATTTCACATTGGGGGGGGGGGGGCGTTTTTCGCCCCCCCCAACCAAACTTTTCTACACTGCGCCGAAACGGCACAAGATATGATGACCAAACTTTGCGACGTTTACTCAAATTTAATTGGCAATAAAAATTTAAATGTCTCATTGTTCTAGATTTGATCACGTGACCACAATAGCACCATATTTGGAGAGTAGTTGACAAAAAACGGCTTTGAACATCCATACGTTCTATGTTTCTCGTCCGAATTACTTGCAACATGTATCATTCGATTGCTCTTAATGAGAGCTTTCATTTGATATATAATATTTGCTAATTTGCTGACATCAGCAAAATTTAATATCTATGACGTCATTTATATTTATGACGTCATTTTTCGAATAAATTAATGTATTAATTAAGATTTTTGTTGCAATTTAGCTTAATCTTGTTCGTTTCATGCATATTAAGTCAATCTATGTCAGAAATAGCAAGAAAACTACGGAAAACTGCAGTGACAGTAAGTAGAAAGGAACAAAGAGCTAATTAAGCGCTAATTGGTCTATAATTAGATACTTCAGATTGCTTCAAAGCACATATTTTAATTGTACAATGTATTTCCTATCATTTAAGACTATTCCCATGAAAATCGGTTGAGTATTCATTTAAATAGAATTTTTCTTGTGAAGCAGCTATAAATTGGCCAGTTTTCCTTTGTTTTTTGGTTGCCTAGCAACACATCACGTGATTAATTAATTACCATTGTTATATTTGGAACGCTTATTGTCTAAAGAACAATGGAGGAAAGTTTCATTGTTATATCTTTTGTAGTTTCAGAGAAAAAGAGGGGGGGGCGAAAAACGCCCCCCCCCCATGCCAAAATATTGAAAAAATACCCCATGTGAAACAGGGTTAAGTTGCGAGCCCGGGGGGGGGGGTACTTCACTATAAATTCATACGGGGGTTTGCGCCGCAAGGATTTCTGTTACTACCCAATCCCAGAAATTTGGTCCGATATTGATACCCAATCCCAGAATATATGTCAGATATTGATACCCAATCGAAGAAGTAACAAAAACAATTCGACGTCAAAGGGATAAGGGATTGAGGGCTGGGAACGATTAATTTGGTCCCAGGTGGCCATTGGAACGAGGTTCTGATCTGAGGACGTTTTTCAACACAAAAATACTTGAAATCAGTTCACCTGAAACTGACCACGTGTTGCTTGAAAATTTATAAAGAATTTGAGTATAACAGTAAACTCCAATCCCAGAAAATTCCGAGCGAAAGTATACCCCAATCACAGAAATTTTCCAGTAAAAGGATACCCCAATCCAAGAATTTTCAGGCCAAAAACTACCCAAAACTGGCGCACATCCCCGTATCACCCATAGTGAAGTGATCATCAGCCACGTCGTAATTTGAATGTTTTGGCGGTTCATTTCAGTTTCATTTCATTTTAAAGTATTTATACAGGTATAATTTTCATATAGAAATACCTGTTTTTCAAACAGTCCTGTTAAAAAATAAGATGTAATAAAGGAAAATAGACTAAACTAAGAACAAAGGAAATTTATATACCTAATTTACAATATTCAATGCTATAATACCTAATTTACAATAAAATATAATAAGATGTGGCTGATATTGCAAAAAGTTATGGCTCTCTAGTAGGTCTTCTTACAAGGAAACATGTGGACCATCACCAGATTGCTTATTGGAAGACCTGCTTGAGAACCACGAGTTTTTGTAATGTCAGCCGGCCGACCGCCAAAATATTCGAATTACGACATGGCGGATGATCGCGCGCGGCTTCACGATGCGCAAATAAAATCAAGGAAATAAAGGGAAATACCATGAAAGCGGAAAGTGAGTATTTTGATTTATTTGAGAAGTAACCTGCAACGTTTTTCACGTTTCGCCCATGGTTTCTTTGAAAGAAAGCCTTATAGTGTGGTGTTTGCATTCTTGTCCACATTTGAAAGTAGCTCCATGCTTTTGTATTATCAATAAACGATACAAGAAGCCCTTATTAGATTGTAAAAATATTTCCAGCACACGGCAATTGAATCCTTTCTTGCTTGTTGTTTGTTTCCAGTTCCTCTCTCCTTGCAGTGATGTTTTATGGAAGCGATTAGCTTGCTATCCAGCTCATAATTCCCGAGGACATACTTTCGTCCTCCTCATCTCTCGGCCCCGGGGCTGACCGCCGAAGTGATAATCCCTTGTAAACCGTGACTGAAATCTACCTCGCAAATCAGCCCGGTGAGGTGCTTTCTCCAGAAAGAACAGGCCGTAACTGAGCGACTGACTACTGCTTTATCTTATAGGACCATTTGACGAGACACCTTTGCATTTGGCTGCTTCGATTGGAGATGTGCCAGTGCTGAAGAATCTTCTGGAAGCAAATCCTAACTTAGTAGCTTTAGATAAATCTGGGAAATCAGTTTTTCAATATGAAATTAGGAACTGTATTAAAGATATGATTATGAGATATGCGAAAAATTGAACATACGCTTCATGGGCAATGCCGGGGACAAATGTTTTTTGGAGGCCTATTCCGCGCGAACAGGACAGCTTTCGTAGCCCAGAAGTATCAGTTGCTTTTGATGGAAGCCGCAATTCAAAGCGATTAGCGATTGCCGACAAAGGAAGTTCTCTCAACCATTAAGTCGAAACAAGCAAAGGCGCAAAAGTTGCCTTGCGCTTGCGAATGGTAGTCATGAACGAAAGAAGAAGGATGAATATAAAGATCTGCCTGTGCTTGTGGATTTCATTATTTTATTCAAGAATTGCCCAGAAGATATAGCGATTCGCGCATAAATTGGGCATAAATGAAACAACTACTCCTCAACTCCTGAATCAAATATACAAAAGCCGCCGGCATATCTTTAGATTCATCCTTCTTCTTTCGTTGTAAACTCATGACTTCCCTTGAAATTCACTTTCGTGTGCACAAGGCGACAGTTAGCTCTACTGGTTTCAGAGCAACTTTTGCAGCTTTGTTTGTTTCAATTACTGGTTGATGGAATGTCATTTGTCTTTGATCGTTAATCGCTTTGAATTCCGGTGTCAATTAAAACCCACCGATACTATTGTGCTACGAAATCTGCCTTCGTTCATGGGAGCACCTATTCCCAATATCCCTTGCAACCATTTGGTAGATGGCATTGCCACCGTAACTCTCTAGGTATCGTTTTGTTTCATTTTGACTTTCTCTGAAAATATTGTAAACGATGTACATAAATAGATAGGTTCTCTTTATGTCAAAATAATTCCTTGTATAGTTTTTTCTCTTAAATCTGGCCAAACCAAGGAGCCTGGCGAGCAAATATTGCCATACGAGGCCAAACGGGCAAATCGGGGCAAATATTGTTTGCTAAGCATGCAACATTTACTTACCAAATGATGTTTCCGTTATAAACTTTGTCACAAACGTTGCTTCAATGAACAGTGTTCACGACAGCTTTAAGACTGCTTTTGAGAAGCAAAACAATGCTAAACAATGTTTCCTTGTTTCTTTCTGGTTCCTAAGAATGACTGCTCCTGTTGCCGTCACTACTTCTTACGTTTTACAGGGTTAAACCCCAGCCAAACGAGCAAATACAGTAAAGTTCCGCCTTTAAGAAACTGCATTATAAGAAACTCAGGCCTGATTTCGCTGAATAAAATACCTCTGTACAAGAAACTATCCAGGCTGATTCATGCTCAGTCTCTTATACAATGTTACATAGCATTATTATAAGTCTCAATTCTCTAGAAGCAAGAATGGAAGTTTCAAGCCCAAATTATTATAATTCCAAGAAACCTTCAGTACTGGCTTAGACCATTAGATCCTCGCACAACAGTGCATATTTCAAAAACGTTTTCTTGACAATTTTGACAGTTTTTTGGTTCATAGAAGTGTTTCTTATACCATGGTATACATACCCTGTTTTTTTTCTAGAAGTATATCTTGACATAAGAAACCAATGAGGCTGTCTTTGTGTAATGAGTTTCTTAAAGGCGGGACTTTACTGTAATGTTTGCCAAACAATTGAGAATTAAATGCGAAAACATTTTTCTTGCGTAACTTTTGTTGAAAACATTGCTTGACAAGCAGAATAAAGCTGAGCTTGTTTTGTAATATTTTGCTCAAAACTTTTGTAACAAGCAGATAATGTTTTCAAGCAATGTTTTGTGACGAGGCCAAACTGACAAGCATTTTTGAATGGCAAGCAAATCTCAAATGCTTGGCATTACAGGAAACAAAAGTTGATACAAATAAATATTTCGAGTTTGCGTTTGGCAACAGAGCGAAATTAATCACGATAAAGAAGATGGTGGTACCGAATAAGTCACAAGAATGTACTGAAATTTGAAAGCCTTTAGCTTTAAAAACTATTCATTAGATTCCTAAAAGCTGAGAATATTCGTGTAACTAACATGTCAACTTTGACACAGAAATAAAAGGGAAAAGACCTAGCTCCCGGGGGGGGGGGGGTACTATACATATTTTGGGTACGGGGACGTGCCATCGGGAAGGGTATCGATTTTCACGATTTTGGTATAAGGAACGGTATCGATTTTCACGAATTTGGTATAAGGAACGGTATCACCTTTCGCGATTTTCACAATTGGTATTGGATCCGGTATCCATTTTCGGAAAATTGGTATAAAGTCGGGTATATATTTTTGAAAAATTGGTATAAAGTCGGGTATACATTTGGAAAAATTGGTATAAGGTACGGGTATGTTTTTGAAACCTCGATGGCACGTCCCCGTCCAAAGTCTGGTCAAGTACCCCCCCCCCCTGGGACCTAGCTATGTCTCGTAACCACTATAAATAGGCTAAAAACACCTACACACCCTTTTTTGGCTCCACAATGAAGCCGTACGCGTCAAAGTTATCAAATTCAATTGATCATATTTTTAACTTGGCCCAGGCCAGCCTTAATTATGTCGATTGCCTATAATTTCGTCGACATCGATTGAATCGTTCTTTATGTCAATTTCCATCTAGGCAGGCCAAAATTTGCTTGATCAATTACCCCAGGGGGTTACTCAGCTACATTTAGGATTGGGGTGCTCGGGCTTGGGTCCAAAGTATCAACCCAAAAAATTGATTTCTGGCGTGAAAATAAATCGCCAAAAAACTAATTTTCTGATCCAGTATACTCAAAAGTCATGAAGTTGGTATCTTAAATGTATGGAAAATTGCCCTAACTGATCATATTCTCATAATCTATTAGGATATTCAAGTATTTTGATTTAGTTATATTGCTTGATTTTAAATTTTGTTTGTAAGGTATCATTTTCTCAATTTTCTTACTCTAAACCATGTTTGAGATCTAAAAAGAAATAGAGCTTCAGGAACCCAAACAAATATCTTTACAAATGATTGACCCAAAAAAGTAGGCTCTGTTCAAATTTTAGACCCAAAGAAGTAGCCTAAGCATCCATATCCTAGATTATCCTAGGATCCCCCTTCCACCCCTACGCAATTTACTTCCGGAGCGATCATAATCAAGTCTACCCTATTGCTTAGGTGTCTTATACTGCGTAAGCAAAGCGACTATGCTGCATAATTTTGTATCAAATGTCAGTTTAAAAGAAAAAAGAAAGTAATAGACAGATAAAAGCTACATGTTTTTCAAGCTTCCGAACATTTTTATGACTTATCCGCGTAATTTGTGTAGATTCAAATCAATTAACTTGCTCACTACTGTACCAGTAACTTTGTATGAAGGAGCATGCCCTGAGAATATCGATTTGTCCATAAGTATGTTTTAATTACTTTGTTTACTAGTGTTCAGTGAATTTGTTTGAAATGATGGAATAATTTGGTCAACCATATATGACAATTGTAATAAGTTGAGGATTTGATTTCGACGAATTTGACTTTCTTCAAGTTACTGGTGAGCCCCTGGTGAATTGATAATCAGCAGATTTTTAGAGATAGACAACAACTTCCAAAAAAAAAAAACAAGGACAGCAAAATAATGTTGCTCGCTCATGCCTTGTCTTTCATTTTGGTGGCACACATTGGAGTATTTGGAGGACAATACCAGAGAAGTACGCATTTCTATTCTTTTGGTCGTTCATGATATTGAAGATACCATTCAAGTATATTGTGGTATGGGATCGCTCAAAGATCTCCGTGTCCGTTGTGAGTCAGCCTTAACAACAATATGATATGACAGGAATGATGTCTAGCCTGAGAGTTGTCTGAAGATCCGTTCATATGTTGTGTGCTCTTTTTTTTAATAAAAATGAAGAAAATGTAAGTCCAAAATACATTCATTGAAAAATTTTAATGTTTGTTTCAAAATCTATTCCTGAGAACTCCCTAAAGAGATGAAATTACATTGCGTATTGTTCTGTGCAAGTTTCTAAAGAATTTGAACGAGAGCTCAGGCCGGCTTCAAGCATTTTGCAACCATGAACCATGAAATTTTCGTAAACTGGAAGTTTCCCAATTTTTCGGTGATCATAGAATCGCAAGAAAAATTGTAAAAAGACTTCAATCGATCGGCTAGAATTCGATTCATTCCAGCCTATCAAGCACTCCTAGTGCTATCACTTCTAAATGCGGGAACTTTCTCGGGCACATCCCGTATATGTGAGCACTGGAGTGCTTTCTATTCCACTTTTTGCTGTTCATGTTTTCATGTTCATATCCTTTTCTAGGGTCTAGCACCAAAGGTAACTTCCAGTTAACAATTTTGCACACCAATGATGTACACGCAAGGATTGAACAAACCAATAAATATGGAGGACGTTGCACGCCTAAAGACTTGGCTAATCAAAAGTGCTTTGGTGGGGTGGCAAGGAGGCAATTTATTATCAAAGAAATTCGGAAGGCAGATGCCAATGTTTTGCTTTTGGATGCTGGAGATCAATTTCAAGGCACCGTATGGTTTACAATTTATAAAGGAAAGGCATCAGCCTTCTTTATGAATCAACTGGGATACGATGCAATGGTAAGATCCTAATTTTATAGAATCACCTTGCCGTTTTATTATACCCAGGGGGGAAATATGATTCGAGAGGTCAAATTATCACAAAATTGAAGTAGATAAAAGCTATGAATGATCGTGCAGTACGATATAATTTTGTGAAAATTCTACTAATTTCCACTTTTGCAGCGGATTTAAGGCATTGGAATTAGCTTCCCCCTTTTTTGGGTCATAAAGATTATAACGAGGCAGTTGTCTGCAACACAGAACAGAGGCGGTACATGGAAAGCGTTGAAATTTGTTGTGACGGTTGCTGAATTTTGAAGCGGTTTTACGCTTTTCCTGAAATATTTTGGCTGTTTTACGGTTTCCGGTGACCCCCTAAGACCCCCATTTATAGGCAAATATCGTTTTACAGGCGATTGGCAATCATGAGTTTGACAAAGGTCCATCAAAGCTCGTGGAATTTCTCCGGTTGTTAAAATTTCCAGCAGTTTGTTCAAACATGGATGTGTCAAAGGAGGCAAAATGGCCGAAAAGTGAGACGCTATTTACAAAGAGCAAGATAATTGAAATTGGCGGGGAGAAAATTGCAATTATTGGCTATTTGACTAAAGATACAACATGGTAGGTACCAAAAGTCATCTTCAAGTTGAAAGGAAATTACCCATGGCACCTAGGATAAAGAGGAAATGAAGGTATGACTTCATCTCGAGGAGGGGGACACTTAACTCATAACTTTACGAAGGTGTGCTGCTGGGATAAGGAGATTCCACGATGGGTGCGAGCAATTTTATCCAATTGTTTACCCTGTCTGGAAGCTAATCGAAAAAAAAGCAGAGGACAGCATGGAACTTACCAATTTAAATCCTAGAAGAATGCAATTTCTTGAACATCGTTTACCCTTTCCGGAGCGCCTTTTGAGAAATATGGATACCCTGTTGGGATCAATGTAGTTAGTGACGCATCTTGGTGCAAGACATACTGTAGATAACTAACATAATTACTGGATATGAAAACTTCTTTTGCATGCACGATGAGTGATTCAGCACGATTTGCATGTATTACAAAACAGCGAGAAATATCATAAAAATACTTCGACATCTTGGCTTTTAACTGAAATTTGAATTATTCAAATTTGTGATGTAACCTTAGTGCTATGAATTTGTAAAAGTGGGAACCTTTTTCTGCCTCACCCAGTACATGAGCATAAAATATCCGGAAACAATGCAAAGAAAAGTTATGGTTGCCTCTAGTGAACCCAAAAATATCAGTTAAACGATGCTTGGTATGAGAAAATATCATGAACGTAGTTTCAGTTTTCTGTGGACCCAATAATATCGGACTTACCTCCCCGTATATGTGCTGAGTGCCCCACATGGCGTTTAAAAAATGCCAGAATTGATTAAATAACTACATCTGTACAACTGAGAGAGCTTTTTTTCCTATCAGGTTGTCATATCCCGGAGAAAACATTAAATTTACAGATGAGATCGCAGCAATTCGTAGAGAGGTAAACCATCTTAAAGCACAAGGAATCAACAAGTTCATTGCACTCGGGCATTCTGGGATTGACATGGACATTGCGATAGCAAAGAATATTCCAGACATCGATATAGTCGTTGGAGGCCACACAAATACTTTCTTGTATACCGGTAAATATGAAAGCTCTTTGTATCATTTCAACTCTTCCAACTTTTGCGTTATCGACTATGATGTCCATTTTGGTTTCACCAAATGCTTTTACATTGTTTATTTGTAGCGTAATCTCTCTATTTGTTTTCTTTGCTTATGCAGTATTTAGCCTTACCAAAGGTAGCTTTAGGATCACCGAGAAGGTAATCTTATCAAAGTTTTATCGATCCTTCCAACTGTATGAAGCAGTATTTGGGCAGAGCCATCTGCCTTCAGTTTGGTAGACCAATGTCCTACCACTGAGCAATCCAGCACAAGGAGGTGGCAATTTTTGTATCGTTTTCGCAGGGAATTTCATAACATGTCGCCGCAAAAAGTTATGCTATCTTTGCCATATGTGGACGGACTGAGGTCTGAAATAATATCGCTTGGAGAGTATTAGAAATGGTTTAAAGGATTAGCTTCTGGCCTAGCCATCCTGTCTCTGCGCCTATGCCTGCGCCTATTTTACATTATATATTCCTTGGCATAAATGTTCTTACTTTCTTTGTTTACTTTCTGCTTTTAGGTAAAAAAGTATCAAGAGAAGATCCTTATGGACCTTATCCATACATCGTAAACCCAACTGACCGACCAGGAAAGAAAGTACTCGTTGTTCAAGATTACACATACGGAAAGTACTTGGGGTACCTCAAGGTTACATTTGACAGCAACGGAGAAATTATCCACCATTCTGGAAATCCTATTCTTCTTGGTATGTGGCTCCCCGAAGATCAGGACGTCTTGAAAGAAGTAAAAAAGAGGAAAGCTGCAGTTGATGCTTACGCAAAGGTAAATAGTGTCATGGAAGGGGAAGGGTTCTTTCATAGTAAAGGCAACTGGGGATCGCTTCGCTCGCTTAACGGCTCGGGAAATATCCTGCATGCTATTTCCCGTGGGATGAATATGCCCTCCCGTGGGATGAAAATTCACCTGTATTGCCCGGCATCGGAGTTAATATTGAGTTCTTACCCCCCAGTCAATCTTGCTGATTTCTCTAACTTGGAAGTATCATCCAATCATCCAGCAAGTGTCCTGTGTCAAGACTGACAACATTGACAGGGACCGCGGAGCAGGGTAGGCTGGGTGGGCTATAGCCCACCCACTTTTTGGCAACAAATGGCCTTATTCTTGTTGGCAAAATTTTGAAAATAATTAGCACTTAGTTGGCTGAAAGAGAAGCTGAAATTGGAACCGTTAAAGGCGAATTCAGAATGATATATGTTGATTCTCTTGATTTCGTAGTACACTTTATAGATCTACGATTCAATCAGCCAAATTTTTAAAGCATACGAACAGCTCAAATTGTTACTCCTCGAGGCATTGGCGGCATTGGCATCCAATGATTTTGCAGATGAAATTGAATACTTGAAACTACTCATTATGATGGTGATAGTCTCTTCGTGTTTTTATGAAAAGGCGTTTTCCAGCAATCCAATGAGCCCGGAGGGGGGGGGGGGGGTACATGACTTGCTGATGGACGGGATCAGAAAGCTACCTTCTTCTAATTACCGACAGTTAACGTCATACCCACTTTTATGATAAATTTTGGCGGAAAACTACCCATTTTTGACGATTTTTTGCTAACTTCTGGAAAACCCACCCATGTTTAAGGAAAATCTGCCGAAAAAGGGACCCTTGTTTAGAGAATTTTGGACCCAAAAACCCACCCATATGGACGGCACATATCCGTACCCTCAACATGTTATGTTACCCCCCGGGCCAATGAGCTTGATCCTAAAAAATTTTTCCGAGGGCGTAGCCCCCGGACCCCAAAGTTACATCCGCATAGCGCTCGCTTCCTAGCCCACCCACCTTTTGGATCGCTCCGCGGTCCTTGATTGACTTGGTCTGGGGTTTTACAAAATATTTCAGTTGAGATAGTAGGCACTGCAATTTTTATCAACAATACCGACAAACTTAGCTCGTGACTAGAGGTTTTTTGAGGATTGCAGCCTATCTAAAATAGTGAAAACGGTACTTTTGTGGTGCACAGGTTATTTAGCGTTGTTGCAATCTTGAAACCACGGGCTGTAGGAAAAGCTGAATTTGGAAAAAAAGCGTACTGTATGTATGATACTTTAAGTTATTCCTATCCTGCTTAATCGCTTCGTTCGTGACATATCGACTAGTTTTCCTTTGGGTGTAAATCTCCTACGAGGGCGTCAAGTTGATCCTCGCACGTGGCGGCAGATTGACGTGACCTCCAGGGCCCTGGAGAAATTTTGCCACTTAAGTAAGGTAGAAGGAATGAAGCGGAATAGGAAGGAAGGAAGGAAAAGAGTCCTCCCTTCGATGAGTTTTCGTTTGAATGGCATAATTTTTCCAGGGACCTCCAGGTCACATCAATCTGCCGCCACTCACAGGAATCAAATTGCGCCTTCACAGGAGAAGTACACACAAGTCAATATATCTTGAACGAAATGATAATCAGGATAGGAATAACTTGATGTATCAAACATAGATCGTTTTCCAAATTTAGCGTTTCCTACGGCCACGGCCCATGCTGAAACAGATTCTTATGAAGAAGTCTATTCTTTCTTAGCGTTCATTAGGAAGTACACATGTCTTTCTTGATGGCCGCAGAAAAGAATGTCGGGTTCGAGAGTGCAACATGGGCAATCTAATTACTGATGCTTTGGTTGACATGTCCAATAAGCATTCTACGGAAACTGCATGGGCAGATGCAGCAATTGCAGTATGGGCTTCTGGAGGCATAAGAAGTGCAATTGACAAGAAACCTAATCGTGAGTGCTCTCGGAAGTATGGAGTGTCCCATAAAAGTGTGCCTCTTTCGTGTGGACGCTGCAGAAGAGCTGCTCTTTCTGTTATTTCATTCTTGATACAGTTGAGTAGGTTGGCTTCAACTTAGGGTTTTAGACCTTGTTTTAGCTAATCAGAGAAGCTGTTGCTGGTTTATTGCACAAAAAAGTCAAAAAAGTTATTACTGCAAACAGCACTTTCTTTGCCCTTCAAAACTGTCGAAATCATTTTCTTGTGTTTTTCTGCGTTTGAAAATTAATTGATGTGATTGTGTTATTGGTACAATGCAATAGACCTTTTAGCTATTCTACAAAAGAACCTGGATCGAGCGTTATTTTTATACAAATTTATACGCGAGATTCGATTGAGTGGCGTTCGAGCTTTTATCACTAGACTGATGCCTTTTCGTCCCTTGTTTCCCTGCGTTCCTTGGTCAAGAGGGACTAATAACATTACTCTTAAAAAGTGGGCCCACTTTAGGCCCGCGTAGGGTGGTTCCGTATTCACCAATCAAATCGCTAGAATTCAGTTTTTAACCAATCAGGGGCCGCTATTCAGAATGTTGTTGTTGTTGCTCTTAAAGAACGGTTGAAGAAGCCTGGAGTTCTCGCAGCTTCGATGGATCTATTTTGATTCTACAGAGGAAGATTACTGTCTAAAAGGTAGGCATTTTGCGTTTTGTACGTCAAGACAACATCATTCTTTGTACTAAAAGTTTCCTTTTCAATGTTCGAGCTCTTTAAACAAGATTTTGAAGCGATTTTCTTAAGTGTACGAGAACTCCCACCTTTTTAGGCCACTTTGAAAAAGTGGGCCCATTATATAAGCGTAACGTTATGAGTCCCTATTGACCAAGTGGTATCAGCAAATCAAAGAACGCAGGGAAACAAGGGACGAAAAGGCATAAGTCTATTTTATCACTATTGTACACATTCGAAAATTCTACAGAATGTAGGAAAATATCGTTCGATTGGGATTCTTTTCAGAATAGCTAAAAGGTCTATTGACTCCTTGTAAGCTGTAGAAAAATTCCAACACAGAAATAAACCCTTTCTTGCAGTATTTATTTGATTTTGACATCTTTGGAAAACAAGGAAACTATTTGTGAAGCGATCACTTTCTTACTTTCTTGTTTCATAAATCAGCAACCACTTTTCAGATTGGCTAGCACAAGGTGTCAAACTAGACTTATTCCAAAAGTTTTTTGTTTCGCTCACCCTGCAGACTTTTCGCTACTACAGCTGAAGCAATAACAACAACAACAACAACGACAACAAGCAAAAGTTAGAAGGGCTCATGTAATGAGTCTTACGTCAAACTCCAAAATGAAGCGTTCCCTGTGCAAATGTATCAAGAACTGGACAATAGAGCGCGCAGCCCTCCTGCAGCAGCCCCATATAACAAACCACCATTTTTTGGGACACACTGTAACATTGTATAGTAAACTTGCTTGAAGTTTCACATTCGCTACATAAGAATAATGTCGTAAAGGGTCCAGTATGCTTGAGGAAAGTCGAAAAGGGTCGAAAAGGATCTAGTATGCTTTGAAAACACTGATTTCATTTGAAGGACGCAGTCCATTAGAGGTAAATATAAAGACAAAACATTAGACTCATTGCATGATCGTAGTTTTGGTCTTTCACTGAACTGACAAGTGACAACAACGACGTCAATGAGATGAGATGAGAGGAAATGATATGAGATGAGATGATCGAAGGTTGATAGCCTTGTGGAGACAGGATAGGGAACCCATTTTAGAGTATCCAGCGAATCGATGAAGATAATTTTTACCAGTTTGCCATATTAAAGCAAACAACTTTATATTTTTTCAATTTGTTATCACATTTGTATTAACCTGAGATTAGGCTTTTAGCCACAACGAGATAAGACTGTGCTTGGAAATGGAACCCTGTCCGTAGTAATTTCCAACAGTTTTTCTAGAATGACCTAAAAACGATAGTTGCCCTTGTATAACATAGCTGGGGGTAGAGTAGACGCCACTGTTGTGCTAAATTGCAGCAGATTCCTTATTTTTGCCGAGGATAAATTTACATTCTGTTGTAGAAAGGGAAGCGAAGAAATCGATGGGAAGAAAGGATCTCTTCCTTCATTCACTCTTTCAAAACCTCTTCTGCTGAGAACGATATGAAGTTTCCTCCGCAGAAAAATGAAAGCTGAAGTATAACTGCGGTGTCTTACCATCCCTGATAGCACTTTTTATTTCTACTGATGTTACTTTATGCTATTTTCAAAATTTGCATTTTGCCATTTTCTTCCAATCTCGTGCCCAGAGTGAGTTCGTTGCTCTACCTCTACTCTGGGATACAAGAGGCTGCTCGGCAATCTGATTGGCTGTTCGCCATTTTGCACCGTAACTTCGTTTCTCGCGTGGCAAACGGCCGCGGCATGTCAAAATTCAAGGTAGAATGATATTCTTTACCTGTTCCGACCATTATTTGCAATTTATTTCCAAAATTCGAAGAATAACAAGCCATTTCATTTTCGAAGCTGCGGTGAAAGTTTCTTGAATTTGCAACTTAGGCCCATTTTTGCTCCAAACAAACCGAGCTTATTTTCACATTAAACATACTTACCAACCCCAGATTGTTGCTTAAATACCTTCAAAAAGGTTGAAATAAGGTCCTCCAAGTGTCTGTTTTTAGTTTCTCAATTTATCTTCTGCAGAATTTAGTGCTAAAGCAACGGCCATTTTCCGTTGATTCGTGTTGCCTAGGAACCACGAAATCCATAATGGCTTCCAAATGCACCCAGATTCTGGGCGCATTTGATCGAAGTGTACCAGGGTGTTCATATGTTCATTCGGCTTCGTGATTAGCGTATGACGTAAGAACACCCTGGGAACGAGGTTGATTTTCTTCCGCATTTATTTCAAACTAATTGTTAACTTTCAATCCCTCACTTAGAGCCGTTGACACAAATGGATATCCTTGAAGTGTTGCCGTTCGGCAACCAAGCTGATATCATTGAGTTGAAAGGTGAACACCTTATGGCAGCCTTGGAACACAGTGTTTCTAGTTACAACCCTAAAGCTCCGAGTGGACAGTTTTTACAAATGTCAGGTTAGTGGGAAAATATCGTTGTGAGCACTTTCCAATTGGCCATTATCTTGCATCAGATCTAAAAAATATTCATCGTCCCGTACGAATTTGCCCAATAAAATAATTTCTAACCCGTTGCGTTTAAACTAGTAGCGACTCTATTCCCTTTTGCACCGGCCATCTCTAATGGAATGCATTTTGCACTGTCTCTGATCATAGTGAGCTGGTTTTAATCTGTAAATCACCGAGAACTAAGGTCAAAATATTTGAGGCATATTTTTACGGTAGTCAATTCTCCAAATTTTTATCTTCGAGTCGAGTCTTTTTCATTGCATAAAACTGCTGAAATTCTCTATTGTGATGATCATTTTATGCAGGCATTCATGTGCAATATGACATCAGTCGACCAATTGGTAGACGTGTAGTGAAAGCAACTGTGCGGTGTGCTAAATGCAGAGTTCCAAAATACGAAGCACTCCAGAAAAACAAAGTTTACAAGGTTAGTAATACACTCGTTACATGAGTTCTTTCCTCTGATTCAACGAAATTTTAGCGGAATGATTATAACAGTAAATAACAATGCAGTTCAATAGAGCAAAGCTTAGACGAATATAATCAGTCTTGGTGAGCAGCTGTATTAGAACGGAGTCATTCCATTACATCGTCGTTCAAGTTTCGGAAACGCAAGAGGTAACTGGTCACACGGGATTGGTATTATTGCATATTGGTTTTTGTTTCTGTTCATAAGGAAATGCAGTCGTTCTGTTTTTATATGGATGCTTAATTTTTCAGTTCTTCTTTCGTTCCAGCAATTGCAACATCCACACATGTGCATAGATTAAAAGTATTACCGTTCCGTGTCTCGAACAAGTTTTGCACTTGATCACCTTGGGCTAGTATACTCCCTGCCAATGTAAATGGTCTGTCCTTACATATTCTTATTTGCCCGTATCTCGTTATTGATTCATTCGCCTGGAGTTCTTTGCCAGTGATGTCTTCTACTTTTTTTATAAGATTTGATTCTTAGGGTATTACATATTACAAATTTCTTTACCTGGAGTGCAAAGAAACATGTTTGGAGACGACACCGTTCATGTTTTTATTAAAGCTACACTCACATCAATAGGCCTAAAATTGTGGGGGCTTGGCTGCCTCACAGATGTAATTCAATCTTTCACTTTCAGTAAATCTATCCTCATGAGCATCAGACAAACACAAGGTTGCATTTTCTCATCATTAGGGCAAGTTGGGTTTTCGAGGGAAGTAGCCCCTCTCCCGAGAAAGCAAATTATCCTCCCGAAGGTTGGGGTTAGACGGAAAAAACTGCGTTTCCTCACAAAACTCGTCCCCTTGTCCACGTTGGAAAAACTTTCCAGATGGACTTGCAAAAGAAAGAAGATCCAACATGAAGAACTCTGAAAGAGGCGGGGGAGTGGGAGATTCATTTTGCAACCACTCAACACAAGTGTGCAAAAATAATAAATTCTCCAATCAAACTGGCAGAAGAAACCAAACCGCATGCATGACGATCTACGAGCAAGTGCATGCATGGTAAGACGCATTATATCTCAAGAGACTCACAGTCCTATGATACTTCAAATTGCCAGAGGCTTAAATCTGTGATAAAAAATTAAAAGCATGTTCGCTGCTTTAACTTCGATTAGAATCGGCATTCAAGGGTTGTTTGCACTGTTGTTATTTTGTGGGTGACGTTCTCGTTCTAGATCATCATGTCAACATGGCTGCGCAAAGGGGGTGATAACTTTCAAATGTTTGAAAAGAAAAGAATCAAGTTATACCCTGGAGAAGATGCTGTTAATCTTGTTATGGAGTATATCAAGAAGACACAGCCGATTGCAGTTGGCCTCGATGAACGTATCATTATTGGGGACTCTCGGATGTCTGACCATCTGATCCTAGGGAAGGTGAGATATGACTAATTTTCGCTACGAGGACTGCATGCAGTAAGAACCCACAAAATGGAAGCCATCTTTTCCAAATAGTCTGATTAGTGTCCCATTGAAACTCAGACAAATTTCTCCTATGAAAGCACCATTTATCAACAAAATCAGCCCAAAGTTTCTTAAGAAGTGGTTTCTATTTTGTCAGCTCTTAGGATACTCTGGGTACCATACTCCATTTTTAAGGTAGGGCTCTTACTGCAGGCGTCAATCTTTCCAAATCTTTAAGATGAAATTTAATCAAGAAACCCAATTGAAACCCTCCCAGCTATCTACATGGTGACTGCTGAACGCTCGTTTTTCCTGTAACAACTTGGGGCAACTTGGGCACTCTTTGTATATCTTGAACCACCTTCTTTCTCCCAATATATTATGCTCGTTGCTGTTGCAGTAACTTGAGCACATGTGGTTCTTGAAACATCAACAAATACGTAACCGTACAGCGTGTGCCCAGGTTCACCAGTTGCCATGCAGTCAGTATGGTGATAGCGGGGAGGGCACTTTGGTTTTCTTCTTGATTACGCTCGTTATTCCTTTAGCAACTTGAGCAACTGTGTGAAATGTGATATTATCTCAGAGTTTGGGAATCACTGCGTTTTCTTGTACTTTGGTACGAGAGGTATTATCTAGAGTTTTAACACAATTAAAGACATCATAATAAATTCAAAACCAATTGAGGAAAGTCAATATGATGTGACCAATACAAGTAATACTTCGTTTTTCGAGGTCTGTAAGATGGTAGCATATTCAAGTAACTTGATGACGACACAACTTTATTATCGTTCTCCAGCAAAGTCACAATTAAACAATGATTGAAAGTAAGGGACCAAGAGTCATCTTCAAACTTTCTCTGCATTTCCAAAACAATTGAAAGAGTTAGAGATACAACGCTAGTGTTCTTTCTTTAAATCTTTCTTAATTCTAATTGCTCGAGAGCAATAGTAGTGCTGTTTTGAAGCAACCATCTATATTACCTTTGCTCCACTCTGCCATAAATCAGCAACCACTTGTCAGATTGACTCAAATGAGGTTCAAAATTCTAACGCCCCAATACACTATGGCAGATTGCTATCGGAGAGGAAGTGACTTTCGTATCGGATTGGGGGTTGAGTTTCACTACACCGCATCAGCCTGATTTACAACGCTCTGATTAGCGGAGTGAAAATCACTCCGCTCTGGAGGTGATACGAAAATCACTCCGACTTCCGAGTCGTGTAATCGTATGAATCCGATAAATTCAGCTACGAAGCCTCCTTTTGAACAATAAGGCCCCAGTTACAATAATTACTATCCGAGCGGATCCGGACTGACTTTCATTTCGGATCGTTTCGGATACGAGTTTGAGCTGCATTGGCCTACGCCGCACCAATCCGATACACAACAACGCTCCGATTAGCGTCGTACGGAGTGAAAGTCACTCCACTCCAACAGCAATATAGTGTAACTCTAGCCTAAGTTGAAGCCTGACCTATGCAGCTGTGAAGACATGGAGGCAATCTTAGCTTCACCTCCTCCACAGCAGCCATACGTACAAACGAGACACGACTTTCTTGGGACAATCTGTAGACCCAGAAGTCTCATCTGCATATCAGTTCATTCACTTAAAGTTCATTTGCATTTCAGAAAAAGTGAAAGATTGCCAAGCTATGGATTGAGGGAGTGGAAACAGGTCTTTGATTGATAACAGTAATTTTACTCACTGAACAAAACCTGTATTAAGTACGAAAGACTTGTATTAATATTTGTATGAATATGAAAGATTATTATCATTATCATTATTACTGATCATGTATACTGTGGCGTGACATGGAAACGGATGGCGCGCAGGCGGGGATGGCTTCGCTTCCCGGGGGGTTACTCCCATACTTGACTTGACGGGATGTGCCGCTCAACAGGGTGTCCTTTTACGGTAAAAATTATGCGACAGGGTGTCCTTTTCTGATAAAAATTATGCGACAGGGTATTACAATTGATAAGAAAATTATGCGACAGGGTATCATGTGGAAGGAAATTTTTTAGATTTCTCTTGAAACAATGGATTTTGGCAAAATTTTTATGCGACAGGGTATACTATTGGGCCATTTTTTATGCGACAGGGTACAGGGTGTGGAGAGCTTTGCCACACACCCCCGTCACTTCCCTAGTCAAGTACCCCCCCCCCGGGCTTCGCTTCTTTCTCTATTGTAAACATTCGAAAATTCTCAGAAATGAATCAAATATCAGATTCTTTTCAGAATAGCTGAAGAAAGGTCTATCCCTGAAAATGTGCGCTTTTTCGTCATATCTGCAAGTTCTTTGGAGGACTTGCCCGACTTGCCCCTAATGCGCCGTCGGTTCCTGCGTGTCTCAAAATTTCCCGCCAAAATTAGTGCGGTATATCAGTTAGGCAAATAGCGAAACTACGACTCTGGATAAGTCTATGGGACTGCCATAGAAATAGAAGGGCTAGAATGCGTGGTAGGTCACGTGACGCGTAACAACTATGGGGAACCAAAATGGTAGCAACAAGTTGGCAGAAAACCGCGGGAAATCATAGCTGACAGTGAATCGCAGTGAACTTTCCGAGTTCCTTGAGAAGTTATCGGGAAATTCAAACATTAATTTTAGAGATCGTCTAAAATTGTTTGTAAAATGGTTGTCTCTTTTCCTGAATTTGGCTGCAAAATGCGTTGGATTCCGAAGAAAGAGCTGTGTCCTGTCTGGCCAGAAAACATTTTGTTTCACCACAGTAAGTAGGCCCGTTCCGTGAGCGGGCATCACAGTCATCTCGCAAGAGACAATAATTCTTCTTCTTCAAAATATGAAACCATATAGTTCTAGAACTTGCATTCATATGTGATTTTGACACTTTAAATGTTTGTCAAAGGAGACACAGTGGCCTTTCTCGGGTCAAACTGAAAGATTGGTTTTTAGGCGAAGTCAACACAACAAAACGGCATTTATTATGATCCTAAGCCACTCTCTTTTGAAATTTTAGGACATCTTTGCTGTCTAAATTTCGTTGCGAGTTCCTCCAATATTTACTTCTTGAAATGTAGACTTCATTTTATAAAATCTTTGATCATCTCACACTATAAGTTGTGGCTTTCATTATGAAATTTATAATTTTATGAAAATTATGCCTTGTTAGTTTAAAAGTTTCTTATGATGCATGACTTGTGATGTAGTTTTTAACCACTGCCACTTATTGTTTGTTTCCTGACATGAAGCATAATTTTCACCAGAGCCACAAGTGCACTCAGTCAAACATAACTTTTGTGAATATTACTGATAGGCCAGAGTCGGAATGAAATTCATATTGAGTGGAGGGGGGGGGCTGAGTTTCAACGACAATTTAGCCAAAATGTTCTTGAGTGTTGCTTTTACGAGTTTCTTAGTGCTAAACACAGTTCTGGAGTTGATTATGTTTAGGCCATCCAAGTACCATGGTAGTTTCTTGAAAGAAAAACCAGTTTTTGTGCAACACCCTGGCTTTTTTAGTCCAGGTAGCACGGTTTCTCAACCTTTGAAGAGTGAGCACACGATGTTTTACATTTCTTATAGAAATGAGTGTTTGGTAGAGTTATTGACACTGAAGTTTGCTTTAGCCCACCACTTTTTCACACAGTTTCATACCTTCTCCAGAATCATAGTGAAAATTTCCATGAAAAAACCTTGAACCCAAATAGTAGACAAGTCAAAAGTCTGGTAGGGTCTACTGGGGTGAAATGGGTAAGTTTAGGGTGAAATGAGTTGGGTGAAAACTTTGGTTAAAGTTTGCCATAATCTTTCTTTGGAGTTTCTCTCTTGCTAGATGTGCAAAAACTTCCCTCCTCCTTGACATAATGAATGTTGACTTATCTGTTTTTAACTGTTGTTTTCCACCAATCAACACTACCTAGCCTACCAATTTTACCTCCAGTGGACCCAAAATGTTATCACCCTTTTCAGAGCTTTATATTATGAGCAGGATTCCATAATAAATGAAACTGTGGATTCAAAATTACAGATTCATTTCAAAATTGCTGTCATTTCATTTTTCTATCCTATAAAGTAGTTTCTCTTTTGTATACAATAAAAGATTGCTAAGCAAATTGGTAATAGACATTTTAGCTATTCTACAAACGATTCTGAATCAAGCAACATTTTTATACATTTTGATATGCAAAGTTTGATTGAGTGGCATTGAGGCTTCCATCCTTTTTGTGTACATTCAAAGAATCTACAAAATGAATAAAGAAAAACAATTGATTCAGATTCTTTGCAGGATAGCTAAAAGGTCTATTGCATGCATCACAACAACTGGCATCAATTAGCATAATGAAAAATTTGCAAGGACCATTTCCTCCCTTTGATTAGAGCTAATCTCCTTCTGTGCCAAAGTCTCTTGGTCAAAATGTTTTTAAAAAGATGCTGTCCACAATGTATTTAGTGTTCAGAACATCTTAAGAAACCAAATCCTGCTCCTCTTGAAACTTCTTGGATCCAGAACATGTAAGGTCAAGATTTTCGATCTAGAAAAAGAAGCCAATTATGAGGAAAAGCAGAAGAAATGTCACAAATAGATAAACCTATAGGCTTAGAAACCTTAAGATGGGGGCAATTATCAGAAGTCTTGGGTTATTGTTTAAAAACTATTTGTCAGAAGGAAAAGAATAATCATTTCAAGCCCAGGGGTTAAGCAGGATATTCAGGATAGGTATGCTCAGGCTAAAAGTACCAAGCATCAACCAAAAAATAATGGTTTCAAGTATGAAAATCAACCCAAAAAATTATTTTCATGATCCAACATACTGAAAGGCTATGAAGTCAGAATCTTAAATCTGTGGAGAAGTGACAACACTGATCACATAGATTTTTCATAATCTATTTGAGTATTCATGTATTTTGATCATGGTAATGCTATATACTTGATTTTTATTTTCTTTGTAAATTATGTTTTTCCAAACCTGCCCACATGTGAGACCCAAAAAAGTAATCCAGAATTTCAGGCACCCAAAAAATAATTGCATAAATCATTGACCCAAAACATAAGCTTTGCCCAAGTTATACTGTAGACCCAAAAAGTAACCTGGGCATCCCTATCCTAGATACAACAGTGTATCTCCCCCTGGGAGTTTAAGAATGGGGCAAAACATTGCAGTATATCACCTGGCTTCATATACTCAAAGGAAGTTAAGAATTTACCATTTCCCCTCACTTTAGTAGCCCAAGGGCTTATAAACAGGCCGGAAAGTCCCTAAATTTGCCACATCTAGCAACAGTAAGATCTTGTTCTGCAAAGATTGAATGTGAGCCAGGATTCTGAAAGAAATCATTTGGGTTTCTTCAGAGCAAGGTTACTGGGCCAAGAAGATTGTTCATTGATGCTGGATGACATATTGCCAATCAAAAAGCAACATCCAATGTAACAAAAAATTAACCAAGCTTTTTGGGACTTTTACACTTTTAAAAGGCTGAAGCCAAATGATGCAATTGCCACTAACACTGCTCTGCGCATGGTATGTAGGGTCCAAAACCAGAAAAGACCATACATCCCCAGTGCAAACAGTTGGCAAATAGGGAAGGAGGTAATATTCTGAAGCCATTAATTTATGAAGGAAGGCCTACATAATCTGTTCCTCAGGAAACTAGGTTGCGGTTTGAGCAGTTCTTATTGAGGTTGCCTCATGGATACATAAAATTTTGCAAGAATAAAAGCAAAACCAGTGGAAAATCATGAAACAAAGGTTACAGTTGCAGCCCTCCCTTCCTTCACCTTTCATCCTGGTATGATTGTTCCTGCGTTTTTATGCCTTTGGACTGAAAAATTGTTTACTTGGATCGTTACTGGCAGATTATTTTGAATTTTTTTTGCTTATTTGATTAAATCTTTTGATTGTTGTTGCCATTTACAAACGACAAATTTTCGTAGATTATGCATTGCCATTGGGCCTAAATTTAAAGGTCTTACGTGCAACAGCAAAGCAAAAGTTTCCTCGATTCTTTCTCTTCGCTGAAGACCAGAACTTCATTTTAAAGATGTAAATGATCGGAGATGCAGTACAGATTGCAATTAAAATACGTTTTATGTGATAAAATAACAATTATTGGCAGGCCTTTGGCCTTTAAAACACGTCAAAATTACTTTCAGAGAGTTGACCAGACCAAAATCGGCCTACGCTGCTTTCGTTCTAGGGTCGATCTTAATGACTAAAAACACTACAAATGGCTAATAAATGATAAATATCAACTATTCATGACACTACTTACTTTAAAATGCCTTGTTCTCGATATGTTCTTGCCTTTCAGCAAGCTAACAGCACCAAAACGGCAGACCAGTCGACGTCTTCCCACTGCGGGTCGTTTGTTTACACAAATCTTTTGCCAACTTGTTGCTACCATCTTTGCTCCCCATGCGCATTACGCTCCAAACAAAAGCGAAACAATAGAACGCGCATTCTAGTCCTTCTATTTCTATGGGGACTGCAGCGCGCCCATTTATTGGCCATCTTGATGCGGCCTCAGTTCAATGCAATTGATTGACTTTTGTTGATTATGATTATTTGATAAACTGATAAATTGATGAGACAAAGATGGAAAGGGTTGGAAGGCAGAGGACTGGATTGATGCAGTTACAATTCTTGGAGGATGAATAGTAGGTTCGTCGAAAGATCAAAACCACATTTCTGCATGTAAGTATACAACCTCATGCTACTATACGAAACCAGTACAGAGTATGCCGCCATGTTCCCATAAACATACAGAGAAAAACACTCTCCTCATGCTTGTGTTGGCTGCTGGGTTGGTTTGACTCGAAGCAGGGACATTCCATCTCCAAAAACGTACTTTTATTCAAGCTGACGGGGAGGCATAGTGTAGGAATTAACCATTACTTTAAACTAGTCAAATGATAGGCAAAAGAACTTAAAGATTTTTTCCTGGAGTTCATCTCAACAGCGTTCAGTGTCTTTCATTGCAATGCAGGCAAGTTGCAGGCAAGCAGAGCCAAGCAAGCAACATCTAAGGTCAGAGTACATTCCATGTAACCAGGGCCGATACCAGCTATGCCTGCGTAGGGGGGCGAAAAACCAAAATTTTCCGACGAAAAAACCATCAACAACAACAGCAACAACAACAGTTGTACCGATCTAACTCCGCGGTAACTAAAATTTGGCCACATTTCGCAATTCAACGTTGAAATCAACGCAATTAGTTAATATCAATCAAAAATATGCCATAAATTCAATAATTTCTGTTGGAATTTATGTTTTTACACTAAAAATTCATGTTTTTCTCCATTATTTCTCCTCAAAATCCTCCAAAACTAGTTATTTAGAACACAAAAATTCCGACAAGAGAGCAAAATTTTCCGACAAATGGTCTGCTGGGGGGCGCTCCGCCCCCCAGCCCCCCCATTGGCTTTGGCCCTGCATGTAACACCTACGCCAAAGGTACACCAAGCTCTAAGCTTTCGTATGCCAGGTATTTTCAGGGAGAGAGAGCTGATAAAATCTGAGTTCTGATGATTTTAAGAAACTTTCAGTACTGGCCCAAATTCTTAGTTTCTTATAAAAGAAATGCATGCATTATTAAAAGAAACTGCTAAAAGATCAAGGACAACTTCACATTCATGCCAAGGTAAGCAGATTTTTAAACACCGTCACACCAAGAATCAATTTTATTGAAGGAATGACACCGCTACACCAACAAAAAAGTCAGGTCTATCTGAAGATCTATGGGCCTACATGCATGAAATACACCCTGGATCTTAGGGGTCATCAACAAAAGATTTTCATCCCCATTTACAGATTTTGTCTGTTAGGGGGGAAGGGGTCTCACCTGAATCCGTTAAGATTGTCGTTTTAGGGACAAAAATTCAATAAGAGAAGTTGCTCATCATAAATACGCTGCTGTCCAGACTGCATTGTTTACAAGATGCGTGCGAAAGACGATAATTTAGGCGGGCAGTTGCACGCCTGCACATGGCTGCAAAGAGGAAGGTGCGCATGTAGCCTTTTTGGAGTTCCATTTCTGAATTTCGCATCTATCTAATGTCATATTTATCAAGGTGACTTTGTTAAACTGTTCGTAGTCACACAATCACGACTGAAAATGAGGCAACCTACTTTGGAACCATGACATAGATATTACTTGCTTCATGTGCTTGGTTTTTGCAAAGATTTGTGAGTAGAAAAGCTTTGGAGAAGCCGTTTTCAGCGACAACAGACCATTTAAAGGGTTAAATATTTCGATTAAAAACAACTCTTAAAGGTCTAATATCACCATTTTCGATAAGTTGTAATATGGACGTCCTCTGACAGCTGAATTCGATAACATAACTCAAATCGCAATATTTTGCCTACAAGTGCCCCTAAAAGCCCCCCAAAGTTGCGAATTTGCGGAAATTTTTCAAAATTACCGCGCAGAGAAAAGAGGACTGGTAACGAGCGCTGCAACGTCACGGCAGGAACGCATGAAAGAATCACAGCACAGGCCTTCATTGAAAACAATACTACAAGGTTGCATCTTGTTTCTTCCCGCAAAACTGTTTTTTCAGCCATGCCTGAGAGATGTATGGTTTATGGTTCCAGCAATTACCTATGACAAAGAGTTGGGTATTTCAGTCCATAAACTGGCTTCTTCGGAGATGACAAGCCTGAAGCGAAGGAACGAAGGAAGCAGTGACGGATGAGAGAGAGAAGGCAAAATGAACCGAAAAGAAGCACTCCGTCATTTGCGCGAAGCATTTCTTTTTCATACAAGAAGAGATCGATACAGTGTGCCTCTGTTCCCGGGATGGAGTTATCATACAGAAGAAGTTTGACATCAGATGACATCGGGGTTTAAAGCTAGCCTAAAAGTCGCGCTAAAGGTACAGGATAATCACATAGGCCAGGTGAAAGCTTTCCCTTCAATACAAGAACCGTTTCCCTAAAGACTGTATCTGGCGTTCCGCAGAGAAGAGAGAATTCTCCGGGGTAACATTGAAAGCTGAAGGAAACAATAATCATGTATGAATAGCTCAAAGAATCTTCTTTCGAATGGTGTCAAATGTTAATATATCTTACACTAAAATTTGCGGTTATTATGGGCTTGCAGTCAGCAGGTCATGATCTTGTGCGATCTGGCTTTCGATCATGAGAGTTCCCAAGGACAAGAGTATTGATGATTTATCAATGAAAATTTTTATAGGAATTACAACTCATACATTGAGTTTAGTGATGTCTTATCATCTGCAGAAGTACTTTTGAGGAGGGCAAAGCGTAACGTTGGGAAGCGTTGAGGAACTCTGTGCCGTTTTGTAGAGGCATAAATTTTGGCTTGTTCTTGGAGAACCCGTGGTGAATCTTATTATTTGGCCGCGAACTCAGCAATGCCGCTGCAAACTGAGGTAAGAGCCTTCATATTAAAATCAGTTGTGGGTTTCTTGTCATTCTAGCATGCTTTAGTCATTTGTTTATCCATTCCTCGTCGGCAACAGTGGCAGTGTCATCTTGACATAGATCTTTTATGTGCAAGGCTGGGTCTAAGCACAATGTGAAGTTTGCCGTACTACGGTCATTGCTCACTGTTGCTGCTTCGTCTTTTTCTTCAGCAACATATTCTTCGACGTTGTAGCAGAATACCACGCATCTTTTGATTTCCAAGATGATTCAGACAATGTTTGCGACATTTTTGAAGATCTAGTTCGTTTATTCCCACGGTTTATCCATACGCTTCAAAATTCCTCAATAAAGCATTGGATACTTGCGCGTGGCGTGGTTCCTGTTGTTACGTCACAAACACTCGATCCAGTCTCTTTCTTTGCGCGGTAATTTTTCAGACCACCCCATCTTTCAGGGGCTCTTAGGGGCACTTCTTGTCAAAATATCACGATTTGAGTGATGGTATCGAATTCAGCGATGATAGAATGTCCATATTACAAATTTTCAGAAATGGTGATATTAGACCTTTAACAAATGATGATAAAATATGGATGAAACAAAAAGGAAACTAAGGAAAGATTCAACCAATTAAGAAATGTTTGCTCACCTGCCTGTTACAAAGGAAAAGAGCACGCCTGTGGGAACATAGAAATTCAGGCAGCAAAAAATGCTCGCGGAAGATCTTCTGCGCTAGCAACATAAAATGCAGTGTCGGCTGCTGTCATCATATTTGGTCCTGAAACTTTGATAATTTGAATTTGTTATACTCACCTTTCTCAAAAAAATTGGTACCTAGGTTTGGGTTGGCAATGATGGTAATCTGCACATAACTAAACTTCATCACAAATCATTGAAATGGCAGCAATCACTAAGGAGGGACACCCAGAAAATCCAAAGGTGGCAAAAGAGGCCTCAAATTCTTTGGCATCGTTACAAGTGCTTACATCAAGTATACCACCAACATTAAATGTAGAAAAAGCAAGTATTGGATCTAAAGTTGAAGTAAAAGCAAAACGAACAAGGAAGAAAAAAGCTCCATCAAAAGTTAGCCAGAAACCTATCCTACCAAAAATGTTTGCCATCCAAATTGCTCCACAAGCAAGTGTGATAGGTAAGTAAATGCCACGACTTGAATTTGTTGGCAGATAGGCACTGTTAACATGCACTTTTGTCTGTTTATTTTCTTGATGAATATACTGTACATTTAAACTTGTGCTTTTGCTTAGTTCTGCTGGTAAAGTGTTTTATTGCTTTAATTATCAACAAATATTTTGGCCTGGTCTAGCACAGTGGTGGACACTTTACCGGGGCATGATCAAAGTTTTTTGGCAAATGCCAAGGAGTCGGGCACTGAGAAGTTGACATTCCCAATTACCTTATAAGCAAAACCTCACAGTATCATCAGTGGGGCCGGGGAAAAATTGATAGTCAATCGCCAATGGGCCGAGGAACATTTTATGTGCAAATGCCACAGGGTTTCCCAGGGGGGATAGTCAAGGTAATAACATGGGGGGGTTCTTGGCTAAATTTCAGGTAAGGGTGGGCTGCCCACAGTTTCAAAATGGTACCATTGGCTAGACCAATTTTTATGAAAATGATACCCTTGCCTAGACTAATTTCTACATTAAAAGTGCCATGATTTGGCATTTTCTAGACTAAAATTTCCAAATATTTGCATTCTCTGGACCAAAATTTGAAAAAAATTTGGGTTTCTTTACAGGAATTACAGAAGTTTGACATTTCTTTGACATAAATTTCCAGAAAGCATACCCTTGCCTAGACTAAACTTGACCAATATTGACAAAAAGCATACCCTTGCCCAGACTAAATGGACTAAGATTGGCAAAAAATATACCATTGGCTAGACTAGAAAGTTTGAAAAAGTATACCCTTGCGGGCGGCACATCCCAAGGTACCTTTATAATGGAAGAACCCCCCCCGGTGTGTAATAGATAAAGAAGACATCTGGAAAATTTTTTAAAGGTATTTTTCATGTTTTCTGTTTGCTTGTCAGTTACTGTATCATTGGTACACAATTTCATTCTTTTCAGCCCCATTACCTCCAATCATGAATCCAGCTGTTATCCAGACCTCAGCCAGATTAGCTGGGCCAGTAACATTTCAACAGCAGACACATGTGTTACCTGTGACTGGTACAAAAACCATGGCTGTTCCATCAGATCCGGCTACTTGCTCCAAAACTTTGAAGAAAGGAAGTAAACAAGCAAAGACCAGAGAAGAATCAATTGAATTAGCTGGCAAATTTCATTACGCATCAAACGGCAAAGAACCTGTTCAATGTGAATCTGAAGATTTGGTGTTAAAGTATGTGATATTTTGCTTCATTTAATGCAATTCTTTTATTTTATGTGATATTCAGGCTGCAAGCGATCTAGTCAAAACATCACACAGAAAGTACCACATACGCCAAAATAAAATATGCACTTTCGACGGGTCACGATGAATCATATGTACTGGACCGATTTTAAAGATTTATGAGAAAATCCTTAGCTAAGATCTTTAATTAGATGCTATATTTTTTACCCATTCTTTATGCCACATTCACACTGACACAATTAAACCAGCTTTATTTAAACCAGTTCAAGTTTCAACATATAAAATGACTGGATTTGTTGGATAGACCAATCAGAAGGCCTTATTCAAAAATCTGGTTTAATTTCAGCTGGTTTAACTTGCAGTGTGAATAGGGCATTAGTTTTCTGGTTATGGAGCTACAAGCGAGTTTTTTAAAATTTTGATTTAGAAAGTACTGAAAAATTGTCAAAAAATGTTAATCAAATTTTCACAAGACTCAACGTGAATAGATAAAGATGAAAATTTTTGTGGTAATTTAGGGATTTAGAAATTGATCAAAACTCCATGCTCGTTTGACCTCATCATGTTTCTTCACTACTGTTTGTCTTTTAACTCCCTTGACTGACATAGGAACGCAATACCTGCATGAACGACAGAATTTAATACCTCATACTCATAATTCTCATGCGCCGAATTCAACTGATTTGATTTGATTGATTTGATATACAAATTTGATTGATTCGATTTGATTGATTCGATTTTTTTGATTGATTGATTGATTGATTGATTCGAAATTTGATTTGATTGATTCGGTATACAGGGTTTAGTTACAGCTTAAATACATAACTGAATTACAAACTGCCCTGTTGAAATAAATACAATAAACTTGATAGTTCTATAATCATAACAATTTTAGATTCAAGAATAAAGGTAGAAAAGAGAAAAAAGTAGTAACGAGTGAAGCGAGGAGAATACTCGCTGTTTTTATAAGCAGCTTTGAATTGACTCAAAGTGGATGGTGTCTTAACTTCAGTGCTAAGGTTGTCCCATAATTGTGCCCCTCTGCAAGCAAAGCATTATTGGCCACTGGAGGTTTCAAGGCGAGGCTGCTTGAGGTCTGTATTAGTATTACGAAGCTCTCTAGCACCAATATCTGACAACCTATCAAACAGAGCTTTCAGGTAATTGGGAGCTTCCTTGTTCATCAACTTGTATTGAATTTTGTGTGACAGCGGAGCGACCCCTAGAGCGACTCCGATTCAAAAGTCGTACTTAATTTATTTTGTAGTACCAAATCATTGGCGATCCTATGTCACATAATGCAGCAGACTCTGCCGCTCGAGACCACTTCTGCCGTACTTGATTCATTCTGCCGAACCTACCCTATTCAAACGTCGCACTTACGACGTATGAACCAGGCCTCAGTGTTTTCGTTATCGAAAATTTTAAGAAACTCGATTTTAGCTCCATGAATAGAAGACCGAAAGTGCACAGAAGTACTAGCATGATCTTAGCAAAAGATTAACTCGTAAATCTTCAAAATCGGTCCAGTGTTCGATTTATCGTGGCCTGTCAAAGTGCATAGATTATTTTAGCGCAACTGGTAGCATGCACCACTTGCATTCTTCTTTGATTTGAATTCCACATGTAGGCAGAGTTTTAAATCATTCTTGATGTCACCTCTTATGCGCAGTCATACAGTAGCTTTCTCTTATTTCTCAAATTTTTGGATCTGCGATTTAATTTGTCTGCTAATCATGTTTTGAAAGTGTCTTTCGGGAATACCCTTGCCCATGTCAATATTCTTCTTATTGTAGCAGCGGTGGGTTGCCAGCAAGGCATAGAAGTCGATTGGTACACAATGCAAGTAAGTTATCATGACATAATAACAAGCCAAATGAAATGACTTACTGTTACTGTACCGGGTGAGCCAGAAAAAGTTCCCATTTTCAAAAATTCATAGCACCAACAGTACTTCACAGATTTGAATGATTCAAATTTCAGTTGGAAGCCAAAGGATCGAAGTATTTTTGTGATTTTTCTCGATGTCTTACCAGCATTAGAAGTATTGGTAAATTTAACTTTAAAAATCTTATGGCTGCAAAATGGCTGAAAAGGGGCAAAAACATTGATCAAATCGGAAGGCCTCTCCTTACACAGAACAATCCGCAATGGGAGTTTCGCGTCTCTTCAAGAGTTATACGACGTCAATTTTCAAACGAATACTAGAGATTTTCAGTCCAACAATCAAATAAAAAGATCAAGTATATATCAAATTTAGATGAAGTTTCAAAGTTTCAAAACTGAGTATTTGAACATCACAGCTATTGATTGAGTCAATACAACAAATGTAATCATTGCCCATTGCCTTTCATTAGCCGAGAAAAGGAGGAAAGAAAAAATCAACGGATGGATTGGTAAAATAGCAACTGTCCTTTTCAAATACAGCCCAGAAAAACAGGTTTGTTTGCGAGATTGCCTAAGATCTTTCTTAACATAGTTCTTATATCTTTCCTAACGTAACATAATTCTTGAATATTCGATTCCGTCATAACTCCTATTCATGATACTGTTATGGTTAAGTGAGACTTTAGCAGCCGCTCTCTGAAGTTTTCTGGAAAGATAACAACCGTTGCGTTTAATTACAGTCCAGAGAAATAGGTTTGTTTGCGAAACTGCCTAAATTATTTCTGATATGTTTGATTCCGTCATATGTCCTTATTATGTTATCATGACCATGGTGTATTGAGGTGAGGTGGTGTACCAATGCAGCGCTTCAGCCTGTGACAAAGTGCCATGTAATCGTGTTCTCTTCAGTCACGAGCGTAGCAGAATAACAACAAGATAAAATCTGGGGGGGGCTGCCCTCTAGACAGTCCTCTTTTTTGCGGACGTTGTGCCCAAAATTGAGGCTAATTTTGGTCCGAGTATGGCAGATTTTCGTAAATTTTCTCTACGTTAGGGAGCTGTAGCCCCCCAGTCTCCCTCCTCGTATGCCTGTGTATGCAATATCTGCAAAGATCTAGGAAAATTATTCTTCCCTGTGTGCCAAACAAACTTAATCCGGTTTAAAAATTCATTAAAACTCGAGTAGCAAATCTTGTTATCATTAGAGTATTTGTTTTTGATACTGAAAGAATGAAAAATTACATTTCGACAATCCTTCTTGGAGCTATACTTAAAGTAAACTCCCTAGTTATCAAACCGATCACAAGATCAGCTATACATAGGAAAATAATTTGGCCTTCGATATACTTGTGAAGAAAAGAAGTTTGAAGATCGGCCTAAAATCGAATTTTGGTGACAGGAGTACTTTTTGGGACACACGGTATTTAAATGCCCATTCTATCCTCCTTGCAGCACAAGATCTATATTCTTGAGAAAGCATATGATTTTATCGCTGAAAAGAACAGCCCTCGTTTGGGGACGAACGATACATCAGGAAATGAGAAGCAAGATGCTTTCACACAGTCAGGTAATGCTGGCTCTCTAATTTCTATTTTTTGCACAGCTGCTCTCTAAGAGAATGACTCTTTGCTTGACTGCAGCGGACTGAAAAATCCCTTTCATAGAGGTCGCGCCTCGAAAAAGTCCAGGCATTTGATAGATCGGAGCACCTAATGAATTTCACTTTTTAAGTGTGATTCAATAGACCTTTTAGCTATTCTACAAAAGGGCCTGGATCGAGCGATATTCTTATACAATTTTATGCGAAAGGTTCGATTGAATCGCGTTAGAACTTCCATCGCAATTGTGCGCATTCGAAAATTCTACAAAATGTAATGAAATATCGTTCGATTCACATTCTTTTTCAGAGTAGCTAAAAGGTCTATTGGCTATAAATAGAGCTGCTATCAAAAGAAGCCCCGTCTAAAGTTAAAGAAAAAGTGTCGTACTTGAAGAGGAAGATAGAAATACTTCATTTGAAAATGTTAAAAATTTTCTATATCATGTAAAATGTCATATAAAATATCAAAATCCATCCATGATGAAATTACAAACGTTTAATCGATGAAATGTTCCTTCAATGGTTTCTTGAAATGAGTGTAATACTTCTCATTTTTCAGATGTAATGGCAAAGCGTTGAAAATCGTTGATCCTCAGTAATAATTCTCGGCTCCTCGGCTCGGGGCGAATGGCGGTCATGTTTTGATCGCTGTTCGCTCTGGGTTGTCACGTCGCCGGGGGGCGGCTGGTGCTGGCGCTGCGGGGTCTGCCCCTGTTTGAGAATTCTCGGATTCGTTTTATTTTTCTCTCTTTTATTTTATTTTCAATATGTATATAAATAATTAATTCTTGTAAATAGGTTTTTGATGTTATGGTTTTTATTGTAATTAGCTTAGGGTAGTTTATTTGGTATTTTTGTAATTAATGTTTTTATCGGAGGGCCCCTTGAAAAACGGCTTTTGCCGAAGGGCAACCCTCCTTAAATATATGAAATGAAATAAAACCCTCTTTTGGCGCTTTCCGTTCTAACTGTCGGCTTCTGCAAGTCCGTACCATTGCGTCTCATTGGTTTTCCGTACTCAGCTTTCATAAAATAGTTCTGGAAGACATCAGGAGCTCTTCCATTTGTGGATTTGAAACGAAATCTGCACATTGAATTGATCTTATGGAAGCAAATGGTCGACAGATGCGGTGATTTTATATTGTGGTCCAAAAATGATCTTAAGTGCTCTCTTTTCAATCTTCTTGAATCTCACTTCATTTGTGTTGGACAATGTCGAGAACGCAATGCTGCAATAAGTCATAACTCGCTGAACCATAGCTTTGTACAAATCCATGGCGGCATGGGTGGTGAGTGTTGGCCGAATATAGCGCAGGAGACCTAGCCTGCTTGAAGTTTCCTTAAAGATCTTTAGGATGTGATCGTTCAGAGTGAGTGACATATCTAAATGGATTCCAAGGTACTTATGGCTATCGGTATTACTAAACTCTTTGCTGTCAATAGTTATTTTGCTTGATGTGTTATCTCGCTTCTTTTTGCTGCTGTTGCAAACATCATAAACTCGGTTCTGCCTTTTTTAGACTAGTTATTGGAACGAATCGATTTTTGGTTGATAGCAGAAAGAGTGCAAGTTTTTTTGTGATCTTCACTAAACAGTCTAAAACAATGGATCAAATCACGAGGAGTCTCCCACACAGAAAAACGCTCAATGTCATTCATTTTCTCTCTAGAGTTAACAGATGCTTTACGATCCCATGGCAGCGAGTTTGAAGACGAAATCCGAAACCGATGAAAACTTGTACTCTGTATTTTTCGATGTGAGAAGTCTTTTTGCGACTTGATCATGCTTTTAGGTCCATTTTCAGGCATTTCCGAGCAACATAGTTTCGTTGAGTGGAACGTATCATCTACATCATGCATAAAATGCGAGATAAATCACCAAATACTCCGTTCTTTCTGCTATCTACCAAAGTTAGATTCATTCAAATCCATCCAATAGACCTTTTTACTTAGATAAGAGGTTTGGATAGAGCGTCCGAGAACGGAGATTATGCTTTTTTTCCCTTCACAAATGTGCCAGATTTGGACGCTCGACCCAAGTCTCCTGTTAAGAAGTAATAAGGTCTATGTTCTTCTAGGTATTATGACTTTTCAAACATCTAAATTTTTATTTGACTCAACCGTTCTTTTTGTTCTTGCTATAGAAAGTGCAAATGAAGACACACTTCCCGATCTCGTTGCAAAGATTGCTGAATTGGAAAAACTAGTCAGTACACTTCTAAAGGTAATTGAGAAATATAAAATACCAACTCCATCATGCCTGTTCAAATCTGAATACACACAATCTAAATTTGAAGCAATTCGCACTGCCAATAGTTATCAAGTGGTTGAAGGTTTTTCTGATAATCGTTCAAAGAATGATAATTTACATGATGAGTTGAGCGTTTTAAACACTAATAGGGGCTGCACTGCAGCCGGTATTCAGCTGGACGTACCCATTAATGCGACGGCTGCAGTTCCCAGCCCCATTTACTCTTTGCAAGTGCAACCAAATACAACGAACACAACACACATACAATCCAGTTCTGAGATGGTGACTGTAGTAAACGACTCACGAAATTTACCCCCTTGCCCTCAGCCATCGTCCACAGGAGCTGAATTAGCGCCTGATATTGGTTCTTTAACTATAACGGGGGTATCAATGAGACTGAGTGGCACACCAATGGTGAGTGCTTCTGATATAAGACCCTTTGTGCAAATGTCAAGCATGTCTCAAACACAAAGCAGTAATGCACAAGTCAAACAGCCTGTAAATGGACATGAAGTTGTTTCTCTGCCAGTACAACAACAAAACCGAAGTGTTATTTCGTTACCAAAACATAGCCTTTTGAGTGTCCATGCTCCCGCGCAATCTTTAAGTAGTGGACAGGGGGCAGGAAGCTATATTCAACGAAATGGTAACTTGGAAAACAGTAGAAGTAATACACTTGGTGTCACTCAGAATGTTCCAAGCCTCAGGAATGAGGACGCTTTGGGTGCAAATGATGCCGCGTCTTTAAGTGATTCTTTTCCAGTTACAACGACAGCACCGACAATGGAGAGTCAGATGTTTGTTATGAAAAATCTTGTTCACCCCCGATCAAAGAATGTTGACTGCGGATTAGGTCCTAGTCAGGACAATGTTGTGGCAAGATCGACAGGGGGTAGAAACAATATCGCTTCAAATAGCAATGTAGCACAAAGCAATATTGAGAACACTGCTTCCGTTGTGAGTGTCAAGGATAGAAAATCTTCGCAGCTTGTCTCAACAATCCCCCAAACTAGTTCCAGTGTTGCTTTATCAAATGTATATGCTCAGGTGAGGCTGCCACAGACCAATACAGCTGTCCAAAATAATCCATCGTTTGTACGGGTACCAGCATCACTGTCAGTATCAGGTTTCAGCTCTACTGTACAGCAATTGGATCCTAGTGTCGCTGTGGATCCTAGCAGAACTTTGCTGCAACCGAACTACGCTGTGAAGAACGTCCAGCGTTTTGCAAATACTAACCAAAGTATCGCCGCCATGTCGAATATCGTTGCTTGTAGTTTGCCTGCGACCAGCACGGCGACCATGCGACAGACTCGATCCATGGTCTCAAATCAGAATGGAGCAGGAAGCACGCAGACGTGTCACTCAGTCACAAGCCTTCTCGGCAGCTCTACAACATCACCAACAGAAAATCAGACTCTATCTATTGAGGCCATTTTGGCGAATACGTCGTCGGGAACGAGACAAATTGAAAATCAACTTTCTCTGCCTAGGAAGCGAGCTACTAGCTCGGAAAATAATGAGAAAAATTCGAAACAAAATAACAAATTCATTAATCAAAATCTTTCTAATGTCGAGATCATCTCAAGAAAGCGAAGTACGGCTGCAAGAGATCAAAATATCCAGAATCATACGGGTTTATCGCATAACGTTCGCCCAGTAAATTCAGTGCCTCAACATAAGCCCCCAGCAAAACGACCACGAAGGAATGCTCAGATGCAACACACTGAAAATCGGTTAACAAACACTGTGCCAAGCAGAAGTGCTGCTCAAATTTCCTTGAAGTCTGTTCCTACCCAAGTCAAACCAAGCAGTAGTAACAGCAAAATGGCAAAGCAAAATGAAGAGAGATCTACATTGAAGAAACAACAGATTTCAAACAACTCATCAATCAGTAATGCGAGGAAACGAAACAATACATCCTTACCCAAACCGCAAAATTTTGTATCGCTTGCAAGGAAAAATCCGAGCAGGAAACAATCAAATAATGGCCTAGGTTTCTCTGCTGAAGCATTGATACGTAGCAATAATTTGAAGACAGCAGCACAACAAAGTGCCTTGAATGAAGCTGAGCAGGAAATGACTCTGCCGACAATTCTGAATATATTTGCCCCAGCCTCCGTTGGTAACATGGTAAGCCAGCTACCCGTTTCAAACAATACCTCAAATATACAAAACCAAGCTAATAATTCGACATTTCCCACGATACAGTCAACATTTTCAAATTTCTCAGCAGAGGCGCTTATTGGCGGGACGATGGAAAGCCAGCCTAATGTCAGTGCGGTGATTAATGCCGTGCAAAATGTAAGTGAGAATACATTAGGGCAACAAGAACAGCAGAGCTTGTTTACCGATTTTTCAACCGATGCGCTGTTAGCTGGAACTGAATCTAGTCTTTCGTATGGGATTGATAATATCATGAGCCGTAATGATGTGGTTGCCTCGAATTCATGCATAAGCCCTAACTGGCTGCAGAATGGATCGTTTATTGACAACAGCCCAATACGAGGCAGTTTTAATCCAGGATTCAATATATTCGACACACCCAATGGTTTCCAAGGTCACATGTCATTAACTTCGAATTCAAATTTTTCCACCCCCATCAAATGGAGGCAGGATGTTGGCAGAGTCGATGAGCAAGGACACGTAGGGTTATCTTCAGCCTTGACTGCGAACGGTCAACTGTGGAGTCCAACCGTCGCTGCGGTGCCACATAGCAAAACACGTGGTGCACAAGCGAAAGAGAAACAGAGGAGTAAAGTATTCAAAAATCAAACAAATAGCAACAGTAAACGTGGTCCAAGTTATGGAGACTTTTTATTGGTAGATTCTGTATCATAAATCATAATTATGTCGCTTGTATTTATATCCATTCATGTTCAAGTTCCTTAAAAACTCTATTTTGCTCACTCTCTTTTAAGCCTCCTCTCTGACAAACCCCTCTCCCCTGAACCAACGTTTCTAATAAGCCCCCTCTCTTTTTTAGCCCCCCCCCAAACAGCAACAGTAAACGTGGTCCAAGTTATGGAGACTTTTTATTGGTAGATTCTGTATCATAAATCATAATTATGTCGCTTGTATTTATATCCATTCATGTTCAAGTACCTTAAAAACTCTATTTAGCTCACTCTCTTTTAAGCCTCCTCTCTGACAAACCCCTCTCCCCTGAACCAACGTTTCTAATAAGCCCCCTCTCTTTTTTAGCCCCCCCCCATTCATATCAAATTCCAAAAGTCGCCAAAGATTTTCCATTGATCATGTTAAACAAATTTGCAATTTAATTTTGATGTAAAACCGGTGTCGAATTTGTGTATATGACTCTTGAAATTTTATGTTGAATCCACAGAATATGGGGTTCACGAACTCAAAAGCTATGATCTATATTTTTGTCGTTTGATTTTGTGAATAAGCCCCGCTCTTTAAGCCCTCTTTAGATCGTCCGGAATTGAGAAAGCCCCCGGGGAGCGAAATAGAGCCTTTACGGTATAAGTGTTTATCACTTCACTTGAAGTGGCCTTCAATTTCTCCTGATGCCGTAGAATAGGGCTCGAATCTTTGCAAAACTTTAAAATTGAATGTGTGAATTGTTATTACCTTATTCTTTCAACTAAATAGATTGAAGGGAACTTGAGGACGTTTGCCATGGTTCCAGAAAGAGCAGTTTTGATATTATCATTATTTTCAGAGTTACATCATTTTTAACATTTCTGCTGGTTTTGAAGTTGTGACTTCCTTAAAAATTCTAAATCGTAAGCCATAAAAGCAATTGCTTGCTATCATCTTGTAGATCGTCAAAAACTGAGTATTTCTTGTATTGGTCATTTTGACTTTCCTCGATCAGTTTACAATTTATGGTGCTTTTAATATTTTTCCAAGCTTCTGATACCTCCTCTCGTACATCCTTTCATAAATCTTAAAACGCTGTACTTCCAAGATTAATGATGATATTGCAAATGCTCCATCTGGAATTATGGCCAACGATCTGATGCATCATTCGATCTATTCAGATGAAAGAATTAGGCAACAGTATTTTACACACTTCATTAAAAAATTTTGCAAAGATTCGAGCCCTATGTTTGATGCCGTAGCGAGAAGAATGATTTTTTTCCAGTGAAAATTTTTCACTTTCAGCACCTACCTAATGTACACCTTTCTTTAAGGAAATTTTCTATGACACACCCTGTCACAATCTTTTTTTTTATTCATAGTAAATTAAGATTAAACTAGAAATACATTAATACTGTACCGCTCTTGGTGTAATAAGACACAAGCCCTTTACAATTTCAAATACAACTCCAAAAGTAAAGAAAACTACCGGGAACAGGAAAAGAAAACAAGAGTACTCTCGAGTACCGAATAATCGTCCCCTCCCGCTTATTAATTTTTGAAAAATTTTCCAACCCCCCCGCTCTTATTCCAACCCCCCCTTTTATTAATTTTTGGAAAAATGAAATTATAGTAAATATAGTTTCTGAATAAACGCAAGAAAAAGTCTCAAGAATTGCATTCAACACAACCAGAACTCAAAAGTAAATGTATCAGTAACATCACTGTTCACATAAATATATAAAAGATACGTGTTTACCAAAGAAAGCGACTATTTTCTATTTTTCCAAGCACCCTCCCCCCGATTATTCCCACCCCCCCGATTATTGTTATGTCGAACCATTCCCAACCCCCCCGATTATTCTCACCCCCCGTTTATTCGGTACTCGAGAGTACTACGAAGCAAAAATTAGAGGGGAGAAAGTGACTGACGGTTCCACACCAAACTCAAACCATGCTATGTGTCTAACTTGTCACAATCTTACAATCACTTGTTCACAGACATCAGTTTTTGAAGAAGATTGTTACTTTTCCTTCTTACACAAATTTTCTTGTGCTGAAGAGGGTTATCTGATGTAGTTTGTCATTCGTTATCATAGATTGACTTTATTACCGTGTTTGTTTTCTATTTATGTATTTTCAAATATTTATGTTCCGTGCTTGTCAGAATTCGTCATCCATTTTGTTGAGAAAATTGGCTAGAATCATTTTTCAGAATCCATATTATCATAACCGTGGGGCGGAGCATAGCGGATTACAAAGGACTTCTTTTCCCTGGAAACCACAATGAACAAAATTTTCAAGGATTTGGTATGCAAAGAAAACAAAATTCAATGAAGATAAGATACGGTTCTATTTTGAATATTAAAAACATAGGCGGCATACTTCTTCCGCTTTGACTGTAATAGTGTTTCTGAAAACGCTTGAAAAGTTCGACCAAATTTCTTTCAGTTGTTGTCTTTCGAGTGACAGCAATTGCACCAATTATTGTCAGAATTGAAATAGAGCATACGTTGTTTAACGGACATTATACAAATGTGCCAGTTTTTTCTAATCTAATTGAAGGCTTATGTTCGTCGCCATGATTTTAAAGCTGAAGCTTCGACCGAATTTGGGCGATCATTTTGGTCATTGGTCATTTTCGAGAGTTTCTGGAAAGAGCTTAGATGCAAGATCACTTGTGACTTTAAAACGATTGATTTACAGACCTGTACAGTAAATCCCCGCAGAGAAAAACCTACCAAAATAAGAACCCAGAGACTGTTTTTTCTAAATTATGTACCTTGCAATTAAGAACCTGTTTCAGTCTGATGAAACATAGGTTCTTATTGCAGAGGTTGCAAAGTCGATAGTTGATTGTTGTTATCAAGGTCATTGTGGTCCCAGTTGGCTTTGAAAGTTGTACTCTCCTCCTCGATTACTTATTAGGTCCATAAGAACGCTTCCAAAACAAAAAATAAGGCAGAACATTTTAGTGAGACTCTCGAGTGGACTACACGAGGTACCCTTCTAATAAGAACTTCTATACCTTGAAATTAGTCTTGGTACCTTTGAAATAAGAACCAGTTTCAGCCTGGCTTTCGAAAAAGTAGGTTCTTATACGCGGGGATTTACTGTAGCCAACCATGATCCTTTGCAACCTTTGAATGATCTGCAACTCCTTATTTGTCATTGTTTTGTTTGTTTTGTTATTCATTCGGCAGAAAATCATAGCTAGCAATATGGGTTCCTAATTCTGTAAACTGAAATGCACATCTAACTTGTCTTTTCCTTAAAAAAAGACCTTTGATTCTTTCAAATTGTTTGGATAGTTGATGGATCATGGGAAATGTTGAAATTTTTTACTCACCTGGCGCAAGTTGTTGTAGATGACGTGGAAGGAACAGTAAAGTTTTGCTGTATCGTTAAATATTAGCTTTTAGTAGATACTGTAATGTTGAAAAGTTTTGAAAACGAATAATAGCGTATAAATATTGTTATTGAGTCAGCTCTCTCTCAGAATACGTTGCAAGATATTACCATATTACAAAGATACAAAGGGTAATATTTAGGTCCCGTTCACACTGCTACGTTTTCATATGAAAACGGAGTAAAACTTCTTCGTTTTTGCCTTGCGTTCACATTGCTCCGCTGTGAAAACGGGGCTTTTCGAAAACGCTAATGAAAACGCATAAATTTGAAAACGGTGCGTTTTGAAAACGATCCGTTTTCAGTGTGAACGCCAAAAACGGAGACATTTGAAAACGCTGCACATTCTTTTGTTAATAGCCTTTTGATAACAATGGCATTCAAAGTCGCGATTGGCGCCTTGTTGACAGCTATTAACAAAGGGCTTTGTTTTGAAAAGGGGACTGACAACACCGTTTTGCTGGAGCAATGTGAACGCCTATCGTTTTCATAGCGTATCTATTTGAAAACGGAGCAATGTGAACGGGCAGCGTTTTCATTAACAAAAACGGATAGAAATGAAAACGGAGCAGTGTGAACGCAGCCTTAGATTGCCCCAATTCCCCAGCTAAGCTGCTTTTAAATCGTTTATTTACCTTAACCCTTTCACCCCCGGAAGGGCCATATGGCCCAACAGTATTCATTGAAAACCACGAATTTCTCAGGGGGTAAAGCATTTGAAATTTTGATTGATTTAAAAGGTTATGCACATTGCTTTTTTCTATTGCTTACTGAATCACTGATTATGATACCCCCTGGAAAACGACAATGTACATTAGGTTTTCCTGTTAAGCTTGATTTCAGCCGGGCGTGAAAGGATTAATAGTGAAAATGATAAATCGTTTTATACCGGATGTCCCAGACAGAAAAGTACTCCAGTTTGAAAAATCACCAAAATTTAATTAAGGCTCATCTTCAAATTTCTTTCTCTGGTTCACGGGGTTCTCCCATAGTAAATGTACCTTTTTTTCTATCAAAATCTAAAAAAAAGCTACAAATACTATAATTTAATTCAACTATGCCATTCATAGCGGAAAAAGACACAAATAGACCTTGGGATGTGCCTCCCGCCAGGGTATACTTTTTCGTACTTCCAGTCTGGCCAAGAATATTCTCTTTGGCAATGTTAGTTTAGGCAAGGGTATGCTTTTTGGCAATTTTGGTCAAAGAAAAGTAAAATTCTGGTATTCCTATATATATTTCTTAGACATACTTGTAAACTATATTGTAAATAGTTGGTATTAATTAGTTTTTTCCTAACTACGTTACACCAACTGTAAAGAATGTGTATGATTTGATTTGATTTGATTTGATTTGATTCCTGTAGAGAAACCCAAAATTTATTCAAGTTTGTTACATTTTACCAAGAAACACATCTGAGAGTAATGCATGACCATATGGCTCAAGACTATTAACAAAAAAGCCTATGGAAAGTAATTGTATTGGTTTTATGACTTTTGAGAAGCAACAATAACTGATGGACGCATACCATGGCCTATCGCATTTTTGCTCCATGTAACTATTTCTAGCAACCCTAGATAGAGGGTGGTAAAGGGTATTTCGTGAAACGTGACTTGCCATATTCTTGGCCACATTGTTATCTCGTGAAACGTGAAAAGCAAGTGCTCGTTTTTGTGGGGCGTGAAAACGCTATATTTCTTTCACGTGAACGTGAAATTCAGCAATTCATTTCGTGATTCTGACCTGGACTTATGACGATGAATCTCTTGTTTCCCTGTGCTCTTTGACTTGATAATGGCACTTCAGTCAACAGAGACTCATAATATTAATCTTAAAAACCTGGCCCTATTTAGGCCCAAACTTTGCAATTCCTAAAGTATCAATCAGATTGCAAGATTTGGCAATGAACAATGAAACTTTTGAGGCAACCAGTAATTTTGACTTTCTTGCTCTATAAATCAGCAACTGCTCGTTGGATTTACTCAAACTCGGTGCCAAACTTTAAGTTGAAGTCTCTTTTTAGACTGATTGCATATTCGTAGTTATCGCTATTGATAGACTGATGGACGCTCAAACTACGACTTATGGACTTTGATACTAAAATTTGGGATGAAGTTTTCCCCTGTCGATTTCATAACTAGATTTCGAAACCATAGCAACACTGTACGAACACCAGGCAATGGCGGATGGGCCTAAGTTGCCGGCTCGAACCTCCAATGTTAAAACAGCTCAGAATTCAAGTTTACAGTGATATTAGCCATGAACAAAAGCCACAAGTATCCATACGAATGTTTCCTCAATCCAAGAATCAACAAACCTTTCACTGTGAATCAGGAGTTCCTCAGTTTTAAGGCCAATTAGCTTCCATGAACTTCACCGCAGCATTGAGAATCTCCAACTGTCGAAGGTCACTTGCCTCGCTTCCGAAACTACATTGCAGCCTCGTTCCAAAGGGCACACGTAAACGTGTGCCTCCGTCTCAAAAATTTATATCAAAGTCCATAAGGCCCAGATTGAGCAAAAAAGGAAATGTTGCTGTTGTTGTTATTGTTGTTGTTGTCGTTGTTGCTATTTTGCGATATCTGGGACTATGTCGTGAGGCTAGTCTCTTTCATTCATAAGTCTGAAAAAGACAGGAAAATTGGATTCATAGCTCCTTCACAGTAGCCGCTCAACCGGCGCACATGGTTTTATGACACCCTGTAGTATCTTAGACTTGCTTGGAAGATAATGAAAAATGTCAATTTCGTAGCTCTAGCCGAGTATTCATTCTGAAGGGAGGGACGGTTGCCCCACTTGCACCCCTTAAATCTGCCACTGTCGGAAGGAGGGATTGTCGAAAGTCAAGAACTTGCAGTCCTTATGAGAATTGGTTTTGCAAATTTGTTGCTTGTATCGCGTTCTCACCTCTCTTTCGAAGGAGCTCTTTAAACTTCTACTTGATGCTGCTGTAAGCCTCAATTCATGACACTCTCCATTCTTTTTGAAACGAATGGAATTCTAAACTAAGTTCATCTCCATCGACGTGGAAGTTGTTTGAGCTTCGAGATTTTGGAGGCTTGGAATCATGGGAAGTAGGAACGTTTTGAGAATATTCCAACATTTATCGTGGCATCCGAACGCCACAAACACCAGAAACCCCTGAAAGGCTATAATGATGTTGTAGATATACTGCAAAGCTTTGTTGTTGTAAGAACTTTCAATGAAAGCAAAGATCCAACCCAGGCCTAATATGATGGATAATTTCAGTGCCATGGAGCTCAACACGAGTTCTCGTTTCTTGGTAATCTTGGAATTCGTGGAAGAGGCACTTGAACTGGAAACAATTGCTTTGGAGGTAGATTTCATGATGCTGTTCAGTTTTGCAATGGTCAGTGTAAGGAGTACAACATTAGCGACAAGAATCACAGCTACAATGATAACAAACGCGAACAGATTCGCCCAGAATTGAGAGATAAAGCAAACACCATTTAAACCATAACCAGAATGCCTTTCGCTCGATATATCAATCATGAGGCAGATGATCAGGAGACAAGTTGAAAACCCAAACGTCGATCTAAGGTATATTTTAAACCGTCGCTTCCTTTCGCTTTGATCAACGGGTCGAACTTTCGAGAATGTTATATAGAAGTCTGTTGCAATGACTGCCATCCAAGAAAATGCTAAAATTAACGTGTAATGTAACAGAACAGCTCCTGCTCTGCATACCCACACTGTATCCGCAGCGTATACTAAAATCAATTGAATTAAATGAACGAAAGCGAGGCTCCCAGCTAAGCACATGATGTTCTTTCCCGCAAGTGTTTTGTGTTTTTCAAATTTTACATACGTTGCTACCAGAATAATCAGAAAAACAAGACTAGTTATATTGCCAACAATACTTATGGCTTGCAAAGCCTTGTCAACCTTAGGTTTGATGGAAATAAGCGTGCCGTTTTTAAAACATGATAAAGTAGCATCATCAAATGTTCCTCTCAACTCTTTGCATCTTCTCCTGTTTGCTGCCACAGCTGTGCCTGCCAATATCTTAATTGCCATGAAGAGAATATTACTTGGCATTTCGCCGTCGTACCCAACTGGAACAGTAAAGTTGAACGATAATGGAAAGAGGCTGACAGGAACGGATGAAAAGTTGACGGGAGGAACGGGCAAGTGAATTTCCGGAGGTGGTGAAGAGCTGGCAGGAAATGGCGTGTAATTGTCCAGAAATGACGTGTAGTTGTTTGCTAATGACGAGTAATTAACCGGAAATGGTGGTACGCCACATAGCGATGCGAATTTACTGTCAATTAAACTGGAGTTGTATCTATTGTCGTCGCAATGTTCGGGGAGATGCAATGTTCCTTGTGCGATGAACTGCGAGAAATTGCACGAGTCTTTCAATCCTTTCACCTGTGTTTCGATCAGTTTGCAAACTTCTGTCATATTCAGACTCCCACTGCTTTCTGTCGACTTCAAAACAGCCCTGGCGATACTTATCAAGTCTGGGTATCGTGCTAGTAGAACATCGGTTTGATTTGAAACGGCTGTCAGGTCCTGGCGAAAGTCTACCATTTCATACATCCCCCAATCTAACTTCTCTCTGCTTTCAACTTGACAGATAAGTAAGAGTGCACTAATAGTAAGAGATACTTTGCAGAGCATGGTGAATCTTTTCGTTCTTCTACTGATTTCTATCTGCAGCTGTTTGAGGTACAGATAAATAATGAAATAACGGAGAATTGGAAGCTAATGATATACTTTGTGCAGCGTCTTGATAGAGGACCTCTGTCCTTGCAATTGCTTTCATTTACTTCTGGCTGCTACCTTCATCGAAATGTGTCACCTTTTTCCATCCCTCAATTAAAGGTCGATCTCCAATCAGCCTTTACAGCCTGAGCAAAACTACACTTACAAAAGGAACTTTGATGAGCTTCTCAACAGAGAGAATATCTTGGTCCTCGCTGCCATTGACTTCTGCCATCAACACAGGGTTGTGTTGTGATCGTCCATCCTCAGTCAAACGTCACTCCACCAATAACTTTAGATACGAGCAAAAGTACACGTACAAAAAGAAATACCCGCTTCTAGACAGCATATCTTGATCCAAAAGTTTCCTGCTTTCAGGCTATTGACCCTGATATCGACGATGCCTATTTTGCATTTGAAAGGTAGACTTTCCACATTTCCTCCTGCTTGATAAATTGGCACCATGGTAAATCTGTTCTTCAATTGATCATTAATTCTACAGAAAATACCTGCAATTGAGCTGGTTGCTACATTCTGTCCAATGAAAAAAGTTTTCAATTTTTTTGCGACGCCACCGTAAACCTCTTATCGCTTTCGCCTGACGTGTGAAGCACATAATGTTTCTCATTCAAAATGATCGTAAATTTTTGATTCAAACATTACAACTTGTACATGACCGCATCTGCAGAATCAATTAGCTTATAACGGCATGTCAGATATATGGATTTTATGATAATTGGACACCCTCGTAGAACTAATAAAGACGAGACACGGAACATTGCAACTGAGTGCCTCTGATACAAAACGAGTGAAAACAACTACATCACTTGGTGTTGTTGTGAATGTAGTGTTTCTCTAGGAAGAACAATTCAAAACTGTCACAGAGAAAGTTTCTGGTGGTATTACATCTTTAAAAAAGTTGAAGAAAAATCCTCCCACAATCTCAGTTAAGCATTGTATATCGTGCTCCTGTAGAAAGTCGCATATACGGTATGCAAATGCTATTTGCGGTAGCCTCTCAAATTAAAAAAAGAATGTTTGTAACGCCTCCAAGACAGCCATCTCCATGATCGAAACGTCCAGGATTAAAGACGAATGGTCAAATAATTTCCTTCAAGCTGAGCAACTTGTCATGTTTGATCGCGACGTTATGGCCTAAAAGGCTAATCAGATAGTTATACGGATGAGTTAGAATAATCTATCCACTGTTTGAAAAAATTGTACGGGAAAAGCAGTGCAGCCAATTTGTAAAATTTCCAATTCTTCAGTTTAATGTCTAAACCAATTCTCATAATTTCAGGTGCATCATTTCTCTCTGAAATCAGGATTTAACCAAAAGTCATATTTTCTCAATTTGCCCAAACAGCAAACAATGAGATGTGCCAGACATGCAGCGTTTGACTCTTTGATGCTCTGCATTGACGAGATAGCCCAATTAAACTTCAACAGTTTATCACTGGATAGCAAATGACTGGTCGAAAAGGGCATCATTTTGTCAGAACTTAACGGTTTGAAAATGGAACGAACTGAGCCAGTCGCTTACAGTTTCAGCAACCCTAGACTTATGACGATGAGCCTCTTGTTCCCCTGTGCTGTTCGACTTGATCATAGATGGACTTGATGATGGCGCTTCGGTCAACAGAGGCTCTTAAGTGTTACTCTGAAAAACCTGGTCCTATTTAGGTCCAAACTCCGCGATTCCAAGAGTACCAATCAGATTGCGAGATTTGGCAGAGTTCCAGTTTCAGTTTCATTTTATTCAACAATCAATGCTGTCGAATTTTCAATGCAGTTGACCAGATTTTGAACGAAGTTGCTGTGGCAGGTAGTTGAAGATTTCTCTAGTATGTTTTGGACATGGAAAATGTAGCGTTGAAAGACTTATTTTGGTCTCATCAGGTAAAGTGAACTCCCTTCTTCAGATTTATGCCAAGTTTCTTTAATTAAACGTCCGCTTAACGTGGCTTTTGTCACATTTTCTTTCAAAGGAGTGACCGTTGAACAGAGCTACAGTAGTCGTTCGATCCTGATTTGATCGATCGAATGTACAAAATAGGGTCAGCTTTTTCAGTTTCATTAGGAGTCCCTGTTGAGTAAGGTTTACCGCAGGGATACAAGGTACTCATCGCCACAAGTCTACAGCAACCCTACAGATTCTAGTTTTCGGGAACCCTTCGTTCGAGAATGAGATGATAAAATGTACATTTAGAGTAAAAATTCTCGAAGTTGAGAGCTCAGCCAGACAACGAAGTTGTGGTTTTTCAAAACGGTTTCGTAGTTTTTGTCGCATGATTTTTCAAACTGACTCACCCAGTAAGATTTTGAAAGAGAAGTACGTTCATTGGCTTTGTTATAAGGGCAAGACCTGGCATCCTTCGACGTCTTCTGCATCCATCCAATTAAATCTTAACAGCAAATGTGGAACTGTGGAACGTGCTGGATATTGATCTTACACCGGGTGAGGCAGAAAAAAGTTCCCACTTTTGAAAATTCATAGCATTGAGCGTACTACTTCACAGATCTGAATGATTCAAATTCTAGCGAAGAGCCAAAAGATTGAAGTATTGTCGTGATTTTTTTTTCTCGCTTTCTTGCGCGCACGAGAAACATTTGTAAGTTCATATTTACAAAAATTTCATTGTTGCAAAATAACTGAAAGAAGTCTACAATACGTTATCAGGCTGTTTTAGCAAGAGGACGCGAATCAAGAAGACGCCAGCATAATTCTTTTGTTCGAGGATGTACATTACAAAGTGAAATCAACTTCGAAACTTTTTGCGAGTCTCGAGAGACGAATTGTACGTTCTATTCTGAAACTGACAACCTGAAAAGTGTACTTTTGAAGGCCGCACTGTAAAAATAGGACGTCGAGAAGGGAAGCAAATGCAATATGAGCACATTCACAAATGATGGAAATGCAAGAATGTAAACTGTTCTTTGCCTGTCTGTGAGCAGCTTTCTGGGAGGGAAAAACCTGGAAAATTAAAATGCTCTAAAAACATAAAAAAGTAGCTGCATTTTCAAAGACGTCCGCGTCTTGCTGCTAAAACAGCCTATCAAATCATAGAGCACGCCTCGTACAGAACGATGAAGAAAATGCGTTTTTCATGGGTCCTCTGCACATTTATTGCCATGGGATTAAAATTGTTTAGTATTTGCTTGAAAAACTATGCCCTTGAAAAAACTCTTGAGAGGTGAAACTTCCTTTGCCTATTGTTCATATAGTTCATGTGGAGTACTTACTCTTGGTGCTATGAATGTTCAAAAGTGGGAATTTTTTCTGCCTCACCCTGTACTTTCATGACCTCTACAGCTGGTTTTCCACTGAGCGACAAATGTGGCGTGTCACGAAAAATATCGAGCAAGTTGTTTGTTTGATGAGCGAACTTTTTCTGTCGAAATTTAGTTGGAATCAATCCTACTTGCTCGGGACAAACTTTGTCAAAATTTTTTCGGATGACATTAGTTGCGTCACATTTGTTGCCTAGTGGAAAACCAGCCTAGCTAACAATCCACATCTTCGCATTTTGTTCTCCTTACTATTCTCTCTCAGCCAGAATGTGAGCAAAATTCCTCGAAAACTCAAGATGCTTCTAGAAATCTGTAGCCGACTGCCGTCCTGACCAACAAAACGTTGCCTCCTTCGAAAAATAAACCTTTTAGCTATTCAGCACAAGAGCCTGGATCGAGCGTTATTTTTATAAATTTTTATTTTTTATACACGAGATTCGATGGAGTGACTTTGGAACTTCTATCACTATTATGCACATTCCAAAATTCTACAAAAATGTAGCAAAGTATTGTTCGATTGAGATTCTTTTTCAGAATAGCTAAAAGGTATATTTCCAGTACTCTAACATCATCTCTGTGTCCTATCAAAGTAGGTAAATTCAGCAAAATTTTTCTGTTTCTTTTGAAGGTTTTACTAGTATCAAAAACTTGCCAGAATTTCTACCCTAGGTACGCATTGACTGCTCCGTCAAGACGGGGCTACACTGGGTACCGTTCATTAACGAGCCAATATCGATACAGCATTTGATTATCTTATCATCATTGTTGGGGAGACAAAGTTCTGACCCTTTTGTTTTGCAACATTGTCTTTCAGCTTTGTTGATAGCGAATCAACACTGGGGTTCGCACTGTCATGCGCTTTGGAGCTATTGTTTCTTGCTCTTGTTCTCAACGGTCAAGCTGATTTGCATATTGCGCCATTGAAGTTAATCGTTAGTGCGCATGCGATCTGGAGCCCTTTTCAGCTTTTCAGGGGATTCCTTGAGGCTCACAACTTAGCCTTTTCGTATCCCCAACAAATCAAATGATTCAGTATTGCCAATTCTTCATGACGCAACCAAAGCAATCCAGGAGGTTGAACAATTGTTGAAAACGTCCTGAATGCAAATATTGATAGGGTTTACACTGCATACAGTACTGCATAAAATGTACCTATGTAGAATGTACAGTAGGGCGTAAAAATCATCGTCAAAATTTTGCATTCACAGACATTTTCATAAATTTCAGTCTCTCGGGGTTACCATTTTGGGCCATTCTGTATATTTGAAACGGTCTTTGAGGCAACTATCCTCAACAAAATTTGAATTTGATCAATGTTAATTGCAGATTTGGTACACCTTTATCCTAGAAAACATATCAAGTGTTCTTTCTTGCAACTCACTGACAGTGTAATTTCAATGCCCAGAGTGTGGAACTGTTGCACAAGAACATTCAGTAGATATGAAGAAAAAATACTAAAGTTCATATTTACTGTTTTTATAATTACATTCATTTTGTCATGAGTTAATCATCCTTTGACTTCTGGATGATTTGTGCAGCACCACGGATTCGTCCAGTACGTCTGGCAGCGATGAGACCAACCTTGCGACCAGCTGGGGTATCCCTTTTAACTGTTGAGGGGAATCCAATATGTTGATGATTACCACCACCGTGAGGATGCTCCACAGGCTGTGAAATAAGAAATAAGAATGTTTGTATGCCATGCAGGGAATTTGTCATATCTGTCATACGCAAATATAGGTTGCAACAGTAGGATCCTGGTTAACATTCCATACTGGAAAGAAAGAAGCTTTGATGTTCTTAACATCAACCTTGTACCCTTGCAAATGAAGTTTTCCATAAACTGTAACACTTGCATTGACCTTGGATCCTGTCAGGCTATTGCAACTTGACTGGCCCTTTTCATTATATACAGCAGAAACTTCTCTTCAAAAAGAAGTGGTATTCAATTAAAGAAGGTTCCAATGGCTTAATACCACAATAAATGGTATTTGAATCATGGAACACTTTGCTTTAAACTGTTGAAAAGGCATTGAAAGTGCCAGCTGTCTGCCTAAATATGCCAATTATTCCAGTCCTTTTTGTACCAAATTTTGGCAACACCTCTCAATGGTATCTGCTGTGGGCTAACCTCATGTTGACAGCAACAGATCTTCCTTGGAAACAATGTTGTGCTAGCTTCAGATAGGGTTATTAAGGTAAAATTACTTTGTGAAAAGTTATTCTATCTACTCAACTCATACTTTGAGGGGAGATTGGATCTATTCATTGACTCAAATAGTGAAGATAACAAGTGGTATTTTCTAAGAAACTCTGTAAGAGGATTCATTCTAAATACATAGTGACTGTTCATGATAACATGCAGTTGAGAAGGTATATACATATGAACTGTATTTTGATGAAACTAAACTAGAATGTAAAAAAACTTTGAATCTGACTGATTCCAAGGTGCTCAAATTTGTACTGATATATATGTATGTATGTATCATTTGCCACATATACAAGCTATTATAATAAATATGAAAATATATACAATACACTACTTTAAGGTTAAACATAAAAGAAAAACACCCCGAATTACAGTGGCAGGGATAGCATTAAAGGGCCAAAGCTGACCTTATTTCCATAACGGTCCCCTTAGAGGTGCTGGTATAACAGAAAAAGATGAAAAAAAAGAAAACATGAAAGTATTGTAGTAGAAGACCTATATGTCATCTTCCTCTTTTTGTATTTTTTGAAAAAAAAATTTTCTTTGATCTTATCTTTGAATGTATTTGGATTGTTAGCTGATTATTCCCCTTTGCAACATTTTTTTGTAGTTGTCAAATCAATTCTACAGACACAATACTATTTCTGTGTGATCAGGTTGGTTACATCTGATGATTGTATCTTGATACTTACGTTCATAGCAACACCACGAACTCTTGGCCAACAATTCCTCTTAACCTTGTATTTATGGTAAGCTCTTCCAGCCTTCATCATTGGCTTATCAACTCGACCACCACCGGCAACAATGCCGATCATTGCTCGGTTAAATGATGGAACTGACTTTTTTATTCCAGACGGCAGCTTGATTCTTGTTACTTTGGAATCCACGTTGTGGGCAACAACAGTTGCATATCCACCTGATGCCCGTGCGATTTTGCCTCGATCCCCACTCTTTTCTTCAACATTGCAGATAATTGTACCTTCTGGAAGAGCACTGAGGGGAAGGCAGTTGCCAATGGATAATGCAGCTAGGATAACAAGTATATAACTCTGAGTTAATGAGCAATGCAGGCAAACTCAAAATACTTCATGGCAGCATCAAGATTTGATTACAATCTTCATACTTCCTGTACCATTATTTACATTTTGAAACAAAGTTTTTAGACTCCTTTATGACATGTACAGGGTGAGTCAAAAAAAAGTTTAGGCGTTTGGAGGGCTGTGGGATAAAATGTATGTGACTGATATTCAAAACTGAAATGTTCATCTATCAGTCAAGGGTCAACTTAGATGAGAAAATTTTGTTTGGTAATATCCCTCATCTTACAGACCCAGAAATTTGGAAAATGCTGGTAAAGGGCATATTTGGGAACAAAAATTCCACATTCCATTCCACTGTCCATGATTTCCCTTCTATTGAAATTAGAAAATGGCAATGTAAACTTCAATGCCACATAAATCATGGACCGGAATGGAATATGGAATTCTCAATTCCCATACAAACCCCTTACAAGCATTTAGATTGTTGTTGGGTCTTATAGATGTTTGATTGTACCAAACAAAACTTTCTCATCTAAGTTAGCCTTTGACTGATAGATTAACACTTAAATTTTGAATATCGGTTACATACTTTTTATTCCACAGCCCTCCAAATGCCTAAACTTTTTTTTGACTCACCCGGTACATATTACATCAGTACCATCTAAGTGATATGATTTGGGAACAGGAGAAATTAAAGTAGAAACATGCAAAGGACTTCCTTCATCAAAATGACCATATATATAGTTCTTTAACTTATATTTTCCCATTACTGGAGTTTCTTAATTTCTTTGACAATCTGAGAGTAGAGTTTCTTATTGGCATTTTTGTGCTTGAAGGGATGCAAGGATCATCTTGTCAACAACAGATGAGGTTAATCCTCTAGATTATGTAAAACTATAGATAGAGATATATAAATGTTTTGTTGAAATGAGGATGTGCAATAGCTATTTTTTGTTCATTTCCCATTATTAGGGTAGAGGGTCTGAAAGAAGAATTGATTCTCTTCCTGTTTTTGATTCAATACAAAACCTTATTACTGGCTTCCTCAAGCAAGCAATGCAATTTACCGGGCAGTAAAGTGTTCCAGACTTAAAATTTAATTTTTGTGCATCCTCCTTGGATGCCACTGGTACATTTTTGCCAAATAAAAATGACACAGTTTCAATTCCAGCGCCTGATGAAGACTAACCAGCAAAAAAATTTTCATGCATGCAAGCTATTATGCTGTGCAGGGCAAACTTTGCAGTGTAGAAAGAGTTCTCCACAGAATTCTCCTTTCACTGCTCTCCGGCTCAACTTATTCCTAACAACAAAAGCATCAGGCATAGCTATACCTTTCTTTCCACAATATACAAATTGTCCTGTGTGCATTCCTTCTGTTGCAATGAATAACTCCTTTCGCAGTTTGTATCTGTATGGGTCTCTGAATACAACAACAGCCAATGGTGCACCTCGTCCAGGGTCATGGATGATATCTTTGACAACACCCTTCAGATAACCATGTCGTTCTGAATAGTCAAGAGCCCTAAGTTTTGCTGCTCCTTTTCTGTGTTTGGTGTGAGATTTGAAGATGCTACCTGCACCCTTCCTCTGACCTCTGATTACTCTGCCCATTTTGCTTTGCCTGACATATATATGGAAATAAATCAGTGCAAAGTTAGGTTAAAGCATTTGGAAATAAAAAGTACAAATTGCCAGCTTAGTGGCAAAAAACTGGAATCAAAACAAGTGCTGCTTCTGCTAAACCCAGATTGCCAGGTTGGAAAACTTGCTTTCAGTAGCAAGTACTCTCTGCATTAAAAGTAACTGCTTGCAGAATCAGAAGTATCTTGCATGAAAGAACAAAACTCCTATTATTATTTCTCTGACTTGCACCTAATGATTTATTCTACTGGCCTACTGGCAATTATTTGTGGGCCAAATTACTGCCAAATCATACATGTTTTCCTGTGCAATCAATCTCTGCTATACAACTGTATCACTGCTTGCAGCTAGAATAGATGTTTCTTGCCGGAAATAACACAAGGGTTGATTGTTACTTTTTTGCAGAAATCAAAGCTTTACAAACTCAACATGTAGCTCACACCTTTCAATCTATTTCACCAGCTATTATCCAGACTGCAGAGTATGGCAAGTGCACACCCGAGATTTTTTTCCTGAAACTTCATTGCACACCCAAGAAAGGGCGTGGCACAGTAGAATTTGGGTGTGGCTCTATTGTTTGAAGCTTTTATTTTGCCACAGTGATGACTGAATGGTGAATGAAGAACTTCAAAAGAAATGACGGAAAGTTTGGAATTTCTGATGAATTTGTAGACTTACTACAGTTGTTGTATCTGTTAGGGAGGTCAAGCCATTTTTGGAAGTTGATTAAAAGGAGGCTTGACATAGCTCATTTGAAAGAGCTAATTTTTAGCATAATTTTGCAATTTTTTTGGTCTCAATAGCCCAACCACAAGAAAAGTTACAGAATTTTGAAGCTATAGAATTTTCGGTCTTTTTTGGAACAACATTTGGCAATGATCCTGTAGAGCTCATTGATCTGAGTGGTACCTAAGCAGAATGGGGTACTGGTTTTCACTATTGAATATTTCAAGAACAGTATGAACTATGTATGAAATATTTGGTACCCAAATAGAACAAAGTTTGAATTTTCTAAATATGATTCTAAAAATAAATTTTGTTGTCATGGTAACTATGGACACGCCTAGCAACAATGAAAACATCAGTCTTTGTGGTTTAAATTGCAGCAATTCACATGAAATTCATCTTGTCAACAAAAGCCATTAGAAAGAAATAACATAGCCTCTAAAAATAACTTTAGTTGCCATGGTAACTATACACGCACTTAGCAACCATAACCTTTGCATTGTTTTCTTTGTAAAATTGCAGCAAATGGTTGTTTCATTAGTCAGTAGATACAAACTATTCAAAAGGATCAGTTTAGTTCTAAAAATAGCTTAGATTACAAATAGCTTTGTTGACATGTAAATGATACAAGATATATTGTTTCCATGGCAACAAAGCTATTTGTGATCAAATGGATGGATTTTCAGGTATTTCATGAAATGAAATCCTATCCATTTTGTTGTTGCTCAAAAGAAGTCAGATTAAACAGTAACCATGGTGTAGAGGGTAAATAATTTCATTCACAAAGAAAGTGTTTACAGCGATTATTTCATTCAAAACAGCCCTCCTTTAAATTCTATGAAGCCCATCTATCCTTTCTATCAAAAAATCAATCAGTTGATCTCTGGCTTCAGTAGCAGTATGTCTCATTCCTGTAGCACCATTCAAGACAGTAACCCATTAGATCACTTTAACCAAAGTAGAATTTAAGACTGTTTTGCAACCAGTAGATCAGACACATTTTATTCGTCAACAAAACAAAAAGTTTTTATCAAGTGTGAGCTTTCAAAAACAACATTAAACTAATCACGAATCTCAAATAAGAACCTTCTTATGCCTTTTTTGAAATTACAAGGCTTCTTGATAAGCCTGCCAAAAAATTCTTTTTAATTACAAATTTACAATGCTGCTAGACATGGGAAAACCAAGGGACTCCAAACCCCTAGTTAGGATTCACTGAAAAATCTGATAGGTAAGTTTATAATCACTGGCATTCCAATTCCCAGTTAGGATTCCATCATCAAGAAAAGAAGGTGCAAGTTCTTTGGTCAAAGCATGTTGTTCACCCTCCGCCATTATACTTTACGCCATCTTGATTCCCTTTGTTCCTGTCGACAGAAAGAACAACACGTGATTAGGAAATTTTGTGATTCGCAAGATTTCTAGAACTGGCCTAGTCATGGCCCGAAAATATGATTTCGGGCCCGGAGGCCCAAAGTAAATAAAACAACAAGTTATATCATATGAAAGTACATAAAATAGGCTTCAAAATGACGCCTGGCTTTCAAGTTTAACTCACCTTCTTCCGTACAAAATTTGCAAGTGAAAACTTCCGATTGATCGTTCATTAACTTCTACTCAGCCGATTTTGGAAAGCCAAACGAGGTTAGAATCGTCACAGCCTCTTCTTGACGCTGGTAATCAATTCAACTCATTCAGACCTGTGATCCGCTGCCGAAACGGCCGCAAGTGGCCGGACGTCGATCAAGTTTTGCGTACCGCGAGACGAAGGCGTTCGCGCAGCAAGGATGGTCGTCACTTTTTGAGGTAAATCACCAAGATTGTGCAGAAAAACCTTAATTTCTTTTCAGAAATGAATTCACAGAGCCTTCATGAACAATTTGATGTATTATTTATAGTTATTTGAGAACATTAAACCTTAAAAACTTTGAGCTGTATTTTGGAAATGAAAATTTCCCCCGTTGCGGCCATGATTTCCAAACATCGCGTGGATGCCTTTGACCTCCCTATATCTGTCACCGTAAGCAGTCTTGTTTGGATAATTGAGATCTGGGAATCATTGTAATAAGTCTGTCAATGCCCGTTGAGTTCCGTGTGCAATCAAATTTTAGGCCCAAACTGTTTCTGCCGGAATACGGGACAGAAAAGCCTTTGAATTGGTAAATTTTCGCAACAATTATTACCTTTTTTGTTAGAATTTCTTACAAATACAAATTCAAAATTTATGTGCACACTTGAAGTGCACACTTAGATAAACCTGCACACTTGCACACTCAATATTTTGCTCTTGCACACCCGAGATCTCGTTGGAAACTGTCATACTCTGCAGTCCGGGCTATTATGAAAAAGCAAAATCATGCTTGTTTCCCCAACAGTTCCGTTCCCCACCTGGTTTTGCAAAGACTACTTTTTATTTTGCACTATAAATTTCTTCTTGCAATGGTAAATATGAACAATATTCCCTATGATTCCTTCCATTACAAAAAATCTGTTTTGTAACATCAATAAACAAGTCGGGGGAAATACACTCAGCTTACCATTGCCCTCAAATTTCTCAACAATCCACACAATTTCTAAATTGATAGTCAAGGTATGAAGCAGTACAGTGGCCCTTTCAATCGTTCTCGAAAATCTCAAGCCATTTTTCAAAGCAAGATAGAGATGTCCTCCTCGAGATCAATAGGCCTAATTGACTTCAGACATGTATTTACTAAGGAAAATGGTAGGAATTTCAAGAAATATCGATGAGAATGTGGGTCCTGATATTTTTGTGATATAGTTTGATCGTAATAAGCTTCGTTACGTGTGTCAGCCATTAGATTAAAGTGGAATAACATTTCAAAGACATTCACCTGATTTCACAGCAAAGGACAGCTTGGAAAGGCCGAATTTTCCGATGTGCACTTCAAAAGCCTGGGCTCCACTCAAACCTCGTATTGATTTCGCATAATGCATAAAATATTTTGCGAAAATCTTTTGAATGAGCAACGCGAAATTAGGAGAACTATTTTAGCGATTTCCATCTGTGATAGAATGATTTTGCCGCCGCTATTTGTCCATTCAGATCGTAGCCAAAGTGATCACTACTACGGGCCTACAAAAGTGATTTTTAAAGCTGCTATTTTGCACACAGTCTTCCTGTACATCTGGTAAAAAAGCTTCCAAGGACATTCTCCTAACTTTTGGCAACATCCTGTGAAGTTTTCAACCGAGAATTCTCAAGCAGATTGCGGCTAAAGACTGGAATTTTTTGCTGGTGGCTAGGCCTAGGCCCATTTCTTGATCTTGGCTCACAGACCCGGCAATTCTCACATTGTTTTCAAGCCAAGAACTATCACACAGTCACCTTTTGTGGATGAAAAGATGGCAAAAGTCATGAACTGAGATATGAAAGTTGATGTTTTCTCAAATAAATGCAGAGTGCCGGCCCGGAGTCATTAAACCGTATCTTTTGAACAACAACAATGAGCATTCTAAGTGATGAAGTCAATTTTTTAGTTTACAGATATTTACAAGAGTCAGGTATGTTTTTGTTCTGTTCTGATTACCTTGTATTCTTTCTATACCAGAAAATTTGCCTGCTTAGACTAAAGTAATGAAAATTAAACCCAGACTGATAAGTTTTTGCAAAGTGTAGAAAAAGATGCATGCCTGGCCATTTTTTAAACAATAGTACTATTGTTCTTTATGAAATTGTGTGCAGAAGATCTAATTGATGCACATAATATAATTAGCAGTCTGGAAATCAAACCAAAGGATTGTTCGATATTAATTGAGATTGATTGTTTCCCAATAATCCGTGAGTCAATAAAAAGTCCCGCATTTGAAAAGATGCTGTTTCCTGAATATCAAAGCAATAATATCGAAGAGCGTCATTTTTATTCTTGATATGCCAAACTGGGTTCAGTAATTTACCTGGCTTTAACAGGCCATTCCTTCTTGTTGATAGGCGAGATTTTCCTCAGAAGGCTCCTTGCAAAAACAGATAACATTGTCCTGATTTCTGGGTCTGTAAGATGAGGTACACTACCAAACAAAATTTTCTCATCTAAGTTGACCTTTGACTGATGGATGAACATTTCAGTTTTGAATATCGGTCACATACTTTTTATTCCACAGCCCTCCAAACGCCTAAACTTTTTTTGACTCACCTGGTATTTCAGAAAATCCCTTGCAAAATCTGAACAGAGCAAAATTCTAAAGATGATTGAATATGTAAGGCATTCAATGAGATATTTCATAGTATCATTGCTTCCAAATTCAGGAGCAGTAGCCTTCAAACATCAGGCCTTTTTTACTTGACCAGCATGAAAATTGTATGCATCATGTTATTACAAGACTGTAATCTTTGTAGATCTTTGCAAAATGTGCAAAATGTTACATGAGCTGCTGTTTTCAGTAGATTTTCGTAATGAAATCCATATATATTATTCTACCGGGTGTCCCAAAAAAAAGTTCCGGCGTTTGGTTGAACGCAGAGAAAAAAGTTTTGAATCTGGCAATTTCTAATAATTCTTGGTACATGCTTGACTTTGCAACTTACAATTTGGCATATCGTATGAAGAAATTAGTAATCTGAAAATGTAGTTATGAGCTCTAATATTTCATGTCAAGGGTCAAGGCAAAACCAGAGAGACTGTGCGCCTTCCCGCATCATCGCTGTGAAGGGGGAATCTCCAGATGTGCAACACAAAACTGGGTTCATACTTTCGATAATTACCTTGACGACGAGCAAGAGTACTCCTCATTGAACACATTCAAAGCAAGGTCTGAAAAATTGAATCTAATGGGTCCCCGGGGAACATACCAAGTTTGTACTTTTTACTTTCAGGAAGCCGGAAAATGGAATGTTGCGTAATATGGCATGTCGAGCAAAGGATTGAAAATTTGTTTTAGTTAAGGAAACGACACCGTGGAACAGTAAAACTCCCATTTGAAACTCCCAGCTGGCACAATGCAACAATAACAGCAGCAAACCGTTGTCCCAAGACAGTCCACGACATGTTTTCGAGCTGGTGGAATTTTACAAAATCAAAAAGCAAAGAATTTCTGCCCCCTCGGAAAATTGCCCCCTTGCCTTGGAATGGAAAATGGCCTTTACTTTAGATTTGCTCAGTGTGTAAAAACCTTGCCCGTTGTCAAAGTAATGAACGCATCGTCAATTCAGCGTTTGTGTTGGTTTTTGAGGGAGTCCCCTTTTACCGCCATGAAGCAGGACTCCGTACTAATCTCTCTGGTTTTGTCTGGAGCATGAACATGCAACGTTGTTGCTCGTAACTCCATTTTCAGATTACTAATTTCTTCTTACGATATGCCAAACTGTAAGTTGAAATGTCTAGAATGTAACTAGAGTGAATAGAAATTTTCAGGCTCAAAACCTTTTTCTCTGTGTTCCATCAAACGTCGGAACTTTTTTTTGGGACACCCGGTATTTGTCAAATTTTACCATTCTAAAGTGGATTGTTTAATTTTCATTTATCATGTTGGTTTGCTTCCAGGATACAAGCATTCTGCATTCGCATTTGGCAAAGAAAGTCATGTTGCTGATTCAAATATCAATGGGAATATGGTACCACCTGGTGCCCTCATCAATATCATTCAGAAAGGAGTCCAATACATTGAAGCAGAGCTATGCATCCATGATGTGAGTACGAAGCATCAACCAATTATCCTTAGCATCATTAAAAAGCGTTGTTTCGAAATCATGCAGCCTTTTAATTTTCAAACTATGAAGACATTTGAAGTTGTCATTGACAAGAAAATGCCATTCTGCAACACTTTGCGTTCAATCAAAATATGATATGATAGACACAGAGTGCTGCAATTTCAAAAGTGTTTTCACACTACAGTACATGACTTGTACTCATTTAACATCGCAACATGGCAAGAAGTCTTATACTGCATTCACACTGATACAATAAAACCAGCTTTATTTAAACCAGTTTAAATTTCAACCAATCAAGTGACTGGATTTGTTGGATTGACCAATCAGAAGGCCCTATTCAAAAACCTGGTTTAATTTAAGCTGGTTTAACTTGCAGTGTGAATGGGGCATTAGGCTATGTTCATACTGCTCCGTTTTCATTTCTATCCGTTTCTGTTGATGAAAACGCTGCCTGTTCACATTGCTCCATTTTCAATCGATACACTATGAAAACGATAGGTGTTCACATTGCTCCAGCAAAACGATAGTGTTAATCCCCTTTTCAAAACAAAGCCTTTTGTTAATAGCTGTCAATAAGGCACCAATCTTGACTTTGAGTGCCATTGTAATCAAAAGTCTATTAACAAGGGAATGTGCAGTGTTTTCAAATGTCTCTGTTTTTGGCGTTCACACTGAAAACAGATTGTTTTCAAAACGCACCATTTTCAAATTTATGCATTTTCATTAGCGTTTTCGAACAGCCCTGTTTCACAGCAGAGCAATGTGATCGCAAGGTAAAAATGGAGAAGTTCTACTCCGTTTTCATATGAAAACATGGCAGTGCGAACGAGGCCTTAAAAGTTTGGAAGAATTCTTCACACTGTGATAAGAATTCCTAGCCATATGAAAGACTGTAAGTTTTCAAAAAAGAATTTTAAGAAACTAAAAGTATTCTCAAGGAATCTTGAGAATTCTTTGGCAGGAAAACCTTGTTGATGCCCACAATGCCTGTACTCTGTTTATAGCACTGAGGAAACTCTGGCACCTCACAGTTATCAGGTCCACCAAAATAAATTATACTGTACACTTTTGGCAGCCCATGATATATTGTACATGGTACCACTTTGGAACATTTTGAGCTTGATCTTTCGTAAAAGGCCTGTTAGGGTTTTTGCGATATTTTGTTTCAGGATTTAGGGCTATGAGTGAGTTTTATAAAATATTCATTTTCAAAAACACTGAAAATGACCAAAAGACATCAAGAACATTTTCAAAGACTCAAAATGAATAGACAAAGAAGCAATTTTTTTGTCGTGACTTGGGATTTAGAACTTGATTAATTTGTAGTCTACAGCACAAGCTCTGGTTGTTTCTTGAGAGAAAGGCCCTGAAGCGAGAAGCTCTAGATCAAGCTCGATTGAGCGCCTCCACACTCACCTGGGTTTTTGCAAAAGATTATGGTAGAAATCTTCAAAGTCCATCCACTGTACAATTTATCATTGACTGCAAAAAGTGCATGTTTTATTTCAGTAACCCATATGAAATTTTTGACAAAACACTCATTGCAATGACCATCCGATATTATGGACTTTAAAAAATAATTAAGGGCTTGTTATTCCAGGATTTATATGTGACTCTCTCATAACTTAGCTGGATTTCAGAAGTGCACTAGAATTTATAAAAATTCAAAGTTGCTCATAGATTTTCTTGAAGAATTATAAGAATTATTGAGTTATAAAGATATTGTCATAAATCATTTTTATAGGATGGCTCACTGATAGATGACCTTGACAATATGGAACCAATACCACTTATTGATGCTGTCATCCCAGAAGCACTCGCAGCCAGAGCAGCTAACATACTTCACACTGCTGTGCAAAACTCTGATGCAGCTAGGGATCTAAATCTTCCCAATATTGAATCAATGGATGTGGACACGCAACTTGATGCTCATTTGACTTTGAATGGCCATGAAAGTGAAGTGTTCAGTTGTTTATGGAATTGCTCATCAAGGATCTTGGCTACAGGGTATTTGCTTCTACTGTCTTTAACAGGAATTTCCTTGAATAACATTTTTCCATGCAGAGATTTCTTCATTTTTCAATGATCTGAGAAGAGCTTTTATCAAGAGTTATTTATAAAACAGCTTCTGCGATAGGGCTCAAAAATTTTTTTCTTCCTAGCAGCAAGCCAAGTACCTTCATTGGTTTTTACACAAGTTCTTCTCCTTTCCCAATAAACCACCACACTCTGTCCCTTTACCTTCCCCTCCTTCTTTCTTTCCCCTTCCTTTCCTTCCTCCCTTCCTTTCTTTCCTTTCTTTTCCCATCCCTTTTGTTCGTTTTTCCTTTCTTCCTTCCTGGGAAATTTGAGCATTTCAGCTACCTTCCTGGTAGTGCTGCTACCACACTACTTCGTGTTTTTGAGCCCTGTTCTGCGATACTGTAAAAGTGATGAAAATGGTTGGATTGACATTTACATGCAAGGCCTACTATATTTATTTAAACTGAACATTAGCAATTAAATCTTGCAAAATTTAAGCACATTAAGGATTTCCAACTTTTTACTTACAGAAGATGATTGTTGTTGTAAAGTTCTTAAATAAGATGTTTTTTTTACATATATATATATATCTTCATTCAAAATTTACAATATACTAACGAACAATTTACATTGCAAGACGATAGTGCAAGAAGCATGAAAAACATTGCAGCCTTGCACTATTACACTTAACATCACACTATGGTGATGAAATGGTTTCGTTGTGTGGAGTGGTCACTGTAGCGGTTCTTTTTTCTTCATGTAGTTCCTGTTAGATTATTTTCCTGTATTTGTCCTAGTATCTTTAGCATTTGTATTGGTATTGGTATTAGTATCTATGTTAAGTAGTATTTGTGTTAAATGTAAATATGCAGTTAGTGAGTAGAGTACATAAGATGTTTTGTTGAACCAAGTGTTTCAGCATATGGCTTTTCTTATTCATAAGACAGTTTTTCTCACTTACAGAGCTGCAGATGGAACTGCAAGACTGTGGTTTGTTGGGGATGAAAGTGATGCAAAGAATGTCAGATCAATATCATTAGATCATCAATTATCAAATTCAAATTGTAAATCTGTATCAAAAGATGTCACTGCAATTGACTGGAGTGTAAGTTTGCTTATGATGCCTTTCTGAGTTTTTTGTGTACTAGTAAAATGCATTGATAGCGATTTTCCGCCATCATGTCTTTAGCAATTGGTTTCCAGTCCTCTCTGGTTGCTTTTAACTATTCTAAAACTATTATTGTTTTTTTCAGTAGTTTTTGTCTCAATGTCTATTTTGATGTTAACTGTGAATATATCAGTCTTTTTCGATTAATTTTATTCACTTTAAGGGCGGTATTAAAACTGTCTTTTTTGTGTGTTTCAGGCTTTTGTTGAGAGCAATTTTTGTGGGATTTTCATTTTTCAGTTGGATCAGATGGCCCAGCCAATTAAGTCATCTCCTTCTGATTGTTGTACTCCATGGCTCTGATCCTGTTTTTCTACCAGATGTCTCAAAAAGGGAACAAAACGATAAGATATCAGACCTTTTAGAGTTGATAGGCATATTTGTTGATCTTCACCTTAATGCACATACCTTGCATTTTAAAATCGTCTTCTGAACACCAGAGATATGAGCTCGCAAAGTCAAATTTAGGTTTTGTAAGATGGCCTAGCCATGATTTGATATCACATGCATATTGTAAAAGAATTTCAACTTTGACCTTCAGCTTTTTCTTTTGAAAAAATTATACCTTGAAATGCATCAATCGTTCTACAGTTAATTGTTCCTTTGAGGAATCAATCCAGGCATTGCCTTCCATCTCAAGTGTCAAAGAAGAGGAAAATAAGCACATGCACGCTAATTTAAGAGATGTGACATGACTTTATCATTTTTTGCACATTTTTATTATCTTTGTTTAATCAGGGCATGTCCATGAGTCTTTTATTCTTTTCAAAGCAAAAAATTAAAAATTAAAGTTAACAGGTGCTTTAGAAAATATCCATGATACAAATTATGGCTAGGCCCTTCTCAAAACCTCTGGTTTCGGGTGCAATGTAAATTCAGCTATCTTATCATTTCATTGGGGATACTTTTTCAAGACACCTGGTATATAGCTCATCATTGCTGATCTTTTTTGGCCATCTGATATCAATCAATTGTTTTAGAAGCCTACTTTGGGAAGAATCAATTTTCTAACATTTTTTTGTGACTGTCCACATCTCGGCGTTATACATTGAACTAATTCAATTTAGCCAGGTACTCAAAAAAGCCATCCATTTTTGACAGGCCATGAAAAAGGTACATGGACCAAGATCAAGTTTTTATGACTTCATCTTCAGCTAAAATCCAGAAGATTTGGCATTTATTGTAAATCTTTATATAATTCTTTTTTCTTCATAAGTTAGGCACATGAAACTTTTTCCAATGACCTTTGAAATTATAAAAACCATTGACCAAATTTCTAAAGACTTAACATGAATTGACAAAGAGGAAGGTTTTTGTGAAGGTGAAGTTGTGGTTTTATCCAGGGTGCAGTACTCACTTAATAGAATTTATAGCAATGATAAAGTGATGTTTTGGATCAATCAGCTAATTGCAATTTTTGATTGTAGCCTACAGGAAATTCACTTGCAAGTGCTGCTATTGACTGTGTAATTCGAATATGGAACTTGGAAGGTATGCGACAACTTTTTTTCATTTTTTGAGTTAGTTATTTCTTTTTAAATATTCTGAAACATATGCTTCAAATTTTTACATAACTTAAAAGTCAAGATTATGTACCAAGTAGATTCAATTATCTTGTATGAGAGTAGCCAAGCAAAGTATATTTTTGCGGAAATTTTATGTTGAAAAGTATAAAGCCAGTTTCTGAAATTTTAACACTGTTTCCATGAAGTTTCAACTTAATTTTCAACATTTCCACCTGCATTCTTTATCTCAGAGATCATCTATTAGCCAAGGATTGTTTTCCTTGCCATGCCAAAAACATTCAAAGCAACACTTCAATCCCATAGTTTGAGAGAATGAAATTGGCAGTTTTCAAATTGATTGGATTGTTTTGGTAGTGTGATTTCTCAAGGCAGACAATACTTTTTTGACTCACCACGTACACCAAGCTTCAAAAGTTTATGAAATTAAAGTTTCTCTCAAGTCAGATTTCAGATGAGATTGGTGATAACGCAAAATTGCCCATTCAAAACTCTTTGATTGTTTTTTCACAACCATTTTCATATGTCTTTTAATTTGAGGCAGACGTTGATTGATATAACGATGTTAGTTGTACAGGGTATTCCAAAAAAATTGTGCCTCCTTTTCATGGCGGCTGTGGAGGAGTCGTAGATTCAATTATCTGAGTTTTTACACAGTCGCATAGGCTTGGCTTCAACTTAGAGTTTGAGACCTTGTTCGAGTCAATCTGACAAATGGTTGCTGACTTATGGCAGAGAGGAGGCAAATTACATGGTTGCTTCAAAAACAGCAGTTAAATTGTTCTCCAGCGATGTGAAATGAAGTAAGTTTTCAAAGAAAGGGTTCTTAGCGTCGTGTCGTGTTGCTAAATTCTTCAAAGGGTTAGCAGTGTTTTCTATTCATAGAACAGCACTTTCTTCCTTTTAAAAAATGCAGTAAAAATTTTGATACGATACTAGAACCCTTTCTTTGAAAACTTACTTCATTTTAGCATTGTTGGAGAACAATAGTCCTGTTTTGGAAGCAACCACTAACTTTGCCTCTTCTCTGCCATAAATCAGCAACGACTCGTCAGATTGACTCGAACTAGGTCTCAAACACTAAGTTGAAGCTTGACCTATGCAACTGTGAAAAAGCCAAGGTAATTGAATATACAGCTTCTCCTCAATAGCCACACAAACCGGGTACAATTATTTTGGGACACCCTGTATGTAGGAACAACATAATAAGAATACATCAAAGATATGAAACTTTGTTGGAATTTCGCTAAATATTTGTGTATGTTACCTTTTTAGGACAACCCATCGCTGCTCTTTCGGGCCATAAAGGATTAGTTTTTGCAATCAAATGGAGCAAGAAGGGCGCGTATGTGTCAAGTGCAAGCCTCGATAAGGTTCGTTAACTTTTCTTTTCTAATACATCAATTCACCAAAGGTTACAAAATTGTGTAAATGTATTGCAGAGCCGTTATGAGCTTTTTATTTCATGCAATGTTGTGGTTGGTAAGAATTATAACATTGCTTCTTATAACATTAATTCAAAATTATAAAATTAATTCAAAATTTAATAATAAGATATTATTGTTTTACTTTGTTGCTTTCTCTTCGACTGAAGCCTAACCAGTGCTAGGAATCAAATTCAAATGGCTCCTGCGCGTCTGAACAGTTAGTTCCTACACAGCGTTCATCCTCGTTTCAAAGTTCCTCTTAAAATAGATATGAGGAGGAAGTTTTAGAGGAGGCAGTTTGAAATGAGGATGCACGCTGTGTAGGAGCCACGCTGAATGCACGCTGGATTTTTGAAGGATTCCAGGAAACTTTTACCTTAAACACGTTGAATAAAATGTATTGGGGTATCGTCGAGCTCCATTTTCGCTTATACCGTTCGGTATGGGGTTACTGTGAGGTGACTAAACTGCAGACCTTGCACAGTTTCACAATCAAGCAGCTAGAATTGTAACTAAAAGTAGATTTGATGCGCCTGCTATGGCATTAATTCGCAGTTTATATTGGCCAATGGTAAGCGATTTTAATAGAAACGAAATATCCACCAAAATGTACAAATCGCTAAATGGTCTCGTCCCGAATTACCTTTTCGACCTGTTCGAAAAACATTCGACTCGAAATGTCAGAATACTGAGGAATACCGAAGCTGATCTTTAGTTACCCTTAAGGAAAACTAACAATGGGCAGAGAGCTATAACTTTCCGTGGACCTAAACTTTGGAATCAACTTGAACTTGATGCTAATCAGGCACATTCCCTTGCCACCTTTTAAAAGAATAATCAAAAACAGACTCTGATGACAATTTTTATCTTGTCAACTTTTATCTAATATCTGTCTTCTAACGTATAACTGTTTTGCCACGGCCCCCTGAAAAGCAGTTCTCGTGAACTAATTGGGGTACCTTGCCTAAAGAAATGAAATACAAATGAATGAATTCCCTTTTCTACCTTTCAGAGGTGTCTTGTGTGGGACACTTCATCTTGGGAAATAAAACAAGCATTTGAGCACCACCAAGGTAAGAAGACTAATCTCATTATTTTATTCAGACATGCTGAATGCGCCGATTAGGGCAATCACTTTTACATGTTATCGTTAATCATGCATCATGCACCAGGACAAATTTGCAGATTGTGTTTTAAGCTTCTTACGTCGACTTCGCCTTGCTTTAAAATTTTGGTATATTTCTTTCAGGTTTCCTTTCAGGAAAACCCATCCTCTGCCATTAGAAAAAAATGTTCCATTGACTATGCGAAATAGATGCCTGAACAGCCAGTTCCATAGAATTGCCAGAACTGCGAAATAGATACCTGAACTGCCATTTGCACAGCAGTGGTTACATGCTTGTTTCCACTTCCAGTTGGGTTAAATGCATTTAATTTTCACAATGTTAGGCACAATTTCGATGACACACGAAAAAGCAGATTTGTCCTCAAAACGATGGCGTTGAGGTCACGGAATATTTCTTGCTGCAGCATTGCCACTCTTACTATCTGCAGAAAAATTGTCATCAACCACGTTAGAAACTTTTCAAACGTTTTCATTTCAGGTCCAGTGGTTGATATTGACTGGCAAAGTAATACGACATTCGCTACTTGTTCAACTGATAGAACTGTAACAGTTTGTAGAATTGGATTAGAAAAACCTGTAAAGACATTTTCCGGCCATTCGGTAAGTTTAATTTTCCAATTAGCAAGTTTAAGGGTCGTTTTGTTTGAAGAAAAACACCTCACCTGCCAGAGCCGGGGCTGATAGGCAAGATTCCACCTGCCCATAAAATCCTCAGTTTTTTTCATTTTGCGTTGATATGATGAACACAACACCACCGGTATAATGAGATCCCACTTCACCAGAGGTGCAATCTCACGTGAGTGACCTGAAATCTTTCCATAAAAACAAACATCACAAATATGAACTGAATTATTCGTTGCTTTTATTGGTTAATTCGTCCTTTTTTCACGGAAGAGAGACTGTACTCTACCTGGCCTCTCAGCCTCAGGGCTAACAGATGGGGTAAAAATCCCATATAGACAGTGACTGAAATTTACCTCGCCTGTCAGCCCCGGATCTGGCAGGTGAGATCTTTTTCCTCATATAAGCCGGCCCTAACAGTAACAGCACCCTCCTACGATCTTTTTGTTACTCCTTCGCCATTTCTGTTTTAGTCTAAATTTGGCTTCCCTCAGCTACTTGCACTGATTGTTAGTTTAGGTACTGATTGTGCTATTACTAGGATAATCAATATCGTTGAAATTAATTTGATTTCCTATAACACTGCAAATAGGGAATTTATCCTTGCTACAATTTAAGAATTTTATTGGCTTTTCAAACGTGAAGATTTTTTATTTGCTCAGTGTAGGTGTAAAACTATTGAAATTTAGATCTTTTGATGAAAACTTGCTGACACAGCCGAGGTTTGCATATTAAGTACTTGCTGACATATTAAGTAGAGGTTTGCATATTAAGTAGAGGTTTGCTTGCTGACACTAGGTATTGGTTATTAAGTAATAGTTTACTAAGCACTGTGATCCAGCTCTTTAGAAATCATGGAATAAATGTCAAAACACAAAACCTTTCAAATGCAAAAACCGTTAAGCTCATCTTACAGAGGACACTCTGAGCTATTCAGAAAAAAAATCCGTATTTAAATCGGACCAACGAGTGGAGAGAAATTGCAGTTTGAAGTTGACCAAAATTGTTAGGTCATGTTTTTGTTTACATTTCCGGTCTATCACGTTTGAAATGGGCCTAAACCAAATATTTCAAATTTTCATTTCTCCAGTTGCATTCAACCGATTTCGATAAACTTTTTTTTAGATTAAACCTCATTGGCTGCACAATTAAACAACTTATGAGTTTTATGAATTTACGTCGATTTATGTCTTTATTTGGCACACATTTTTCAAGGAGTGTTTTTAGCAGTAAAACAGCACGAGACCAGTAAAATTCTTCTTTCCTAGTGCAAACAAAAAAAGTGAGGAAAAAAGAGTCTTAGAAACTCATTTCCCACTAAACTTTAGGTATCGATGAAGATTTCTGCCAAAGGGTTCGTTCAGATTCGTTCAGGTAAAAATTTTATAGCAGATATAAAAAATTGTGTCATTTAGGCCCATTTGTGGTATTTTCTGTGATTTTCCGTTATGGAATGTATATTTTGTTTCTAGGTGCTTCTACTGCATAGCTTTTGGTTTTCATTGCACAGTTGTAATAGCAAAGGTTTGAATTGTAAAAAAATAGGAATTATTTCATTATTTAACAAGCACATTAAGATTTAAGTTGGTCCAACGTGGTTTATGAAAATCAAGCCGACTAGCATTTTATATCTATCACTTTGGGTACACTAGGCCCTAGTCCAAACTCACCATTCGATCTATTAACTATAGTTCATTTCATTTATGTTTGGAACAAGAGCTTCTTCTTGGTTTGGTACATAGATAGTCTGACTCTTACAACCGTGAACTTGACACTTCACAATGCATTCAGTCTAGCTTCGACTAAGGTTGGTACAAATTTGATGAACATCCAGACAAAGATGCCATTGACATTTGATGACAACAATATTTTGTTGCGTTTGTGAAGATTACTTTTTTTCAAAGTTTCCTATGAACTTGTTCCACAAACTCTAAGTTTGATTTTTATCAAAAAGGTTTGCTTTTTAAGTCGCAGTTTTAATCTTGTCAGTTGCAGATAGTTTTCAGACGATGTTTCTCAGCATGTGCGACCCTGTAATCAGTTTCAACGTTAACCGAAAATAAATGTGAATTTTCTTGGAATCTTATATTTAGCAGCAGGCACAAACTAAAGAAAAATTGATGTGATAAACATAAAGCCTATGTAGTCTCTATAAATTCAAACGATTTATGATAACCATATATTTTTCGTGACTGCCCAACATGTCATGAAGCAAAAATTTGAGGCTTCCGAGATCTCTTATAAATCAAACTAAGACTGCTCCTTTTTGATGACTTGTGGAACAGAAATTTAGTTGATAGACCAAAAAGCCAGTTAATAGATCGAATGGTGAGTTTGGACTAGGGCCTAGTGTACCCAAAGTGATAGATATAAAATGCTAGTCGGCTTGATTTTCATAAACCACGTTGGACCAACTTAAATCTTAATGTGCTTGTTAAATAATGAAATAATTCCTATTTTTTTACAATTCAAACCTTTGCTATTACAACTGTGCAATGAAAACCAAAAGCTATGCAGTAGAAGCACCTAGAAACAAAATATACATTCCATAACGGAAAATCACAGAAAATACCACAAATGGGCCTAAATGACACAATTTTTTATATCTGCTATAAAATTTTTACCTGAACGAATCTGAACGAACCCTTTGGCAGAAATCTTCATCGATACCTAAAGTTTAGTGGGAAATGAGTTTCTAAGACTCTTTTTTCCTCACTTTTTTTGTTTGCACTAGGAAAGAAGAATTTTACGGGTCTCGTGCTGTTTTACTGCTAAAAACACTCCTTGAAAAATGTGTGCCAAATAAAGACATAAATCGACGTAAATTCATAAAACTCATAAGTTGTTCAATTGTGCAGACATTGAGGTTTAATCTAAAAAAAAGTTTATCGAAATCGGATGAATACAACTGGGGAAATGAAAATTTGAAATATTTGGTTTAGGCCCATTTCAAAAGTGATAGACCGGAAATGTAAACAAAAACATGACCTAACAATTTTGGTCAACTTCAAACTGCAATTTCTCTCCACTCGTTGGTCCGATTTAAATACGGATTTTTTTTCTGAATAGCTCAGAGTGTCCTCTGTAAGATGAGCTTAGCGGTTTTTGCATTTGAAAGGTTTTTTGTTTTGACATTTATTCCATGTTCTGGATCACTGTGCTAAGATGTAGTGAGACATGTTGAAAGTCATCAAAAAATCAGCAGGCACAGAATTAAGCTTGTGAGAAAATGAACTGGAGTTATGATCCAGATAAAACGGTTGAAAGAGAAAGAAGAATATGGATGAGAGTGAAGAAGAGCAACAGTGAATTTTGAAGGTGAAGGTGAATTAGCAGTTTTTTGCGCTAAGCTAGCGTTGAGATCGTGGTAGTATAGTAGACCTAGTCGAGTCCACGACCCCTTGTAATTGCGCTCAAATGGTTTGGCTTTACCTGGAGTCGAACCTTGACTGTTCGCCTGACTGTTCTGGCTGCAAAGTCAGGGGATCGCACTACTGTACACAAGGAAGTGTAGAGGAAGAAGGAATGTGGAATATAAAGACTACAGAAGAACAGAGGACAAGGTAAACCGAGAGTGAGGACGAAAAGAATTACATATCATAACTTATCATAGGAAAAGAATTGAGAGCGATTTCAACATCTTTTTAGCGTTAGCTTGCGACAGGTAGATTTTGCATAAAGGAGCATGGCGATTTAAACTTTGCGACCCAGTTGAACATGACTTTTTAAGTCCAGTATTGTTATCAAATTGACCTCTATGTTTTGATAATTTCATTTGCAGGAAGAAGTTAATTGTGTTAGATGGGATCCATCTGGTAATTTATTGGCATCATCATCAGATGATAGGACTGTAAAAGTGAGTATGTAAATTACATCGTTACACTCGATGAAATGAGGTGATTTCAAGACATACTCTAGAGTATCTATGGGGTATGGCAAAGGATGTAAAAGTTAGATTTGTAAATAATGCTAGATTCTGTACACAGTTGGTTTAAATTAGTTTTTAGTAACTAATTCACCAACTGTAAATAATTTTATGATGATTTTCCAGATGTAGGGTACCCCTGGAAAGGTTTTCTAGAGTACCTTAAGTGTCTGTAGCGTAACCAATCTGTACTTTTAGCTGTTTCTTATTCATCAAGACCTAAAGACGCCGTCCTTTATTACAATAATGAAAGACATTTGACTTTTAACGTTACACAATTGACCCTTTAGCTATGATATAAAAGCGCCTGGATCGAGCGTTGTTTTTATACTTAATTATATGAGAAGTTCGATGCTTGACTTTGGAGCTTCTGCCACTATTGTCCACATTCGAAAATTCTACAAAATGTATAAAATATCATTAAATTCCGATTTTGTTTCAGAATAGCTAAATGGTCTACACGTTTTTTTATTAGAAACTGCTTATAAGAAACTGGGCTTTCAGATCGCCAAAAATTTAAGAGACTCCAGTACTGGGAACATGTAGCTTGAGAAACTATTTATTTCCACAAAGGAAATCCCCAGCATATTTTACTATATTTTCATTTCTTTCCCGTATCATATTACTTGGAAGGTGCCTGAATAAAGTCTAAACATTTGGCAAGGCTTCAAAAAACTTTTTCTGAATGTTCAGGAGGGAACAGGTAGTGGAAATGGAGAATGTTATAGAACCTTTAACAAACTCGTAAGAAACTCTGAGTATTGAAAATCTGACGATTTTAAGACACTTTCAGTACTGGCCCAAATTCTTGGGCCCCGTTTACACGAGATCGGATCCAAATGGATCCGTACCCAAACTGGAACGGATAGGCCTTGCGTTTACATGGGACTCAACGGATCTGAACCCATTTGGATCTGCTATCCGTACCCAAAGGGATCACTTTCGAAAGTGATCCCGTTTGGATCCGATCCCAAAAAGGTCTCGTGTAAACGGGTGGGATCGGATCTAAACTGGTACGGATAGAAAGTTACACCATTAAACTGAAATCCTTTGTTGAAATTTCAAAGAGGAGAATCAGAGATGTAACAGAGTCTATTAGAGTGCAAAATTTCAAAGGATAGGACTAAAATAAGAGAAAACGTTTACTAGAGCGCTGCTAAGAGTTCATAAAATCTACATGGATCCGATCCCGTGTAAACGCCAACAGTTCTGGATCCGATCCCGTGTAAACGCCCCTCAAAAAGTGGATCGGATCCAAATGGATCCGATTCCATTTGGATCTGATCCCGTGTAAACGGGGCCTTAGTTTCTTATAAAAAATACGTGTATTTCGATTGTTTTTATTAATGTCAATGCTGCTTATATCTTTTTAGATTTGGAATTTAAAGCAAGATAATCCTGTACATGATCTAACAGGTCATACTCGAGAAGTTACATTAGTCGAATGGTGTCCTAATTTATCATCTAATCTATTAGCAAGGTACGTTTCATTTGTACAGTAAAACCCCGCAAACAAGAACATAGTAAAATAAGAACCTGCAGACTGATTTTCTGGAAAAAGAAACCCGAAGATAAGAACCAAAAAACAGACTGATTTACTTCAATGTTCTTATGAGATGGTACACTTAATTAAGAAATGCCATTATATCAGTGTAAACAAACTCCCAACTATTGATAACTGAACACCTCTAACAGTTTTCAGGGATGTGCAAATTGTTTTATCAAGCTGTATGATGTAAACTGATTTGTCAACAACAAAAATACCATACTCTCTTATATTTAAATGCAGTCATTATGCCCTCAAATGTATTTAACACAAATATACTGTATACTGTAGTTATTGTATATATTCATTATAGTCATAAGTGTCCTTGTGATAAGAACCATACCCTGAAAATGTCATAAGTACCTCATTCATAAGAACCTAGCCAGTCTGTTTTTTTAGAAAAGTATGTTCTTGTTTGCGGGGTTTTTACTGTATTTTCTGGTTTACTAGCAGTTCGAAAGAAGCTTATACTCATGTTTGATAACAAGGACAGATTTTGTAATACAGTAGCAACAGTTGCTATAATTTACACCTCAGTTCAAAGCGATTAGTGACTGCAGATGAAGGGAATTCTCTCAACCAGTAAATCAAAACAAACATGGCCGCAAAAGTCGCCCAACAACCACTAGGCCAAACTCAGGCCTTTTGCAAGCGAAAGATGGTTTTAAAAAGACTTTATGTGCTTATAACGAAGGAAGGAAGGTAAATCTAAAGCTCTGTCTATCGTAGTTTGTTTAGCTGATCCAGGAGCTGTGTGATGATTGTTTCATTTAAGCCCTAAATATCCGAGAATTATAAAGCTTTCTGCTCAGCTTTTGAATCAAATAAACGAGATCCGCGAGACAGAACTTTAGATTTACCCTCCTTCTTTCGTTATAAGCTCACAAATTCTCTTAAAAACCATATTTAGCTTGCAAAAGGCGAGAAATTGCACACTGGTTTCGAAGCAACTTTTGCGGCCGTGTTTGTTTTGATTTACCGGTTGAGAGAATTTCCTTTGTCTGCAGTCACTTATCGCTTTGAATTGATATGTCGATTAAAGCAACTGTTGCTATTGTTTGAGAAAATCTCTCCTTGTTATGATTGATAGCTTGTGTAAACGGCAAAGGGAACCTTACAACAAATCAAATTTTCTTGTACGTGGTACTTTGGTTATGTACCTTGACAATGAATGTTTTATCATAACCAAGTCACCAGAATATCGGCTAATGCAGTTATCCACTTTTCCAATTCAACCAAGGAAAATGCTCGTTGTCAGGCTTGCTCAAATATTCAGACATTTTGTTACACACAGAGTCGATACGTGCGCGGAGTTTTCTTTTCATTATATGGCATTCGAAAATACGCCTCCTCGGACCGGCAACGAAACAGTTTGATTGGTTTTTGACCAGTTGGCAAAGGTCGTATTTTCAAAGCCGTATTGGACCAGTGTTATTCAATAGAAATATGTTTGTTGCTTGTGGTACTATGGTAATTAAACGATAATGTTATAAATAAATGATTGAAGTACCAAATGAAGCGTAGATTTAAAAAAAACACGACGTTTCCAGCGTATACCCGAAACGACATTTTCGATATTTTCGACATATGCGACACTTTCGTTTTGAGCGTAGAGTTTAGTGTTTTTTTAGATATCTACGCTTCATGTGGTACTTTAATCATTTATTGATAACATTATCGTTGGACCAGTGTTGGTTGCCATATAAACTAACAAGAAGGGAAGGGCTCTTCGTGCAGGCCTAGACCTATTAAATGGACAGCCAAGGTTTAGCTTAGTCTGAAAAGACTTCTTTGCTGTTCTTTTGAAGAAGAACTTGCAATTATACGCGAATAAAATGCGAATTTAGTTGACGTTGAAACGACGAACTAGAGTGATGAACGAGAACAAAAACTCAGTAGAGACGTACAATAATGTAACCAATTTTATGCAGAACTTCTGCCATATGATAAAGCCATTACTAAAGGATTGTTTTGTATTCAATCTAATTTTACAATACAAGATACTTATCTAGCGCTACTTACAAACTACTTTACTACACCAAAAAGACGAATACCACGGAGAACAAAAATCTATGGCAACTCCGCAGCCTTAACATAGAAAATAGATTAAAAAAAAGACGAAAAAGGAACTTAAATAATAGTCTACCTCAAATTAAACGTCATAAATTTTCAAAAAGAAGCAACTAAATTTGCTCCCTTGTGGCAAGTTTGTATTGGATTACTAAAGGATTACTCGATCTATGCTGGAAAATATTTGGACCTTAGTTCCTTGCACAGACCTTACTGCATTCGGTACGTACGTCAAACTGTGGTCCGAATATCTTTCAGCATTGACCTCGTAATCGTTTAATAACCGCATAGTTTTAATTAGGCAATGAAAAATAGCAAGTGTCACGACGAGCAGCTTTATTTTGACCCTCAGAATGACATGATAAAATGACTGAGCAAGTTGGTGGCAAATCATTCGACAAATCACAGTAATGTAAAATAATGTAAATAATCTGATTTGTCGAATAATTTGCCACCAACTTGCTCAGTCTTTTTATCATGTCATCCTGAGGGTCAAAAATGAAACTGTTCGTCGTGACACTTGCAATTGAATTTATATTCTGGCTGCGTTTTCCAAAACATATGGCAATGGAAAAATAATGACTTTTGCTTCTATGTAAGTAAGTAAGTAAGTAAGTAGTAGTTTTATAGTCTTTTATCTAGCCCAAGGCTACTCAAACGACTTTACATCTTACCCCCTGGTCACTATGCTTAGTAGCATATAGCAGGGTGCAGCCACAGACGGCGCTCATAACTACGGACCAGGTACCCATTTATACTCCTGGGTGGAGAGAGGCACAATTTGTGTTAACACCTTGCCCAAGGATGCTATCCTCAAATGTGGCCAGTGCCGGTATCGAACACACGACCCTTGGATTGTGAGCCCGACGCCTTACCACTGTGCCACCGAGGCTATGGCTTCAAATTAAATGACTATGCAATATTTTTTCTGCAGTGCTTGTTATGACACTACAGTAAAACTATGGAATACGGAGCATGGTACATGCTTACATACATTCAACAGACATTTAGAACCAGTGAATTCGATATCATTTAGTCCTGATGGAAAATATTTAGCGTCAGCAACGCTGGATGGAATTCTCAATATTTGGTCATCACAGGTATACCATTGTTTTTTTTAAATCCTATGCATATTGAGCAAAGAAAATTTAACACCTAACTGTCCTTCCAGTTGTTAAACTTCTTTCTCTATGCCTAAGAAAACTTATCTTCTTGAAAGAACTCAAAATTGTCGAAACCATTTGATTATAATACATGTCACTTGGCTTTAATGCAAATTGATTGATTTGTTTGAAAATTCGATCATTTTCGTGGTCAAAAAGTAGCAGACAAGTCAGGTTTGTTTTTTGAGAAGTTGCTTCACGATTCGAGATCCAAGTGCATATTTCAGTCATGGGAAGGAATGGCATTCTCTTAATTTTCAACCATTTTGAAGTCAAGACCAAGCATAATTCAAGGCCTCCCAGATGCGATGACAGGCTGCGTAAAGTTATTATAAATCAACTTTAATGATATTATTTTTTTACTTGGCCAAAGGGTAATGAAATATATGACAACTGCCCCGTTCGAGCAATACCGAAAATATTAACTCTTAGCCTCTGTACAAACTGAAAAGATGCATAAGCAGCATCTGAAAAGATAGTGGAGCCTTTCAGCCACGTGCTGATGCCTTGTTTGTCTTCATAACATTTGCTTTCAAAAAATAAGTGCGTTCTAGCTCGTGAAGTTTTTATGGGTCACCGGTAGAGTGTAAACAATTTTTGTTTGTAATAGCCACCTGATTATAATTTACTTCATCACTTAATCAAAGATAGCGAAGGCTTCGGAAAATATTGACCTCAGATTAAAAGTTATCTGCGGAAACAGTATACTACAATAAAGCTGTTGAAGAAATCATGTTACAGGTGGTAACTGAGCTATCTTCTTTGTTAATTGGACCAACCTGGTTTAAGACTCTTAAATTTTATCAATACCAGAGAATACAGGAATTTAAAACCATCATTCGCGAAATTTTGAGTATTATAAATTTCAGGCAGCGATCAAAAAACCACTTTTTCTATCAAATTTTTTTATGCCCTTGCAAAGAATTTAGTATCGACCTTAACCAGACCTTTCAGGTTTACACGTCTAAAGCTGGATCAAAATAGGAGAATAGGTGAATTTAAAAGCCATCAAGCACGAAATTTTGGATTTTATACATCGCTCAAAAAACCAAAGTCACTACGAAACTGTTTTATTTTTTGCAAGGGCTTTAATCATTTTCATTAGAACGAACTAGTTCATGTCTTGTAAGTGTGACAATGCAAGTGAAGAGATGAATTGACACCCATTCTGCACAAATTTTGGATTTCATACATCTACTAAGAACCAAATTTGCCGCAAGATTGTTGTTTTCCTTTCAAGAAATTAAATCATTTTTTTGGCCTGAATTGGTTGAATTCAGATGTCGATTTTGGAAATTGGAATAAGCCTAGGCCTTGTTTTAGTTTGCGAAAAGTTTAACATTTTTATTGACAATCTGGGAGCCAACATTGGTCTACAATATGCTGCCTTGTGTCCTGGCGCTTAAAGTCAAAAGAAAATCTACCGAAAATACAAAGAGAAGATATCGATTTTGCAAATTACTATAAGCCCAGGGTTTGTTGTAATTTGCCCAATTTCGTTATTTTGTAATTTCGCAAATTATGATATGCCTTGAATTCTTGTAAGCTTTATCCCTTGAGTGAAGAAGAGGAATTTGAAAATGGTCATACGCAAAATTTTGGCTTTGATAGATTGATGAAAAAACCAGATTTCCTACAAAATTTGTTTTGATTCTTTGCAAGGACTAGAATCCTCATTTTGACAATTCATTTTTTAATATATTTCTTTTTCAATGTAATTACAGAAGTGAGATATAGGTTGATATTTGATCTTATGGCTAAAAGAATGAACCAGGTCATCATACCTTCACAATCCAATTAAGATTTTTCATTTTATCATCAATAAGGTGACCTAGAAATAATTGTCCACCAGATGGCTGAAGACGTTCAAGAATCGGTGGTAACGAATTCTTCGGAGTTTTAGGGAATTTTATTCCACAGATCCTATGGATGGAGTTGTGATCTTCAAAAACGGTCCTAAAGCCTGGAATAGTATCTCACAGCTCATCAGAGACACCTAATCCGTTGTGCGATTCAAAAAAGATCTGAAATCTCACCTTTTGAGCTGATAGAAAATGGGTTTGCACGAATCCATAGAAGATCAGTACACAGGGGGAGGGAGCGGGTGAAACATGGTTTGAGCTTATATTGTAAACTTTTAATTGTAATTTATTTTCTTTTGGTATCGTATTTAACTGAATAGATATTGTGCTTAAATAAGATTAAATGAAGTGAAAATGAAAAAATGAAAAACAATATTCAAATAAAGGGGAAGACGAATACCAGAGGGTAGAGGGCACTTAGTCTTTCAATTGATTATGAGACAAGTAACAGTTTTATCGCTTCCTTAAGAGCAAAAATTTGTCAGAAGCTTTTTCATAGATATTTTAGTATAGCTTTCTCTACATTTTGGTTGTCTTTAACCAGCCTGTATTCTGCTGACGATTGGCTCTTGATGATCCATCCTTTTCGAGAATAAGATTGCTTTTTCGTCTTGCACTTACTATTGTCAATATTGGGATTTTCTCCGTTGAAACCGTAGTGCAAAGTTCAGTGCTAAGTTTCTCATAGAGAATGAGTTCACTCGTTTCTCTGCGTCAAGAAAAGCAATGCTGCTATTATAAATCATAAGATAACAGAGAGCAAATATTTTTTCTGTGTTTGCATTAGACCCAGTTCTACATCTTTCTCTTGCCAGCCCTTCCTTAGTGTGTTGACATTAGTTATTGCTTTCATGTGTATTTTCCTCACTGGTCGTAAACAGGTCTCCCAAAGCACGAAGCTTTTAAGTCTGTGTAATTTTAAGTGCCAACTGTTTGTCAAAGCTATGTTTTTAAGGCAAAACACGATGGAGACTGTAGGTAGGTAGGTAGGTATTTATATTTAACGTGGCTAGCCTGCGAAAGTCTGAGAGACTTATTTCCAGCAGGGGCCACGGATGTTTTACCATGAGTTCGCCGCAGCTACCCGCCGCAGCTACCAAATTTCCCTCACATGGCTCTGGTCGATCCGGGCTAGAGTTACGGACAGCGACCAAACTGTCCAGCGCGGGATTTGAACCTACGGCCGTTCTGACCTTTGGCTTACGAGTCAGACGCCTTAACCACTCGGCCACGCGCTCACTGTACACAGACTTAACAGACTAGCTCACTGTACAGTTCTATCATGTGACTAAATCTATTTCTGACACTAATCGATAGACGACTGAAAGATAGATGACCTGTGTATGCAGTAATCTTCGAGGAGAAAATACGGGAAAAGTCTATTTCTTGCATACTGGGTGACCCAAAAAAAACTTCCCAAGCTAGATCGTAGGTAGTTTCCTAAAAGCAAATGTTATGAGCACAAACAAGGTATCAACATATAGCTGAAAGGCTCAGCTATCTTTTGAGATGTTGCTTGGCCAATTTAAGATATGCCTATCGTCCGAAAAAACATTTGCAAAAATATGGAAATTCATTCATTTCTCGAACTGTTCCCTCGTTTGCCGGTCGATGTTTTGGAAGGTGTGAAAAACAATTCCGATTTGCTTTGTAGCAAGAAATTTGAATGAGGAACAGAGGTCAATCTTGTTGCAAACAAAACATTCCCCTAGAGTAGACTACTTCAGAGCCATCGCTACGTTGAGTTTTCACGAAATGTTGGCTGGAAAATGGTGGCTATGATTTCACTCAAAATGAGGAATCCGGGATTCGAAATTTTCTTTGAATCCGGTTTTGATGCAAATGATACAAAGCATTTAACAATAACTTTTGATTTCAGTTAGACTTGCTCCAAGTCTATTTCATCATCAGGCAGACTTATTACAGATGACGAAATAGACTTGGGGCAAGTCTAGATTTCCGTGAGCTAGTTACGCTCTAGCTCGTGAGGTTTTTTTGGGTCACCTGGTACATGAAAACAATGTATGGATAGGTTACTTTAGTTTCTAAGGCTTTAGTCTTATTGACAGAAGAGTAAAAATGTGATAGCACTCGGATACATTTCTAAGCTAATTAGTAAGATTGATTTTCATTCTACATTTGTAGTAATCTTTGACTTTCGAACAATTCCTTTAGGAAAGATTCATAGAAGCCAACAATTCCTTTAGGAAAGCTTCATAGAATCTCACAAAATCTTATATTGAAGTTGGAATAATTTCGAAACGTTTTAGTTTAGTTTGAACCAGACTTGAGAGGGCAAATGATGCAACTTTCATCATTCTGAATTTGTAAACAAGAGGGCGTTTCATCAACATTTTTAGCCTCTTCCAAGCCTTTGCAGACACGAGCTTCAAGCAAAACTTATCGTTGTCAGTGAAAGTTGAAATTCAACTGAATAACAGTGTGTCTTCATGAAAATATTTTTATCTCACTTCCTTATTTCTTTGCACAGAACGGCGATTGTCTGCACACAAATCGAAGCTCTGTCGGCCTATTCGAAGTAAGATGGAGTCCTGATGGTGGGAAACTCGCAGTATGTCAATCGGATAAACAGGTAAGACTTCATTCTCCAATCTCTTTATCTTTCCTTTGGTGAATGATTAACTGTGAAATTGGAAGGCATTGTCTCAAACGCTGTTTACTGGTGTGCTTGAACGGGGATCAGTTTTAGCGGTGAATTTTCTACATTGAGTTTTTGATGATATTCATGTTTGACTGAGTTACTTCGCGGTACTTAGTTAAAACAACTCTAATTTGTTCGCGATACGAGCAGGCTAATTTGTGAGCTGGGGAGTCCCCCAAAAGGGCTCCACATCGCATGCGCAGTAACGATTTACTTCATTGACGTGATATTCAAATTGACTGGACCGTTGAGAACAAGAGGGGAAGCTATAGCAACGACGCGCATGACTGTGTGAGCTTCGACGTTGATTCGCTCACAATGAAGCTGTTTTCAACACAATGTGTCAAAACAATAGTGTCAGCACCTCGTCTCCCTAACAATAATGTGTTTGTAAACAATGCTTTAGAATATCCGTGCTTCTTTTGATAAGTTTTGAATTTTCCTGGTTGAGTAGTGGATAATGTTTACAGTTCATGGAACGTAACTTAGCATCAGTATTTATAAATTCTCTCTTGGTTTTGTAAACATTATCTTAATGGCTTAAAGTTATTCGTGCTTCAATGATTCTTTCCTAGAAATAAAAGAATTATAAATCAGTTTAAGTAACAAATAGCGAAAATTTCAGAATCATACTTCTGATTTTAGGAGTTCTATTGACATGAGAATCAATTTTATGGAACACCCAATCTCGTTCCTCATCCCCCTCAATGTGTAGTAGAAACAAAACTTCAATATGGAGGTCGACATACCAGATTCCGAGGGGCACTTCACTCATTGGAAAAAGCGTACGAGATTTTTTCAGAACAAAAGGATTTATACGGATTTTTGATGGATTTTTCTTGGAAACAAAAGGATTTTTGCCAAAGGTGTACGAGATTTTTGGGAGTGAAATGCCCCTCGCCAGATTCACTCTTCAGGACCCCTTCTTTGTATACATGCACCGTCGGGGTTTTTGTGAGGCTACTGTGGATGAGCTTTAGCGTCGTTTTCTCAGTTTTTAACTTTTTGCATATGTCAAGCTTCAATTTTGAGTTTGAGACCACGTTTGAGTCAATCTGACCATTGGTTGTAGACTGACGACGTGATTCCTTGTATTCCTTCAACATTTATAATCTGATGTTTTAATTTCACTCATACAAAGGACTCACGACCAAACGGATTCTAAACAGGGACTAAAATCTTACGAAAAATCAGAAGAAACTTAGAACATTTTCCATCCTACGAACGTCGAAAGAAAAGTCGAACGTCCCTTCGAAAGTCATTTCGAGCGTTGCTTCGCTTCGAGAAGTCGAACTTTGAACTTATGAGCCAATCAAATGCTAAAAATAGGCACGCGGGTTGACCATATTAAGAAAGTAGTGATCTGATTGGTCGCGCCGTGAACGCGGCGGAGTTGGCCTAATTAGTCCCTGTATTGAAGCGCAAGGACATAAGTCCCTCAACTGAAGCGATAACAACAACAACAACAAGCGTAAGTTAGAGGGACTTAATGTAATGTAGTCTACATTGGTTGCTGATTTATGGCAGAAGAAAGGCAAAATAAATTGTTGATTCAAAACCAGCTCTTCTTTTGTTTTCTAGCAAGATGAAAGTCAAGTAATTATAAGATGTTGAATATAGTAAAACCCCGCAAACAAAAACATACTTTTCTAAATAACAGATTGACTAGATTCTTATAAATGAGGTACTTATCCCAGGGGGGCACTCAGCACATACGCATACCGGGGGGGGGGTCAGTCCAAGAAATTCTCAGACAACCCAAAATATCACTTCAGCTTCAATGCAACCCAAAAATATCAGCTCATTTTATATATGTAAACCTATACATGAACATAAAATATCCCCAAACAATGCAAATAGAAGTCAGGATTGCCTCCATCGAACCCAGAAATATCAATATAACGATGTTTGGTATCAAAAAATATCATCAACGTAGTTTCAGTTTTCTTTGGACCCAAAAATATCACTTTTGGCAACATTCTGACCCAAAAATATCGGACTTACCTCCCCGTATGTGAATGTGCCAAGTGCCCCCCCTGGGGTACTTATGACATTTTCAGGGTGTGGTTCTTATCGCAAGGAGACTTGTGACTCTGATGAATACATATGAAGTCACAGTATACAATATATGTGTGTTAAATAAACTTGATGGTATAATGGCTGCATTTAAGTATCAGAGAGAATGGTATTTTTGTTGTTGAAAAATCAGTTTATATCATATAGCTTGATAAAAAACTTTGCATATCCCTGAAAATTGTTAGCTGGTGTTCAGTTATCAATAGTTGGGAGTTTGTTTACAAGGATATGATGAAATTTCTTAATCAAGTGTACCATCTCATAAGAACATTGCAGTAAATCAGTCTGTTTTTGGTTCTTATCGTTAGGTGTCTTTTTCGACAAAATCAGCCTGCAGGTTCTTATTTTGCTATGTTCTTGTTTGCGGGGTTTTACTGTACTCAAAGTTTCTTACAAGTTTCTTAAAGGTTCCATCACAGTTCTCATGCTCACTACCTGTGTCCTCGTGAACATTTCAAAACACAGGTCTTTGTAAGCCTTCCCGATTCTTAGACATTACTCTTAATTACGTTCCGGAAAATATAATACAGGAAACAAGGGAAAATGAAATGAAAATATGTTAAAGATTTTATTGGTCAAAATAGATAGTTACTTAAGTTGTATTTCCCAGTGCTGGTATTTCTTAAGTTTTTGGCTGTCGGAGAGTTGAGTTTCATATAAGCAGTAAAGAAGTATTCGCGTAAAACTCCAGCATACGTATGCCACGTAATGTGATGGACGCGAACGTTGGACGTGGCGTATCATGCTTTTAATGGTGGGGCCGTGTGCTTTTAAGTGGTGGATAGGAATGTAAATCCAACACTTGAGGCATAATGCCTTCATCTCCAAAGCAGTATGCTCCGTTTCCAAAACCTGATGGTATTGGTGAGTTAAAGATTACTCACACTACAGGTGAGTTAAAGATTAAAACAATTTCGATTTGAAATGCTACCGTTTCCTGGATACCATCATTGGCGATGATGCACCGATTTTTTAGGAAAAGAAGGCAAAAATTGCAGAATTTCTTACCCATTAGCTGCATAGTTATCCAATCTGCATAACTGTTGGTCACTTTCAGTAGAAACGATCGGCATACTACCTTTTGTCCTTAATTTTTTGCCCTTCTTTTCGATTTGTCTGACTCTGTTTTGCTAAGGCCCACATGTGAGACAAATTGAAAAGAAGGGTAAAAAATTACGGACAAAAGGTTGTACGCCGATTGTTTCTACTGAAAGTGACCAACATGTATGCAGACTGGATAACTAGGCAGCCAATTGGTAAGAAATTCTGCAATTTTTGCCTTCTTTTCCCAAAAAGTCGGTGCATCATCGCCCAAGATATGATAACAACAATATCGGCAGATATCTCGTTTTGGTAAGATATACAAATACATAAGTATAGATGCTTTGATGTGAACTGAATTGAACACGTTTCGAGCATAGCCCGTTATAAAACCATACACATTTTCTTTAGTTGGTTTACTATCTGTCTGATAAAATAGTCCTGATTCTTTTTATGCGTAAATCTCGCAAATCCACTATTCAACTTTTCTTTGCCTCACTTCAGAAGTTTTTGGTTAAGGATTGAACCTGATCCTTGATTAGAATAAAAATCAAAGGTTCGGCGTTAACAAAATCTGTCTCAGTTTCAAAGCAGATTTCGACCGGTAAACTACGCTAATCCGCCTTTTCAGAAAGAAATAACGGCCTCAAACTTTACTTGACTTACTTAGTATTATTTCTGTCAAGCTCTTTGCTGAGTTGGTGTCGAGAGTAAATGCTCTATATTCAACTATTTAAGCGTATAATCTTTATTTCTGCAGAAGATGAACTGAGCTTAATGCTTGTGTACATAAGTTTAGCAGCTTTTGTCGGAATTAAAGTTACTTGCGTTGTTTAGAAACAGTTAAACAAACCAGCCTTCTCAACTGGAGTTGACTTTTTAAGAAAGAATGCTGTTGTTTTTGTCGACAGCTGTGACTGTAGGAGAAATGACAGGGATCTTGATTGAGGGTAGTAAAGAATACTTCGTGAAACGTGATTTACCATATTTTTGGGCCATATTTTCTTCTCGTGAAACGTGAAAATCCAGTATTCATTGTCGTGAAACGTGGCAGTGCTATCTTGAAGGTGAAACGTGAAATTTAAAATACGTGTGTTGTCTGTATCCACGCACTTTAATCTGTAATCAGTAACTGTTCTAATCTTGTAAGCTATTAAGCGTTTGAGTAGTTTTATCTTGTCAAATTTCGATTCAATGAACTGTGTTTACGTTGTTGACATCAATTTTCTCCTTCCCCTCACAGGTGAAAGTCATCGATGCTCAAAAATTACTACCTTCTTCATGACCAGTCTAAAATGAAATATATGGACAAGGTACGTGCGAATGACGTGTAAAATGAGTTGTAAAAAGAGATAATGCCAACCATCGACGCTCATCCTTCTCTACAAGCTGCCCTGTGTCTGTGCATCAATATGATAAGGGATATCATTGATGTTAAGGAGAGATGATTTATTTTATTTGACCAGTAGCAGCTGGTCAATAAATGGATTGTTTTACAAGGAAATTAGAGATACATCATATCTCGATAACTTTAGTCTGATTTAGGAAAACCAGATGCGTAGGATATTTGACAACAAATGTATAGTTTCTTAGCATGCTTTATTCTTATCTAACTCTGCTTTATTTCTTTTTATGATTGTTGTTAGTTGTGGGGATGTTATTGATCAAAGTTCAGTTGGTATCTTCTAGCCCACAACATGCACCCACAGAGAAGGCGGGCCAAACACCCTATCGATAGCTTAGGCCACCACGCCAGCAAGTTTCCTCTTTGAGAAAAACATTACCTTATTTTCTTGAATGGGTGCCCCTTTGGGTATTCTTTCGTTGCTAGTCGTACGGATTTTATGATTCACAGTTCATATCTTCTTGCCCACGGAAATGCACTTCTGAGAAGGCCCGCCGAAGAAATTGATCCACCACATTAGGTGCATAAGAAGAAATCGATTGTTTAGGCCGCCAACAAGTGTTCTTTCAGAAAACATTGCCCTATTTTCTCAAATAAGTGCCCCCTTTGGGCATTTCCTCGTTGTTAGTCATGGGGGCGCTCTTTATCAAAGTTCCTATCTTCCTTCCTACTAGAAATGCACCCACTGAGAAGGCAGGCCTGTCAGCTGGATAGCTCGCCAGCGAATCCCCGTTACCAGATATTATCACCCTGTTTCCTGGAATAAGTGCCCCTTTGGATTATTTCTTCTAAGGCCCCGTTTACACTATACCGTTTTCAAATGAAAACGGTACGAAATCATGCCGTTTTGGCCTTCCGTTTACTCTACAATGTTTTCGTAACCGGCATCAACTGAAGACAATTTTGAAAACGGCATGATCTGAAAACGGCATGAAACGTTTCAGTGTGAACGTTTGAAAACGGAACGATATTGTTACGGATTCAAAGAGAGACAAAGGAATAATTTGTCTCCCTTTCAATCAGTAACGAAATCGTTCCGTTTTCAAGCGTTTACACTGAAACGTTTCTTGCCGTTTTCAGATCATGCCGTTTCCAAAATCGTCTTCATTTGATGCCGGTTACGAAAACATTTTAGTGTAAACGGAAGGCCAAAACGGCATGATTTCGTACAAAACGGCATAGTGTAAACGGGGCCTAACAATAGTTGTCAGTCGTGGGATGTTTTCAAACAACATTCTTGACTTCCATTCCGTTGTAGTTCACATATTAGCTGAGTCAAACGAAGTCAAATGTTTGACGGGCTGTGGAATAAAAGCAATCTCGTCCCCGGGACCTTTCGTCATATTGGGATGGAGACAAAAGACCCTGGAGACGAGGTTGGAGTAGAAGGTAAATGGCTGATATTTAAAACTGAATTATTAGGCCCCAGTTACACTATACCGGATCACTATCGGAGCGGAGTCACTTTCGTATCGGATAGAGGTTTGAGTTACACTATGCCGTATCAAAATGATACACAACGCTCTGATTAGCGGAGTGGAAATCACTCCGCTCTGGAGCCGATACGAAAATCTCCCTGGAGTCACTCCGTAGCGATCCGATATATTCCGCTTCGAAACAATGAAGTTTTAGATTAGCAAACAATAAACTTTGGCGCCAGACTGCAAAGTGCCCTGCAGTGTAGACTAGAACTGTGGAGGAATATGGCGTAGGAGCAAGCTAAGTGTCGTAATGTAAGTGCTACCCCAATTATCACTACGGAGTGAAAGTCCGCTCTGCTCCTCTCCGATAGCAATCCGATATAACATAACTCTAGCCCTACTCTATTTGTCAAAGGCTAACTTAGATGTGACCATGTTCTTTGGCAAAATCACTCATCTTATAGGCCCAAAAATAACGAAAATGCTGCTAAGTGGTTTATATGGAACGAGAATTTCACGTTTTATTCTGGTCCATGAATTACTGGCCACGATTGTAGGTCCAAGAAATAGAATTTTGGTAGGTTTGGTGGATTTGGAACCCCGTCTGAGCTTTCTGCTCCTATAGGCAGAAGCTTGGCAGACTTTGGGGAGATTTTCTCCTTTTTCATTGGCAAATTTTCATTTTGACCATGGTGAATCCAAGACCTGCTGTTTTAAGGAATTTTTCAAGGATTTGACTGGGAATTGTATTTCCATCTCTGCGAAGTCTACTGTTTCCAGAATTTTGTAGGTTTGGAATTACCAATCAAAATCAAACACACCCATAAAGATTTGAAGCCTATGCTTGACTTACTCATTCTTATTCGTTCCTTGACCAAATAACATGCAAATACGCCTTTCTCCTTTTCGATATTTGCTGTCCCTGGCTCTTAGAATATTTACACCATCACTCAACCACTACATTGTACCTGTGAAGATTTCCTGCAGTGCAACGCATCATGGGTGGACCTCACACCTTACCATAAAACTATATTAAGTGTTTACGGATTGTGCCAGATCTCATATCGCGATTTCAAACAAACGTTTTTTGTACCAATATCTACTGTACTAAACGAGCATACAAGAACCATCCCTTCTTGACTGTAGCCTAGCAAAGCTTCTAATAATTCTGGCGTTTGAAATTTAGGATTGTGCAATAAAGAAAGCATATAATATGCAAATCCCCATAATTAAATTGCTTTGTGTGCTGAGCACTTGCAACTTCGTTGTTATTTTCAGTTTTCACAAATTTAAAAATTTTCCTTCCAGATCTTTGTCCAGACTTTCTCGAAAGTTTTGAGGGTTGTAACTGTAATAAAAAATATGCACCATGAAATACTTTTCATATCAAATTATGTATGACTGCATGTCTTCTCCTTAAATATCATGTTTGGCCGCACAGATTTTATGTGGCCACGTCTCCTGAAGCACATGCTCCCCCTCGCCCCCCCCCCCAACTGTACAGATTTCCTTTAAACTCATATTCTGAAACTCCGATTGAGAAGCATTGAAGAAAAAATAGGCTAGAAATCATTGCGGAAAATAATATTTTAGCCGAAAGTGATGAAAAATTGATTGTGCTGCAAAATTCAGGTAATTGGGGAGTATTTCAAGGAAATTCAAGGAAAGCGAGATTCGTTACTTGTTGTAACATTTCATTTCAAATTCGAGTTGGAGTGTATGCCGTCGAGCTTGTAGACGTTGAACCGATAGAAATTGTAGTGATGCATGGTCTGATCAAAGCTTCGGAGTCTGGATCACAGGCCACGAGGATGCGATGTTTCAAATTTTGCAACAGTGCTTTTTGTATTAACTTTACATTAGGAGTAAGGTGTGATTGGCTGTTTCACCTCAAACTCGTTATAGAGGCAGAGCCTGTTGGTCCTTGCGCATATGCAAGGCTATTTTATGGCAATATCACGTCCTTTATTGTTCAAATTGTGAGAACTTCTTTCCCAACATTTGATTGTCACACCCCCTTCTAAAACCATTTTTCAAGTGCCCCCTGGATTAAATTTACAAACAGTGCCCCTTGTTACTACCCAAATCTGTGATCTAAAACTTCTGCATCCTTAGCATTGATACACTAACCCAGACGTTCTCGTTCTGGTTCGTTCCGTTTGCGTAACTTCAACAGAGCCTTATGAGTGAATTAAAGTTGAGATTCCATTTACTGCAATCCTCCTGAATTAATGTTTGGAACAATAATCGCAGTATTTTGAGATGTAAGATATTTTTCAGCCTTGGTTTTAGTAAATAAATTATATAAAATGCTGATGAGATGTTGACTCTTTTGCCGTGGTCTTCCTCCATTCAAATCGTATTTACATTGTGCAGATTTTTTGCACCGAACGCAGAACATTGGTATTACCAAAGATGGTGAGGTATTGTTTCCAAATATGAGTGAAGACGGAAAAATCGTTCTCAAGTCTTGTTTGTATTTCATTAAAATTTACAAGACATAATACCGATTGCAGCACCCACAAACTACGTTATTGTACTCTGTACTCAAGAGACGATACTACGAGGAGGAAGAGCAGCGCATGCGCCCGAAAATTTCACTATCACGAAACAGTGAAAGGTGGCTGTATGAATAGGTTCAAAACAAAAAAAAACACCAAATTAGGGTGGCTCACCATTGAAATAAATTTCTAACTGCTACACGCTGGGTGTCCTATCGCGCATGATATTTCTCGTCCAAAAGAGAGAGAGAAAAGAGAGAATTTTTCTTCGCACGTCCCTTTGTGATAAAAGTTTTGTTATCAACGTGCCTCATTGTGTCCATGGTGAAAAGAGCCAATTCCATAAACTCAGTTGAGTTCTGTGCTTCAGTAATAAGACATGACTTTTGGTAACCGAATGGAAGACCATCCCTTCCAATTCAGTAATGGTTGAGGCCTCGCGCAGGCTGTGCCGCGCAAGCTTAAAAAACCTACCCCTCCCACCTGTTACCAATTTTTCCCTACATGTATGACCCGAGTTTGACCCGATCAATGGAACGCAATGGCCTGTTTTTTCTCCACGTCAAGATCGTGAAAACCGATACCCATTGAGGGCACAAAATCCACAAGATTTTTACATCTCCAAGGGAGCTGCCGTTATGTTTTGATCTCTTTTTGAAGACGAGGCCTTATTCTTTGCTGGCTTTGTGTTAATGGAAGATCAATATAAGGACTTGGGAATGCATTGTATTGGTTTCTAGGTTATTGTATTAACTCGATTGGATCGACAATACGGTGGTATTTGAGTGAAATTATTCGACAAAGACACTTGGATACCTGCACACTTAGGGAAAGAATGGGAATTACTTAATCATGCTTGAAGAATCTCACTCTTGCAAATGAAATTCAAATGCAATTGAATTGTGATTCTTTTGGGCTTGCATAAAAACAACAGTGTGGGAGCAAGACGCGTTGAAGCAGAACGTGAACTGTCTTGTTGGAAACTTTGTTTTGCACGAATTCATGTAATTCGCAAGTTTGTCAATATCAGAGGAAATCTTTGGGACAACATCTCCATAAATCTCCCGCCGCACACTGCAAGTAGAATTTACTGCCAGGAGAGAAAATCAGGACTTTGAGACTTGGAAGCGAACTTTGCAAACCTAACTGATTATCTGACGGGATATAAAGATGCCATCGTCAACAAGACGTTCGATTAAAGGAGACGAAAATAACTGGATCGAGACACAATGTGCTGTTTTCAAGAACTGGGTAAATCAAAACTTGATGACCCGAGAAATGGAAATCAATGCTTTCGAAACAGATTTTGCAGATGGGATAAAGCTGATCAATTTATACGAAGTCGTGTCCAAGAAACAACTAGGACGCTACACAAAGAAACCAAAACTGCCCAACCAAATGTTGGAGAATGTTACCCTTGCTTTGAAAGCCATGGAGGAAGACGGCATAAATCTCCTGAGCATTGGTAAATATTGTTTTGATTCATAATTCTTGTTTCTTCTCTACTTCCTGTTGACCCTGGCCGATTTTAATGCCCATGTGAAGTTTATCAAAAAGCTGTCAAACACAGAGTGTAGAAATTCAAAACTTGTTATCATTTGATATTCAGAGGCCACAACTTTTCCATTCCTTATGTTCTCCGGACTTAAATCTTGATGGTGTTGAGTTTATGTTGAGACAGTGTCCTCAATATCAATGGATTATTTGAGTCGAATGGCTTCTTCCCGCCTCAGCCTGCAATCGAAAGTGCAAGTAAGGAGACACCACAAGGATAAATGGCCAGACGTTTGACAGCCGCAGTCGATTTGTTTATGATAGGTTTCTTTGTTAGGCCATCCGGGTTCATAGGTCAATATTCCTCAAGTTAGAAATGTTTCAGTGCTCTCAGGGGCCGTGCCAGCCCTGAAAAAGTGGGATGGAAGAGAGGTAAGAACTGATGACCAGCAGGTATATATACCTAACGATTTTTATATCGATTTTGCTAAGGAATGAATACTGAACCGACTTGACCTGAGGAAAAAGGGTGGAAATGTCCCCAGCCACCGCCCAGTGCACCGCACGGCACACCCGTATCAATCAATTCTAAGACATTTGCCCATGTTGGATATTTGCTTATAACGACGGAAGAAGGGTAAATCTAAAGTTCTGTCTCGCGGATTTTGCACGGGGGGGGGGGGGGTTCTCGGCTAAATTTCGGGTAGGGGTGTGCCGCCCACAGTTTCAAAATGGGACCGTTGGCTAGACCAATTTTTGTGAAAATGATACCCTTGGCTAGACTAATGTCTCCATTAAAAGTGCCCTGAAAGGGCGTTTCCTAGACAAAACTTGCCAAATTTTCGCATTCTCAGGACAGAAATTTTATTCAAATTTGGTTTTTTTGCAGAAATTACCGAACTTTTACAGTTCTTTGACCAAAATTGCCAAAAAGCATACCCTTGCCTAGACTAAACTCGACTAAAATTGCCAAAAAGTATGCCCTTGGCTAGACTAGAGGTCCTGAAAAGTATACCCTTGTGGGCGGCACATCCCCAGGTACCTTTACTATGGAAGAACCCCCCCCCCCGTGGGATTTTGTTTATTTGATTCAGGAGCTGAGGAGTGACTGCGTACATCTGAGCAACAAATATGCAAAAATTGTAATGCCCTCTGCTCGGTTTCTGAATCAAATAAACAAAATCCGCGAGACAGAACTTTAGATTTACCCTTCTTCTGTCGTAATAAGCACATACCTTCTCTTAAAAACCTCCCTTCGCCCGCACCAAACGAGAGTTTGCCGTACTGGTTTCAGGGCAAATTTGCGGCTTCGTTTGTTTTCAATTTCTGCTTGAGAGAATTTCTTTTGTCTACATTCGCTAATCGTTTTGAATTGAGGTGTGAACCAAAGCGATTGATGCTATTGTATTACAAAATCTGCCCTTGTTGCCCTACGCATTTCACCAAAAGCCAACCTCACCTATTCTGTCCCAATGGACCCAAGGGGTGAACTTGATCATTGAGTGATACCGGAGGTGCCACTCATATGTGTGGGTTATTGGGGCTATCCATCTGAAATTCCCCATATGTCTGTTTTTAAACTTAATTCTGGCAGATGGGTAGCTTTTTTAGAATTTCTATCATAACTAAAGAAATTTGAACCAACCTTGCATCCTCAATCAACAAAGTTCACTTCCTGATATCAAGATGGAATAGGAAATCTTGCTGATATTCATGCAAAAGGGTTCGGAATTCTTGGATATTCTTGCCATACAAATGGGTCGTTTTGTCATAGTCAAGATTCAGGTCCAGTCCGCCAGTCACCAGGGCCACCAGGAGGGGCAGGAGGGGCAATTTGCCCCTGGGCCTCAGGAATAGAAGATTTTTGACATTTTGACTGCAGGAAATGCTCTCAAATGCATTTTAAGCCAATCTAAAGGGTGCGATCCGAAAACATGTTTTGCTCGCTTCGCACGCAGGCCTCATTTCACTGTTTCGTCCCTGGGCCTGTAAAAGCTCTCGGGCTCGGCGGCCCTGCCAGTCACAGTCACAATGAAGTAACCCCCTCCTCTCGCCCCCCAGAGTCTTACTGTCGTTATATAAAGAAAGCACGAATTATTGGCTGCCAATGATGAAATGATTTAAAGCCCGACCCATTCAGTGTTCTTCGAACGTGTCCCCAGTAAGTGACTGTCAGATTTTTGCCATTTCATTCAGAATTTAGGGTTGGATAACACTTGCCCTTCGTGGAACCGCTTCAATGAGACGATTGAGACGATTAGAGTCTGCAGGGAGACCAGAAAAGGTGACGCCCATTATCTCCATGGTGGCGTGGATACATCATGTCTGGAATTTCAACTATTTTGCAATCCCCGTTAGCAAGAATAATTTCAAAGAAATAAATGAGGGATCAAGAGCCGCAATCTGCAATGTTTCTGCAAAATGAAGTGTTGGAGGTTTATGCAGAATTTTCACTCAAGCCAAACAATTTTAGACAAATTTGGGAAAGGAGCTTCTTGGGAAGCAGTCATTTTTAATCCAATTATTTTGTGGGGGTACAAAATTTTAAGAGCAATTCTTATGGGGTAAAAAACTATTTTACAGTAAATCTGCCGTTGGACTTTTCTGAAATCTTCAGTATTTTCAGAATTACAGTGTTTTTCCTCTTTTTCTTAACAATTCGAGAAAATTTTCGAAAAAAAACTCAACTATCGTAATTTCTAAAACTGTTGACGAAAGATCAAATAATTTTCAAGAAAACCATGGTTTATGGATGCCTGCAATATTGTATCAAGCAAAACCCTTACATTCTTCTGGTTTGTGACTTAGAAATTTGATGATGTTACATCATAAAATGAACTGAAATATGAAAAGGGCTGCAATGTCGAGAAATACTCAAGATTTCTGAAAAGTCCAACGGCAGAATCTTAGAAAAGTGGCTAAAGTTTCTTTCAAGTCATTCAGTGTAAAGAAATAGGTCATTGAATTTTACACCCGCCTTTTTACACCAATTTAAAGATTTGGAACCTGTGCTAGTGGAAAATCTTTGATAAATTCTGGAATTTGATATCAATATGGGCCTAGATAGAAAGGGGGAACTTTTACGGTAAGCATTTTTCAGCAACAAGAGGTGATCGTGAACAAAGCGAAAACGATAGGCCTGTCTTTCTTTACTAATCGCAACGAGAATGGAAGCTTTGATATTCCCGAGGCCTACCCTCAGCCTCAACACGCTGGCTGTATTCTCGTGGAAGTCTTTCTTTATCCATGTGTGCTAGAGAAACTCCCACCAGGGGGGGGGGGGCTCCCTATTAGTAAGCGTAGCGGGGTCAGACATTTGTTGGGTTTGTAAAACGTTGTCTAGTATACCTTTAGAAACGCTATTGGGTGCATAATCGGTATATTTTTGGGGATGATGATGAGAAAATTGACAAGGTGAGTGCCAGGCTGAGTTTTGCACCAAAATATTACAGGGAAGTTGCCGAAAATGCCAGAATACGTTTATTTTTCATGTACTATAAAGCCAGGAGTATAATTTTGGGGTCTAGAAATGTCCTTTAGTATATTTTTGGGTTGAGTATGTTTTGGGGTATAAAATGTCCTAAATTTAGTATATTTTTGGGTTTTTCAAAAATATACTATGTCTGACCCCCCTATCACATACTAATAGAAGTCCCCCCCTGGGCAGGAACTACAGTAGGATAGAGATGTTTCCTGGAAGCAAAGGTTTCTCCATCTTCTGTCTTCAAAAGGCAGGCAGATCATTTTGCTACTTTCATGTTGGTCTCCACATAAAAAATTTAATTTGGGAACGAGGTTCGCATCACTCCCTACAATTCCTGAATGTGGCTCGTTTCAGTTGGGAAAAACAAACTTGTGTCAGCCGGGAAAAGATCACATTTCAAATACAACCTTTAGAAAGCACCAGGTACTTTACACCGGTTCAATTTCAGATGTTTTGTGATTCATATTTCTGTTAAAAAAAAAGTTCATGAAAAATTTATTAGGATAAATTTGCTAACTAATTTCTATTGCTTATACCACCAGATATCAATTATTTATACATTAAACTATAAACGAAACAAAGATAAGAAGGAAAGCGACTGCCAGTTTGTTTGTAACTTTCACTACAATCTGTGTGACCACGTTTTTCGAAGCTAAACAGAGGAAGGAATGTACGGTAGTAGGTGCATTGTGTGGCACAGTTTTAAACTGTGCCACACAATGCACCTACTACCGTACATTCCTTTCTAATAGTGCCAAGATTTTCATATCAAACGTAAACGTATCTCAGAAATATCTCAGAACAATGCACACACACAGTTGCATCATGAAGATACCCTGAGCTGCACTCACTTAACTATGTTAACAACTAAATATGATAATAATAGCCAAGTCTCCATTCGGAGCAGTTGCCAGCCTACGAGTAGCCCCGTCATAAAACGGGTATAGGCGCAGGCTATGCAGTTGCTCGCGCAGTTGCCCAGGGGGGACACTTAGCACATATGCATACGGGGGTCAGTCCAAGAAATTTTCAGGCAACCCAAAAATATCACTTCAGCTCCATTGCAACCCAAAAATATCAGCTAATTTTATACATAGAAACCTGTGCATAAACATGCAATATCAAGAAACAATGCGAAAAGAAATCAGGATTGTCGCCAACGAACCCAGAAATACCAGTATAACTATGTTTGGTGTCAAGGAATATCATGAACATGGTTTCAGTTTTATTTGGACCCAAAAAATATCACTTTTGGCAATCTTCTAACCCAAAAATATCGGACTTACCTCCCCGTATGTCCATGTGCGGAGTGCCCCCCCTGGGCGCAGTTGAATGTGAAAAACACTGACTAACAACTGCATTCCTTACGATGTTTGTTGCTTACTATCAGTCCGTAGTATACTGAAGGCTGCACACAGCATGGGGGCAGGGGTAGCAGCAGTTGCCCCTTTAATGCTGTTTGTACTGAGTGGTGTGCCAAACTTTTGTACACTGCGCTAAAACGACGAGTAACCACTAATCTTTGTAACTTTTAGATAAGTTTCATAGGCAGTTAGATTTTTAACATTTCCTTGTTCTGACTCTGATCATGTGACCACAATAATACCATATTTGGAGAGTGGTCAACAGAAGATGTGGAAAACTTCCTTCGCTTTTGTATCATTTGTCCGATTGATTTCAAACATGCACCATCCGATTCCTTTTGACGATTGCTTTCTTTTGAAATGTATATATTTTCCTTTTTGCTGACATCGTAAAATTTAATATCTAAGATGTCATTCACGTTTATGACGTCATTGCTCCCACAATTAAGTTTAAGATATAGAGATTGCTGTCTCTTTTACTTCATCCTGTCAATTTACTGGGCCACATGCTTCCTGGAATTTGAAAGAAATTTGGAGAAAATCGGTTGAGCAGTTGTAAGTAGAAGTTTTCTTGTTAAGATGGTAAGATTTTTCCAATGTTCCGTTGTTTTTGGCTGCCTAGCAACGAATCACGTGAATAAATTGTCATTGTTATATTTGAAAAGCCAATTGTCAAAAGAACAATAGGAGTAAGTCTTATTATTACATCTCTTCTCTTGCAGTTTTGGAGAGAAAGAGAGGGCGAACCCCCCCCCTCCCCCCCAGAATAAAGTAAGAAAAAGATCGCCTGCTAAAAATAGGATTAAAGATCCTCGGATAGTAAGTAGCATTACCCCAACGTAACACATTGAATTCGGGGTATTTTTGACCATCTTGATAAAATCTTCCTCGTTTGCCTCCTGATAATTATAGAAGTTGTATACGACCAACGAAAAACGAATCAGACGATCGCAATCTCTTGCCTGCTTGCGAGAGCCTCTAATCATCTTTCTTGATATTTTACCCTGGTATGCTACTTCTGACGTTGATTCTTGTTGGAGCCTTGTCACAGGACTGAAATAGTTTGTTTTTGGCAAGGGAGGGCATGCCACACTGGGGACGATGGTTCAGAAAAATTTTGCACCACCTTTTGTCTCAAAACTGTTCGTTTTTCATGGCGCATCTCCACAGTTATTTTCTTCAATTTGGCAGAAAATTTTAACATTTGTCACTGATGATGTTTGTCCCTAAAACCGGTAGTTTTGACAAGTACTAAAGTGGTAACTGTAGCCATAAAAGTACAAGTGTCCCAGAACCGGTTGTCTTGCTAACAAAAATTCCATGCAGTGCGCAGCAAATCTAGGGTTCATCCTACAGGCATGATCATCGTCGTATTTATTGGAGTTCCAGGTCTTTCATCGTAAATTTGGTGAAAAAGATGGAACCGCTAATGTGAAAATTTGAGATACTGCTCTTTGGTGCTTGAGTTTGGCGGAAAAAGGTAGAACCAGCTTACAGATGAAGTCTACGATTTTGATTAGCTACGAGGAAAGAAATTGGTTTTTAAGACAAAGTGATTGAAGGGAGACTGATTTTTAAGATTTCACCGTTGTCCCAAAATCTGGTTGTTTGGAGCAGGACAGTCATATTGTGTAACAAAAGAACCAGTCCTTTTTCCAATTCTTTTGGTTAAACATAGGGTCAGTTATTTACAGTGCTTTCCCGCCCCTGTGTTGGTACTCGAAATTCTTGTGCGCCTTGGTTTCGGTTTCGAGCCAGTCAAGCCACAACGATAGTTGCCAAACAACGACATGGTTGTCTGATGACTTCACATTAGTGGCGGGCTATGGAATAAAAGTTATGTGACCGATACTCAAAACTAAGATGTTTATCTATCAGTCAAAGGCTAACTTAGACGAGAAAATTTTCTTTGGTAAAATCACACATCTTTAACCCTATCTGGACCGGGGGGGGGGCTAAAATAGCCCCCCTCCCAGTTTTGTCTGGGTAACTTTTTTTGATGATTCGTAGGCTATTTCTTTTTCGTGACTTTTCCTAACTATCTTTTTCACATCTTCTCTTCAAATTTCGTCATGATATCTTATTTATTTCTGGAAATACAATAATTTTTTGAGAGAGTAGTTTTAATTTGTGTTTGTTTTACGGTCAAACCCTTTATAACTTTAAACTAAGATAATTCTTGACAGAATCAAGATAATTCAATGAAATTTTCTGTGCAACCCTCAATTAGTAAGAGAATGTGGAAAATTCTCAATTTTTTGATTTTCTCATTGATGACGTAATTCGTGACGTCATATATCTAATGAATTTAGGTAATAAATATAAGATAACAAATTTCATTATTTTTTCAAAAAGTTATGTTTTTATAATAAATTGATGCTTTATCTGTTATTCAAACTTAAAACAAGAGAAATATTCCCTCTGAATAAGTTTCTACAGTCAAGGCAGTAAGTCTATCGTTTTTGACCAGAAACAAAGAAAATTGATGACGTCATCAAAATTACAACAATAACAGTAAAATTAATAAGATATTCGGACTTTTCACATCAAGTTACACTAGACAGCCAAGTTTCATCTTTCTAGCCCTTATCAATTTGGAGTTCTGAAGGGGGCTAATTTAGCCCCCCCCCCTCGGCCTGAGGATGCTCAGAAAAGCCCGGTCCAGATAGGGTTAAGACCCAACAATTAGAAAGATGCCTGTAAGGGGTTTGTATCGGAATCGAGAATTCCACGTTCCATTCTGGTCCACAATATATGAGGCATTGAAGTTTGAGATACAGGATTAGAATTTCGATAGAAGGTAAATTATGGATCAGAATGGAATGTGGAATTTTTGTTCCCAAACATGCCCTTTACAGCATTTTTCTAATTTCTGTTTCTATAAGATGAGTGATTTTACCAAACAAAATTTTCTCATCTAAATTAGCCTTGGACTGATAGATTAACATTTCAGTTTTGAATATTTGTCACATACTTGTTATTCCACTGCCCGCCAAACGCGTAAACTTTTTTTGACTCACCATGTATGCAGATATGGTTCACGGGGGGGGGGTTCTCGGCTAAATTTCGGGTAGGGGGGTGCCGCCCACAGTTTGAAAATGTAACCGTTGGCTAGACCAATTTTTGTGAAAATGATACCCTTGGCTAGACTAATTTTTCCTTCAGAAGTGCTCTGAATTGGCATTTTCTAGGCAAAACTTGCCAAATTTTCGCATTTTCTAGACCAAAATTTTTAAGAAGTTGGGTTTTTTTTACAAAAATTACCGAATTTTGACATCTCTTTGACCAAAATTCCCAAAAAGCATACCCTTGCCTAGACCTAACTCGACTAAAATTGCCAAAAAGTACACCCTTGGCTAGACTAGAAGTCCGAAAAAGTATACCCTCGCGGGCGGCACATCCCCAGGTACCTTTACTATGGAAGAACCCCCCCCCCCGTGATATGGTTGGTTCGAGCGATGTGAATTTAGCTTTAATCCATGACCAATTGTGCTCAAAATATGCCTCAAACTTTGGGAAATAGGCCACAAAGATGCCTAGTCTGTTAGTATTAGTGCTCAGAGAGCAGGGAGATTTATTTTTCTTGAAAGCTCAAATTTGCATCTTTCTCCAAGCGAGAGCTGTGGCGTTTTATTTAAGCAAATTTTTGAAGCTCACCGAAAACAAATATCCGTGATAAAATGAGAAAAGTTAGTTCATATTTTTTTAATACAGCATTATACCTATGGTATATGGTCAAAAACTAAACTAATAACAACGAGAAGAACTATAATTAGGGTTTAACATACCAACTGTTAACAGAAGAACAAAGCATATCATATTCTGTTTGCTTTACGTCACCAAAGCTTGTGCTTTGGACGTGGAGGTAGATTTGAGTCATTTACATCTTTGCTCTCAGAGCTGCAATCCAAACGAACAAGGGAGCTATGTTCATATTTTTTTTATCGAGGAACATTTTGAGAATTATTAGCTATTGATTAAAGGTAATTTTAACACCGCAAGAGCCAACAAAATCTATATGCAACCAGTATTTTCCAGTACTAGATCGTTTGGTTTCGAGGTTGGCATTCTTCAGATGAAATAAAACAAACTGTGTGAATAGAGACTTTGTTTTGAGGTTATGGATTCTCACGCGGATTCTTGCACTATCTTACTATACTGGGATGTGGTCGTTTTCAAAGATTAGATCCAGATAATTTTATTTGTGAACTAGTTTTAATCCATCATGTTTTTCCTGTGATTCATTAAAGAGTCATATGCAATGTTCTTCGAAATTGAACGACCTCACCAGCCTCAATAAATGGCAGATTACTTTAATTCTGTTACAGTTCCTTAAAAATTTAGAAAATCTTCAGAAACCTGAAAAATCTCTAAAAATCTCTAAAAATATTGAAAAACTCAACGATCTTCACCGATTCTTGGAAATTCCAAAGAAAATCTTAAGAATCGAGGGGCATTTCGCTCAGTCTAAAACTTGTATACGATTTGTTCCGAACGAAAGGCTTTTTGCGGATCTTTGATGGATGTTTGTAAAACGAAAGGATTTTTGCCAATGGCGGGCGGGATATTTGAGGAGTGAAGTAGTGATCATGAATGATGAAAATTGTCAGAAAATCTTTCGACAGTTCTGAATATTCCAGAGATCTTCAAAAACGCTTGAAAATCCTAAAGAAAATTTTAAAATCTTCGAAGGTGTTAGGAATCAGATCAAATTCCCCCCAAACAAATGATGAAAATTCTCAGAAAATCTTTCGACATTCGTATGAATATTCCCAAAATTATTTGAATCCTTAGTGTTTCAAAATCCTGAAAAATCTTGCAAAATCTCAAAGATCTTAAAAAATCTAGAAAAAATTCCAAATTTATTAGGAATCACAAACAATCTACAAGTGCCAATTCTTCGAAAATCTCAGAGAGAATTGCAAAAATCTTTGAAAAGTCTGAGCTAGTCTGAGATGTTTGAAATCCCAAGATATCGCACCCTGTTTCTGGAGCAGTTTGCCACACGGTCTGAAGCAACTAGGGATTATCAAGATTATGTGGAAAATTCAATGATAACTGAGCGTTGTCATATTAGTAGCCCAAATGTTCAGATAAATTCCCAGTCACAGAACTGCTGAGAACTCCACCCACTATTGTTGCCAAAGAGATTGACCGCAAAATGCGATCCCTTAAATGCGCGATTGTGCGTTCGTTTTGTGTTATTGTTTCGATGCAAAGTGTAGCATAGTATCGTGACTAAAAAGGTTAATGTTTTTGTTTTTTAAAAGAGACTGCAGAGGGATTCTTTGCAGATAAGGGCTAAACCTTTTTTAATTCATAACTTGGGTGTTAAAAATCAGGGGGTAGCTTCATATAAACCACATCGGATACCGACAAGGGCATTAGCTATAATGTATAGTGGAAGACATGATTTGATTACATGGAAAGCCCCCTGCAAGATTAGCACTGTTAATTGGTCATAGGTAACCTTTGTGAAGATTTAACCAATTGACAATCGATACATTCTTTCTAAACCCAATTGCAATTCTTGTTTTTCAGATAGCGAGCACATCGTAAATGGCAGTCTAAAGCTCATATTAGGATTGATTTGGCGCATGATTCTACACTATCAAATTGGCGCAATGACAGTTCGTATTCCTGTCAAGAAGCTCGTTCTCCTCTGGGTTCAAAACGTCATTCCGGACCAGGAAATAAGCAACCTAACTCGCGACTGGAACAACGGAATCGCTTTGTGCGCCCTTATCGAAGCATTGAGGCCAGGATCTTGTCCACAGTACTATGAGCTTCAACCTCAGGATAACGTTGAGAATTGCAGGCTTGGGATTAAATTGGCCCATGAACATTTGGGGATACCAGGAGTTATAACTGCTGAGCAAATGGCTGACGTGAGTATCGATGAGCAAAGTATGATGACATATCTATCATATTTCATCCAAGATGACAGCGTAGGCCAAGATCATGCTAAAGACTTGATTTCAACATGGTCAACAGAGATCACATTCAGTAACTTTAATACTGATTGGAATGATGGTATACGGTTGTGTACATTGGTTGAAACGATCAAGCCTGGCACGATACCTCACTGCAGAGAGCTGGACCCTAATAACAAGGTAGAAAACGTCACGCTTGGAATGACCAAAGCAGAAGATGAGCTGGGTGTAAAGCAGTTATTCAAACCTGAAGATATGACTAATCCAGAGATATCTGAGATCGCTGTGATGGCATATCTATTGCAGTTTAGAGCCGTCGCTACTCCTGTTGTTTCTAAGCCTACACCAATGCGCATTGTCAGCATAAAAGAAGAAGAGCGTGAGGAGGAGCCTGCCGTTGTCATAGAAGTAGTCGAGGAAACCGTCGAAGAGGAGGTTCATGTTGATACCGAGATTCTTGTGGAATCATTACCTGAGCCGGAACCAAAGGTCACCGCAGATATGTTCGTCATATCCGGAACAGGACTGACAGATCCGCAAATCGATATGAAGAATGAATTTTACATTCGCTGTGAAGAAGATTTCAATGAAGATCTGCTTGCAATCACTGTTACCGGACCTGGACTGAATGCTGGTGAGGATGACCGGATAATGCCGATCGAAACAGAGAAGACCAATAACCAGCTTGTAACATGCAGGTACCCCCTGGATACACCTGGATTGTACACAATTGATGTAACGTACGAGGGAGAGCATCTAAACCGAAGTCCCATCAGCATCAAAATCGTACAAGATCTGACCCGGGTTACAGTTTCAGGATCAGGACTTTCCGAAGTTTTCATCAATGAAGCAGCTGAAATACGGTTAGAAACCGGACTCGAAAATGCCCAGATTCATGCTTATTCAGTGTCGCCTTCAATGGAAGAGGCTCCTGCTCAAGTGCAAAGTCAAGGAGATGGAGTGTTTCTTATCAAATATGTACCAAAGCAGACTGGTTTGTATGGTCTTTACATGAATATCAATGGTGAGAATTTGCCTGGATGTCCATATGTTGCACGTGTTGTTGATGTTGATTCCGTTGTTGTCACCTCAAGTCAACAAAAGGATGGTAAGTTTTGTCTGTTTTTCTGTAGTTTTATTCTCTACTTTCTTCACGACAGAAGACATTGTTACATTTACATGGCCATAAAAACAACAAACTAAACTACTCTAATTACCATTCTTGTATTGCTGCCATACGTCATACAGAGGTAGCATGAATTTATTATTATTTTTATAGGTAGGTAGATAGGTAATCATATTTAACTTGGCTAGCCTGCGAAAGTCTGAGAGAGACTTATTTCCAGCAGGGGCCACAGATTTTTTACCATCAATCCGCCGCAGCTACCAGATTTCCCTCACATGGCTCTGGTCGACCCGGGCTAGAGTTACGGACAGCGACCAAACTGTCCAGTGTGGGATTCGAATCTCGGCCGTTCTGACCTTTGGTTCACGAGTCAGTCTCCTTAACCACTTGGCCACACGCGCTCTAAAAAATTGTGCGTGCTGTCTCCAGTGGGTTAAGGCACTCAACTACTTGCTATGTTTCATGCTTTATTATATATCGGGTTTGTCTCTCAGTTTTCCCCTTTTGGTTTGGATAAATTTCGTGGGTTGCGGTTAGAGACGCACGCCGTTGGGTGACTCCAAAGCGAGGTGAAACCGGCAACTATTTATTTCAATAGATTGCTGCGATTTTGTGTAAAGGTCTTTATGGTACGGAATATCATGAAATAAAAGTTTCTCATGCTGTCTTAAGCCGTGCTAAACCGTATTCCCTCAAAGTCAAGCATTTCCTTATAAAACCAAGAAATTATTCAAACTAAGCCCATAGATTTGTCTGATGCGGATTTAATCATGTGAAGAAGTTAATGTACTTAATTCATCAGCATGTTGATTTAATAGGGTAAACATCCTTAGTCGTTCTCTAACTTCATTTTTCTAATTGATATTAACAGTTTTGCCTTCCCCCATAATAGACTATTACGCTAAAGATGGTGGCGAGGAACTTTGTACCAAGATGCATTGCGTTCGAATTAGGAACCATTAACGAGTCTATAGGGATGCGGTTAAGAACGCAATGCAATCTAGTCGGTTTGGTAAGACAATTTAATTTTGCTTATGCCATGAATGTACTAAGTCCTTTTGTGCTTTCTCTTTGTCATTTTGTGCTTCTGTACGTTTGGCTCACGTTTGATGCAGGCCATCTATTGTGTGAATATGAATATCTGTGTAAGATATTTTATATAAAGGCCTGGTATCTAACGTGAAACAAATATCTTTGAATATATTTTTATCTTTAAGCCTAATTGTATAGACCATATTGAATCAGATTGATGCAAATTCGTTTCTGCTAGTATTGGGAAATGAGTTGTTGTTGTAGCGGTATCCGTTCAGTAAAAAAGTGAAACTACGACACATATATCGAGTCTAAGACTGCGTTCACATTATGTCTGAACATTCTGAAAAAAACGATGAAAAATGTTACCGATAAGACGACACATTTTTCACGGGCAGATTTGGAAAACAGTAGATTTCTAATAAAGTAACTTTTACCTGGCAATACTGAGTCACCTTCAGACATCCTTATTCTCTATGCGGTTTCAATCCTGTAAGAAGTTAATTTACTCATCAGATCAGCATTCACAAACCTTGATAATATTTTTGACACTGGCAGACACCAATATGGCTAGATCTAGAGAATTAGTATTTCCAAAACGTCCCCGGAACAGAAAAGACCTTTAAAAAGTGCGTCATTGATAGGTTGATGCGGTGAATATGAAGCGCCTTTGTGGCAGATTGCAAGGGAAAATTATAACAGAAAGAAATTTTTCTGTAAGGTGTGCTGGGGGTAGGGGGTAATCTCCTCACAAAATTTACTGGGGTGTCCTTTCAAAAATTATTTATGGTGCACTTGCAATGGTTCGAACAAGTTGCTACAGCTCGTTGGGATTTTCCAGTGTAGGCAACAATGATGGTCAATGTGTAAGGTCAACTAAAGGGGCGTCACCCTTAATAATGGTCGGGTTTTGAAACAAAGTCAATTTAAAAATAAGGAAATGTGCTAGGACTGAGCAAACCACAACAAGAATGTTTAGAAAGCCTGTCTCAAAGCTGACTTTGAATTCAACGCCTGTCCACTTGGTCATCTGAGTAAATTTTCATCTCGAACGCAAAGGTCTGGACGGCCTAACAGGATAGTCGTTTTTATCCCGTAATTTGTATTCATGTATAAACATTGTAAATATTTTGATTTTAATCTTTTTAGACATTGTTGGGATTGTATGAAGTTGGCCTTAATTAGCTGTAATTTAGCTATTTACTTTAATCTTATCGTAGCCTACTTAAAATATATCAATGATGATGATGATGATGATGATGAAAGAACACATGGAAACAAGGGACGAGAAGGCATAAGTCTACCTGTGTATAATACAATTTTTTGTGGAAGTCAGCATGGGTTCTTGTACACTGATTTACCACCAAGTTGATGGACGCGGGTGCTACCAATGTTTTGCATTTATCAGCAGCAATGGTCTGCGACAAGATACCTGTGGGACTCAAACAGGAATTGGAAATTAAGTGCTTTTGGGAGTAAAAATGATTGCTGTTAGATTCTATTAGTGTTTAATGCTCTGCTGTTTAACTTTCTTGGTATAATCTCGTTGGTAGGAATTAGGATTTTTTAAATGTTTTTACCTCAAATCTCATAAGCTTTATGTCTCATTCGTAGATGAAAAGGTCACCGTTGCCCCGGATGAGCCAGTTGTTTGGTCCATTGATGTCTCACGTTCTGGACCAGGAACAATCACAGCTGTGACATCTGGCCCACATAACTCCTCAACACCGACACAAATTGTCCAAAATGACAATGGAACCGTCACTATTACATTCAGTCCACCAACTGTTGGTATCTATCACACAGATGTGTTATGGAATAACAGAAAAGTCCATGGATGCCCACTCACCGTCTTCGTTAGCGATCCGACTAAATGTGTTGCCCATGGAGAAGGGCTTTACCAGGCTCGCTTGAACGAATCGGCTTGTTTTGAAGTGACAACCATTGGAGCTGGACCTGGTAAAGTCAATGCTCATGCCTTTTGTGGTGAGGAGGAGATTCCCATTGAGGTAATGAAATTAATAGACAGTAGACATAAAGTCTTTCTTTTTCCTGTAAGTCAAATCGAGTCGAATCAGATCGTGTGTAGTATTATCTAGCACACAGCCAAGATAGGGCTCGAATCTTTGCAAACTTTTAAAATTGAATGTGTAAAAATGTTGTTGCCTAATTCTTTCAGCTGAATAGATCGAAGGACACTTCAGGTCGTTTGTCATAATTCCAGATAGAGCATTGGCAGTATCATCATTATTCTTGGAATTACAGCGGTTTAAGCGTTTTGAAAGGATGTACGAGAGGAGGTATCAGAAGCTTTGCACAAAGTTTTTGTCGAAATTTCTTGATGCGAAAATTTTGGCCAGGGATTAACAAGCTTTGTTTTATGTGCAGTTTTGTATCCATAGTGTTGGTAATTTGATGTTAAAGTTGAAATATTGCAATGGATTTGACAAGTTAAGCCCTGAGCAATTTTCCCTGACAAATCTTTTGTAACATAGACTTTATTTGATATCAATAGAATTCAACAGTATAAACGCTTAGAATATCAAAAGTTGTCCGTAGTGAAAAGTGTTGGTGTTGAACCTGAATCTGTAACTCAGAAAGTAACCAAAGGCAGTCTATTTTGGAGAGACAAGTAAGTAGCCGAGTGCAGTGCTTCAAATGCTGTTCTGCCTCTAAAAGACTGACTTATGTTATGACTATTTTTCGCATTTTTTTCAATATCGTAAATTTCCCAAATTAAGGATTTTGATGAAACTGGCCTGCTTGATTTCTTCAAAGCGTCGTCAAAAACAGGAGATCGGTTTAAAGCCATTTCAGATCTTCAAAACAATGAGGAACATTTTTTAGCTCAGCCTAGGAATATTTTTAGGTACCTAGGGACTATGAACGTTCCCTGGAAACCTTCGACTGAGTTGCTTATTCCCAGGCCGCACTGAAGTACGCTCCTGACAGTTATGAAGATGTGACATTACTGTATACAGATCTCCTGTATCCGACGAATTTTTTAGGATTTCAGGCATGCCCTTTTCCTCAAAATCCTTAATGCGGGAAATTTACGGTACCGAAAACACACGTTTGAATCATTTCAGTCAGCTACTTACTTCTTTTTCTATAACAGATTGCGTTTGGTCACTTTTTTCTGGGTCACCCGGTATAAACAAACATAATGGCGGCCGTTTGCTGTTCGCATGTTCATTATGATTATTATTATCATAGATCACAAAGTCTGATGAAAATTCATACAACGGCCAGTATTACCCAGACTCATTACAGCCTCTTTCTGTACATGTTGACTACAATGGTACACCTATCCGAGGTAGCCCATACACTGTGAAAATCGGCAACCCAAGTAAATCTCGATTTGAAATTCTCGATACGAGGCCATTAAAAGTTGGTGCGGAGTACTCCTTGAACGTCGACTGTGATGAAGATGCTGGGCATGGTGATGTGACATGTGTTGTTAAAGGACCATGCGGTAACGAGTTGCCTGTTATGATCATCGATACAGGCGCACGTTCAAAACGTATTCATTTTAAACCAAAACATCCTGGAATGCATGAAGTGAATGTGTGCTTTGCAGGAGCACCGCTGGCTGGTAGTCCATACATGATAGAGGTATTGGGAGCTGTTGATCTAAGCAAAATAGTGGCAACTGGTGATGGCATTCATCAAGGTATGTATTTCACATGTGATATCACAAGACGTACCTGGTGTCCCAGAAAGTTTAAAAAATCGCCAAAATTCGATTATGAAAGCTACCAGGTGCGCCAAAATAAACTATTCATTCATAGACGTAGGAACCGAAGGGGGGCACTGGGGGCATGTTCCGTGCCCCCAAGATCTTGCAGTGAACAAAGAAGTGCCCCTTTATTTTTAGAAAATGCCCCTTTTTGTTAAGGAAAAAGTGCCCCCGAAGCGTCGTGCCCCGCAAGTTTGAGATGCTTCCTACGCCCCTGTATTCACTTTTCACAGGCCACGATAAATCGTACGTTTGACCTTTTTGAAGATTTATGAGTTAATCTTTAGCTAAGATTCTCAATCAGATGGTAGTATTTTTGGTAGGTACATTTTTTAGTCTTCTATTTACGGAGCTACAAGCGAGTTTCTTAAAATTGTCTGTTTCGAAAAACCACAGGTGGCGGAGAACCGTTCATTAAAACTTGCAGATTCAGTAAGACTTACAAATGTACTAAAATTTAATCATACCTGCCAGTTAACTGTGTTAAATTTCTCTTGAATCTCCTGTGAGTTACACAGACTTCTATGTGTATCCGTTAGGCCATACACTGTGTTGTCTCATTGCAGCTGTCTATCGAAAATAACTTAGGCCCATCCACCATTGCCAGGAGCTCGTACAGTGTTGCAATGGTTTCCATATCTAGTCATAAAATCTAGAGGGGGGGGGGGACTTCGTCCCAATTTTCAATGGAAATGTCCGTGAGTCGTAGTTTGAGTGTCCATCAATCAATCAATAGCGATAACTACGAATATGCAATCAGTCTAGTGGAAGCTTAGTAAGCAAAATGCAAATGCTCTGGAGTCATCAGTGCTTTTTGCAGTATGCTTCAAAACCAGGCATTACTAAAAAGAGCCGAATTCACAAATTTAGCAACAAGTCAAAAGATCAGCTATGTCTGAAAAATAATTTGGTCTTCTGTTAGACTTATTCCTTTTCGTTCCTTGTTTCCCAGCGTTCTTTGATTTGCTGATATCACTTGGTCAAAAGGGACTCCTAATATTATATGAAAAAGTGGGCCCAATTTTTCTAAATGGCCTAAACAAGTGGGAGTTCTCGTACACTCAACAAAATCACTTCAAAATCTGCTGGTCTAAAGAGCTTGAACATTGAAAAGCAAACTTGTAGTACAAAGAATGATGTTGTCTAAACCTACAAATCGCAAAGTGCGTACCTTTCAGGCAGTAATCTCCCTCTGTAGAGGCAGAATAGATCCATCGACGCTGCGAGAACTCTACAGGGTGTCTCAAAAAAATTGTTGGACGTTTGATTAAATATTGAAAAATAAGGACAACATGAACAGGCTCATGGAAAGATAACCCTGTTCCTAAGATTATGAAATAATTTTAGAGACTAAAATCGTGCAAATCGGTTGAAAATTCACTGAGTTACGAGCTCTCGAAGATAAGAAATATGCGATAGCTGAAACCAGAGACCCCCCAGATTACTTGTATTGCAAAACGCTCGAAGACGGAGGTAAGAGAAGCTTATCCAATGTCATACCTCTCGTTGATATCAGACCAAACCAAATACGACGTCTAAAGTAAATTATTTCTTGCGATCATTCTCAAAATTCCTTAACATTGCAAAGGTCCAAAAACAGTGGTTCAAAACAAAATCGGCGAGATACTGAATCTGGTTCCTCAAAGCATCCATATGCGTGACAGTTAGGTTATCGAATACCTGTTTGAATACCACTTGGTTCGCCCTGAAACAATTGAGAAATAACAGAAACGACGGCCTATGGGACTTTTACCAAAAATGCCATTTTGAGGCCTCTGGTTTCAGCTTTCGCACAAACTTGAACTTCAAAAACTTGTAACCCCATGAATTTTTATCGGATTTGCAAGATTCTTGTGTCAAAAATTAATTTAAAATCTCAGGACAAGGGTGACTTGACCAGAGATCCATTCAGCGTATCGTCATTTTTTAGTATTTAATCAAACGTCGAACTATTTTTTTGAGACACCCTGTAGGTCTCATCAACGGCATTTTGGTATGCAACAACAACAACTATCTGAATAGTTCCTCCTGATTGGTTGAAAGCTAAATTCTAGCAATTTGATCGATGAACGCGGAATCACTCTACGCAGGCCTAAATTGGGCCCACTTTTCCAGTGTAATGTTATGAGTCCCTATTGACCAAGTGATATCAGCAAGTCCAAGAATGCAGGGAAACAAGGGACGAAAAGGCATAAGTCTAGTCTTCGGTCTACTTGCCAAAAAAAGGAATTTGAAGATAGGCGAGATAATAAAATTTTGGTGATATTTCAAATAAGAGTCCATTTTCGGGACACCCGGTAGCTCGTAGCCACATCACTTGACTTCCAGATGACTTGCTCTGAAACAGTAGTAACTTGTATGTATTATATGTATTGTTTGGTTTTCTTATATGTGCAGCAGTGACTGTATAACAGCAGTGACTTATATGTATAACAGCAGTGACTTATATGTATTGTTTGGTTTTCTTTCTTGTTTTTCCTCTCCTTCCCTTCATATCTGTTTGTAGTTTTTATCTTTTTTGTTAAATGGCCGCAGGGTAGACACAGCATTGTGCTCCTTGCGGTATCGTTTTTAGTAGTGTAATAGAGTAGTTTTGTAAGTAGCGTAATTGGTAGAGTGACTTTGTAAGTAGTGTAGCTAGTAATGTGTGATGTAATGATTATTGATATATATATAAAAAAGCAGTAACTTGAGAGAAATTTCCAGTGCCTTTTTATTGGGTGGGGAGGAGGGGATGAATGATAGAAGGGGACACAACAGAAGGCCATTTTGATTTGGCAATGTCTAACGAATGACGATGTGAACCACCCGCTGTGTCGCAAAATTAACCGTTCTAAATTTTTTGACATAAAAAGCTCTTTTCAACCCATTGCAGCCAATTAAGATGTCTTCCTTAAACTGCATGGCACAAGTAATCATATGTCATGAATGCTTATCTGCCTACCTGCCCCAAAATTAAAACAAACAGTTTACGATTAAGCCGTGCTATAAACAGGAATTGTTTCGTTATTTTACTGAAAATATTTTGTTTACAATGTTAGTAAATCTCTTGCAATGTACATTAAGCGCTATTTATAAATAGGATCCCTTCGTAACAACCTCATTCAATCCACATTGAGTATTATTTCATACACGAAATCCCTATGTGGTTATGTTGTTTTTAACATGCTATTCGTGAAACACTGACCACAAAAGCATATTTACCGGTGCATAGATTCACTACCTCGACCCCCATCGATAAGCTTTCGTCAATAATGGATTTATTAATTAGTTTCATGCCATCATTAGCCTCTTGTTTACAACTTTTCTGCTTTCTACACACCACGTAAGTTTGTTGCAATTATTTTTATGAATTAAGGAATTACTACATTGATTAACTGATTGCAAAGCCAAATGTGTCAATGAAACGCTACAAACTTACATCTGTCATAAGAAATTGTTTATAAGAAACTCAACTCTCAGACCGCCAAGAAGTTAAGAAGCCCCAGTACTGGGAAGTATAATTTAAGAAACTCATGTTAGTCAGGGAAATCCTTAGCATATTTTTACTTCATTTGTTCTTGTTTCCTGGATATATTACTTAGAACGTGTGTGAATAATTTTGCAAAACATTTGAAATACACCAAAAACTTTCGTTTGGAAATGTTCACGAGGTAACAGAAAGTAAACATGAAGACTGCTATGATGTTAAGGGACTCCGAGTACTGAAAGTCTGATACTGGGAAGTATAATTTAAGAAACTCATGTTAGTCAGGGAAATCCTTAGCATATTTTTACTTCATTTGTTCTTGTTTCCTGGATATATTACTTAGAACGTGTGTGAATAATTTTGCAAAACATTTGAAATACACCAAAAACTTTTGTTTGGAAATGTTCACGAGGTAACAGAAAGTAAACATGAAGACTGCTATGATGTTAAGGGACTCCGAGTACTGAAAGTCTGATAATGTTAGGAAACTATTAGTACTGGTTGAGTTTCTTCTTTTTCGTGTGAAAAAGATGTTTATAACAGAAAGGCGTTTGGTAAATGTTTGCTGATATCGATGTCATTGCAGTCATATTGCAGTCGTGCTATACATGAATCAATTTGTTTGTTTTGCTTCATGTTATTAGAAAGTTCTCTCCTAGTGATTTTGCCTTGTGTAGATTTGCATTAAGATGAGTGCCATATTGTCACGGGGGTCTTCCATAGTAAAGGTACCTGGGGATGTGCCGCCCGCAAGGGTATACTTTTTGGGACCTCTAGTCTAGCCAAGGCTACACTTGTTTGCAATTTTAGTCGAATTTAGTCCAGGCAAGGGTATGCTTTTTGCCAATTTTGGTCGAATTTAGTCAAGGCAAGGGTATGCTTTTTGTTTCCCAGAGATTTGCTTGGCAAACAAACTATTTGTCAGTTATTTAGCGTAGTCGTGAACATCTATTTGGTGAAAACGTTTGCTTTTCAGAAGAAAAAATGTTATTGAAACTTTTCAGAATCACTTCCAACTAACTTTATTGATTAATTTATACGTCAAGCAATGTTTTTGAAATGATGATTGGGGAAAACTAATCAATCAATATCTTTGTGATGATATCTTTACAATGTTAAAGGGTCTGTTTCATCCAGCATGCTTTGCACGTGTCATCTCTTGGTTTGCCTTTGTTGTCGCCATTTTCATGGGCCCACGAAAATGGCGACAAACAAAGGCCAGGTGAGAGACGACACGTGCAAAGCATGCTGGATGAAACAGAACCTGTAACTTTGTATGTTCTGTTTGAATCGCAGCTCCAGTCAATGAAATAGCCACAGCGTATGTTGATTGCCAAGAAGCAGGAAAAGGAGAACTAACTGCAGCAGTATCTGGAATAGGAAATGATGTTTTGGCGCCAGTAGCAGTCAGAGACAACGGAAATGATACCTATGATGTTACTTATTCTGTACCAAATACTGGCACATACGAATTGACAATACAGTATGATGGTGGACATATCCAGGGGAGTCCTTTCACGATTAACGGATACAGTAAAGCATATCCAGAAGAAGTTGGTAAGTTCTGTTCTGTCCACACGATATAGTCCCAGTTATCGCAACTTCAACAACAACAGCTACAACAACAACAGCAACAACAACGCTAACAATAACAACAACAACATTTTTTATTTTGCTCGAACTGGTTTGAGCGTCCATAGGTCTATCAATAGCGATAACTACGAACATGCAATCAGTCTAGTCCAGTTCTATCTTTTGAGGTAGTTGTATATAGGCGAAAACAGCTAACTTTTAGTTCCTTGTGTGCACCTAAGAAATTTCAAAGCAGAGAATTCTCCCTACTTAGGCTGGACTTTACTACTTCTACCACGAAGGCAACTTTTACAAGGAATTCCACGTCCGTATGTGATTATGCTAGGCCCTAGGGGAAAGAGTTGCTGCGGTAGGGGTCAAACAACAGTCATTCACATGGGACGCACAAGTGAATTCCACTTCATTACTTGTCACCTAAAGCAAACCTCTCGCCCTGGGAGCTAATTCCATAAGAAAACTGTCCGATTCAAAACGACGGGCAAAACGAGGTTTCGAGTTATATTCTTTGAATTGTTTTAAAAGATAAACCCATCCCATAAGATTTTACTATTTCGTACTTTTTCCCATTACTTCTTCGCGCTTTAGTTGCGAAATAACGTTAGCAGATAAGCGACTTAGATGAGTAACGAACGAGTCGCTTTCGCTAATGTTATTTCGCATCCAAGGCGCGAAGAAGTGATGGGAAAAAATACGATGCACAATTCATAGCATCATAATCTTATTTTTCATCATCAAAAGTATGAATCTTGGAATTGTCCTTTATTGTTTAAAAATGTATTATCAGAAATCCATGAAGTCGAGAATAATATGTTTGAATAATGATGAATGCCTTATCTAAGCCACCGGCCAATTTTGTATTTCAACAGTTTCATAATAAGCTGACATCGGTGAATTATTTAACGACGATGGGGAAGTGTTTCTTTAAACCCTTTATTCGAGAACTACACAACTAAAAACATAGCACTGTGTTTCACAATTAAAGCCTGCTTTCTAGCAGCTTGCATGCGTATAGAGTGACCAGTATCAGCTAAAAGCAGTTCAATGCAATATTTCAGGCGTTTCTGACACAGGATTACTATTTGTCACTGAAGAAATAGCCTTTAAAGATATGGACATTTATCAAGTTGTTGATAAGAATGGATACTTCAGTACGTGATCATCTTAGTGTGTGGTTTATTCAATATTCAGTTTTTCAGAATGTGATTTTCAATTTTTCCCAACATTGTTATAGTAACGAAATGCGCGTTCGAACCTTGCCTTAAGAGGCTATATGTCGATTATAAGCAGAAGTCGACTGATCTTTCGTATTTGTCTCCACAGTATTATCTGGAGCTGTCTTGAAGGAACGAACTACAGGCAAACCAATCATGCTTACATGTGCCAGTTTCATTGGTGAATTACCAATTTAAACACCGTCGGTTGCTAGTGTCTTGGAGCCAATATGTAATGATTATAAAAGAACTCTGCTAATTCTTAATTTATTTCTCTATAGTATTATCAGGAGCTGGCTTAAAAGAAGGAACTGCAGGTCAACCAGTCATGTTTACACTTGACGGGCGAAAAGCTGGAGAAGGACAGCTAACTTGCAAATGTTTGTCACCACATGGCAAGGATACATATGTTCTTATTTCGGATAACAAAGATGGTACCTTCACAGTTGATTTGAATGCAAAGGAACCAGGAGTACATACTGTTGAGTTGGAATGGGATGGTAAACCAGTTCCGGGAAGTCCATTCATGGTGCGAATCATGCAAGCTCCGGATGCAGGAAAAGTTAAAGTTCATGGACCCGGATTGAAGAGTGGATTGCTAGGTTTGTTGTCACATTTTATTATGTAACAACTCTCTTATCGTTGTGATTGTTAAATCTATTCTGCCTTGGATAAATGCAATCCATGGTTCCCTTAAGGGGAGCCCCCATCAATGCACCTGTTTCACGATTGATGTAGGCCTAAGCATCTGTAAGTGCGCCTGAATCAGCTGCAATTTTTGCTGTTTTCTTTTACCTGTAGTGTAAATGAAGTAACGAGGATGACGACAACAACTGCAAATTAATCAGGATGACGACGACGACTACGATGATGATGATGATGATCATGATGATGATGGTGGTGGTGGTGGTGGTGGTGGTGGTGGTGGTGGTGGTGGTGGTGGTGGTGGTGGTGGTGGTGGTGGTGATGATGATGATGATGATGATGATGATGATGATGATGATGATGATAATGATGATGATGATGATGATGGTGATGATGGTGATGGTTTTGATAATTATGATGATTATGATGAGAATGATGATTATAAAATATGATTATGATGATGGTGATGATGATGATGACGACGATGATTATGTCAGGCAAGATGTGGGATAAAACTACTGATGCAAAACACTTCAAATGTTTTTGTTCGCGGTCTTTTTCACGTTACATCTTATGTGAGACGGACAGTAACCTTTTTCATTTTCATTCTCTTTTTCAATGACTTGATGTCCATGTTTCCGTTGACATCGTATCGTGCATCATGCAAAATAGCAATCCAAATCTATTTCTATATATGCTGTCATGAGGCATCAACTTAAGACAATAAGGAAATGAATTGTGAAGAGACGGTAACATTTATAAATCGATGCAAAATAATGAGATATTGCAGTCATCCAGCTGATGGTATTAACTCTAACAAGATGAAGCTTTCTCCTTTTAAACGCAGAGCAAGTCGGTTTCAGACTTGATTTAACAAGTACAAATGTACAGCCAGTAGTATTTCAAAAATCTAATTTGGATTGTCTTTTTTAATTCGAATGTTGCATTTCGCTGTTTTCAAAATAGCCTACAAAATATGCATCGGCTTCTGTGGTTACCAAAACCTTGCAAAACTGACAAAGAAGCATGGGACCATATTCCACAAATTTGATTTCCGTCTCTATTGCATTTTTTAATGAAGGTACTTTGTTTCACAAGTTTTGTTTCGAGCATTGCATGTCAATGTGTGCTCAAAAAACGTCTAATTGAATCAGCTTTTTGGTTGCCAAAACCGAAAGAAATGATCATAGTGGCAAACAGAGGATGCAACGGAGTATTTCACAAATTTTCTATTCGGTTGTCGTTATGAATGATAATGTTGCATTCTGGAGTCCTCAAAATAGAAACCAAGTGCACTAGCTTTCCTAACTTGTGGTTGCCAAAGCCCCATGAAGAGAAGAAGATAGTAAGACTACGTTCAAACGATGCCGGCACATTTTGGAAATGGTAAACATTGTGACGGTGTCAGCAAAATTTGAGTTTGCGCTCACACGATGCCGGAACAGTTTGAGAACAATAGTTAATTTGACAGTAAAAAAGTCGTTGCAAGACTTTCATGCCAAAGAAATGTACCTACAGTCTAAGAATAATTCAGTCTCGTTCCAAAAGCGTCGAAAACTTTCCGTTTTTATCATTTTCGAGCGTTCACACGATACCGTTTCCAAGATGTGCCTGTTAGAGCTCCGTTTTTAAAATCCACCGTTTTCGAAATCTGCCGGCTAAAAAATGTGCTGTTTTCGTTTGAAAGGAAGGCCTATCCGTCGCATTTTTCACCGTTTTCAAAATGTGCCGGCATCGTGTAAACGCAGTCTAAGCTTAAAGATTTGAAAATATCCTTGAGTGTCATTTTCAGAAATTTGATCTCTATTGCCTTTTTCAATTTGCCCTTTAAATTGTGGTGTTTTAGAAATAACATCTTCATAAATGCATCAGTTGTTGCGTCAAATTTGCACCCATATTTGTCAAAATTGTTGAAAAGTTTTGAGTACTATTACGCATGTCGTTATCAAAGGATAGGTCTACAATCTTGGACAAAAGTCGTAGAGACACATACGCTTTGTGTATTGAAAAACCTCTGCTGCTTACCAGATTATTACCATGTACTGCTAATGACCCCCTCCCCCCCCATTTCAATGTTGATTTGATTGCAGAAGACATAGTTGTGAATTCATCTGCAGCTTTTTTATCATCTTCCAACATTGCATTGGAGGGAAGGAGGGCTTTAACTCTAAATTTCTCTATGACAGCAAAGTGTCTCAACACTTTTGTCTAAGATTGTAGGCGCTTATGACATTAAATATCAGCTGTCCTGTTGATGGCTGTCGACTACTTTCTGAAATTTACGGTTTTTCTGCTGCAACTTACAAATAAAGTGCGAGTTTCACAAAAAGGCAAGCCTTTTAAATGAGAGTCCAGAAAACGCTCTTTGTGTGAATCTAGTTTCATTTCACAACCTAGGAATCCTACCAATTCTCTTCCAGTTTCTTAGCTTATTTGCTGTTATTTTTTTAGCTGACTACGAAGGCAAATTTACCGTTGAGACAAAAGGAGCTGGACCTGGAACACTAAAAGTCCGTATTCATGGTCCAAAAGGGGCGTTTAAAGTACAGATGTTCCGAGAGAGCGAGAAAGACCGGCGAATTGGGGTCCTCTATAGTCCTCGAGAGCCTGGGCAGTACACAGTGAATGTCATGTGGTCAGACGAGCCTGCAGATGGCAGTCCGTTCCAAGTTTGCCTCGCGGATAATAAACAACAACTGGCAAGAATGCTCGAAGAAGCTCAAAGACTTCACGTAAATGGGGTTGAAGATAAGAGGGTTTAATTGATTGTTTTTTCATTAATTTCAGAATTCAAATATGCAATTTTGGTTTTAATGCCAACGTCATTCATTTATTTTGAGCATAGGCGACGAATCTTTGCAACAATTTAGATTATATGTGTGAAATGTTATCGCCCTATTCTTTTTCAGTTGAGCTGATCGAAGGGAACTTTACGTAAATCCACGAGAGAGCATTTTTCATATCATGATTATTCTTGGAATTACAGTGCTTTGAGTTTTATGAAAGGATGTACGAGAGGGGGTATCTGAAACTTTGCCAGACGTTACCTAGATTGACTGAAGAAGCTTTATATTATTTATACAAGAAATACTCAGTTTTGTAGACTGATTAAAATTCGTCGCAAATTTCGCTCATATTTCAATATTTTGATGTTAACCTTTTGAGTGAGCAACTCATTTCAATAGATGAGTACGTAAGATAATTCAGTTCAATAGATAAGTAGGTAAAAAGTTTACGTAATTGCGAGCGAGAACTATAGGACGAATTGTAATGGATCTGTCAGTTTTGCAAGGTCTACAAGATGGTAGCAAGCAAAAGTCTGTGGCTGTTATGGTTTATGATGTAGAAGCTTGATAGCGTCACAATTTCAAAATTAGCTGACATTTTGAAAGGATGCTAAAAAAATAATGACGACATCAGAAATTCTCTCTCTGGGATTATTGGAAATTGCGTACAGTGTCCAAAAAACAAGTTGAAAGAATGCGTCAGTAATGTTTTGCATGATCGATTTTAAAGTTTTGCGATGATTCGACGCCTACGCTATTTACTGATGAACCCCCTGCCAATTTGTTGTGCATTTACTTCGTTTTACTAAGGTTTTGGTCACATCATTTTAACTGGACATCCATGTGGGAGCTTTACTTGGGACATACAAACAAATTGTAGACTAGAACATGCTGGTTTGGCACAAAAAGTTCAGGCAAAATGCGAAACTACGATACGTATTCGATAAGTGTTTTAACACCATTTTCAAGCACTTTCAACCAAGAAGTTCTCTTAAAGTCGAATTTACCTTTATTTTCAGTGCGCATAAAAACACGAGAAGAATATAATCACGTAAATATTTTGGTCTTTTAGCTTTAACTAGAAATTGAGCCATGCCAATCCCCCAAGCATAGGCATTGGAGAAAGGGGGCTGGGGGGGGGCTGCAGCCTTCCTAACTTTAGAAAAATTTGCAAAAAGCAGCCATAATCGGACAGAAAGTTGCCCTAAAGTCGGGAAAAATTTTCTCAAACAATGGATCTTTTATCTGTCAGCTCTCCTAAATTTCATTTTCCCCCACGCTTATGCCGCCAAGTACTCTTGATGCTGTGATTTTCGAAAGCGGGAAATTTGTTCTGGCTCACCTACCCTGGGTACCAAACTCTCCCAAAAAAGAAATCTCAATTTCTTTTTTGGGAGAGTCTGGTACCCAGGGTATGGCTCACCCAGTATTACCAAATTTTTTTCCGTGAAGTTGCTTAACATTGGCAGGTCGACAGTAATTGATTAGTGTTTGTGACCGAGGCTGTTCGTTGTAAAGATCTTGCAGTAGTAGCAAAAGAATTGTTAATTCGCAGCTTTACTTTACGCACGACATTGTTGTGGGAACCATCTTTATTTACATTGTAGCGTATTTCATTTTGTAATTAACAACGTAGATCATATCTTGATAATGTAGCTAGAACTTGTAGTGTATTTCTTTTGGTGAAGAGCCATGTTGGATGCTTCACCGGATCGGCGAAGCTGCCAGCCAAATCATATCTGATCTTCTCAATGAAAACTTGCAAAGCTTCATGCAAACTGAACTTTCCCGAACAAACCTTACGGCACGGGGCTTGAATAGCGTTTTTTGTCGTCATTTTCTTGAACGTTTTCTCCATCTGGATTCAGCATTTTTCAGCATTGAAAATCCTGTTTTCACAAATGAACACATTTCTCTTTTGTAACGTTTTCCCTTGACTCTCTAGCCATCATTATTCCTCCAGCTCCCGCCCCCAATGTATTATGTATTGACAAACTCCATAAATTTTTTTGGCCTGCTGTTCAGACATGATACAAGCGAGGCGAAACGAGATCCCCTCCCTTCATTAAGAAGTTGGATTTCTTTACAATATACAGCTAATAGGCTCAGTCAGAACAGTGTACCCATGGTTTACTCTAAGAATACTTCACCCTGGTGTTACATAGTTTCATCACCCTGTTTTTCGGGGTTGTTTGGCAAACGTCTGTCCCATTGAAAAGTGGGTGTACTCGTAGGCCAGCAAACATCATGTTGGATACGTGCTACTGCTGTGGTCAGCATCGGCAAACATTTTGGCGATTTTCACGATGCAGAATGGCCTTTACCCAGATAAGAAATAATCAAAAATTTCGAACTTAATATTACGCTGTACAAAATTTTTGTAATGCATGTAAAAGTCCAATGCATTTTAACTTTTCCTTTGTTGAATTTGAATTTTATCAATGGTATATGCGTTTTAGCAGCCGATGTTTTTTCATTCTATCTTGTCAAAGATCTTCACGACTTTCAGATGAAAAAACGATAGAAAGCAAAGACCGAAAACCCCCGTAGAAGAGCCTTCTAGCCTAAGAACATTTTCACAAAATACCGAAACGATGAAAATTTTTTAGCTTGCGTTCACTTGATACTGGCACAACAAGAAAACGATGAAAGATTCTACGGTAGCGAACTCTATTGCAGTCTTCCATGGGCAATAATGCATCGTGTTTGTAGCTTGGAAATTAAAGTTGTTACCTCGATATTACCATAGTTTTTCTGTTGTTTTCCCTTTGGCCCAAGCCTTACCAGTCATAGAAATATTCAAATGGCCCCTGCGCGTCTGGACTGTTGGCTCCTACGCAGCGTTCATCCTCATTTCAAAACTGTAAGAGGAAGTTTGAAACAAGGATGAACGCTGTGTAGGAACTGACTGTTCAGATGCGCAGGAGCCATCTGAATTTTATTCCTGGCACTGGTTAGGCTTCAGCCGAAGAGAAATCAACAAAGTAAAACAGTAATATCATGGTAATGGTAATAAACATTAATCGTTTAGCTACAAACAGGGTGCACTATTGCCCATGAATTTTCCGAGAATTCGATGCCAAAGATCTGTACGTTCACGTAAAGAATCGTTCTTCCTCGTTTTCAGGAGTCAACAAATGTTCATTCGGGGTTCATTCCTTTCGTTATCAAGTGTCCCCACGATGCCGTTTTTAAAACGTGTCGGTTTGAATTCCGTTTTCGAAATTTTGATCTAATTGGGAATGGGAGGCATACTCTTGGAGGCAAATTATGGTCGTAACAAAGGTTGTAACAAAATAAAATCCAAAAGGTTCGTGGCAGGCGTCCAGATTCTAGTGCCCTGGGTACCAGACTCGCTAAAAAGAAAATTGAGAGAGTCTGGTACCCAGGTTGACTTGCTCCAAGTCTATTTCGTCAAGACCCGTTCACTGTTCGTCGTTCACTGTTTCATATAATAATATAATAATAACAACCTACTTCTCCATTTCGGAGCAGTTATCAGTTAAACGTAACGGTAACACAGGCGTTTGTTTGTTTGTTTTTTTAGTTGGGAGAAAGTATGTGTTTTCTTTTTTCCTATTTATGACAAAAATGTCTTCACTTTTTCAAAGATCTTCCCGAGTTTTGCTGGGTCAGTTTTCAGTAAATTTTTTGAGTTCAAAGGTTTTTCTTTAAAATTTTGGCAATGAAATAAATGTTCAATGTTTTCTTCTTGAGCTCCACACCTTCTGCACAGGGTATCTTCATGTTTTCCTTTATAGTTAGCTTTTAAGTCAGTCATGTTTAGTTTTAACAATAATAGGTTTGCTGCGTCTTTATGAGTAATGTATTCTTTTTTTCCAAAGCAGTTATCTTTTATTAATCTTAATTTCGTTTTGTTGCATTCTTTCATATCTCTTTGTATCAATGAAGTTATTCTATTTATTATCATATTTTTCCATTCTTTGCTTGTCAGCTTCCCTATTTGTTTTTCTGAGATATTTATGTTTAGTTCTTTTAAATCATTTTTTATTTCTGAGTTCCAGCAGTTATTTAAATTTAGACGTTTCTGTTCTTTGTAAACCTTTTTTGTTAGTCGACTGTCTTTCATTTTTATCATCTTTCTAAGGTATACAAGTCTTTTCATTTTTATCCTATATGTAATTGGCATAAGACCACATTCATATGTTATACCTTGATATGGTGTTGTACTTGGTATGGAATTAGTTTTTGTTACTGCATCTTTTTGCATTTTCTCTAATGTTTTTAATTGTTGCTTTGATATATTTGTCCATGTTTCACATCCATATAATATTTTGGGGATTAGTATAGTTTCAATAAGCTTCAGAGTGATCTCTATTTTTTGTTTTTTGAAAGCTGGCTGATCAACAAGAAATTTAATTTCATTAGTGATAGCCATTGCTGCTTTCTTTTTGTTTGATATATTATCACCTAATGTTCCTGTGCTATTTTTCATGTCTCCAAGATATTTGTAACTTTCTACCTCTTTAACTATGGAGTTATTTAATTTCAGTTCACTTGATTGATTATATCTTTTGAGCTTATTGAATTTCATTGTCAAACATTCACTTTTATCCATGTTAAAATTAAGTAAGTTTTGTTTCTGATATGTTTCAAGAATATTTAACATTTCTTGCATCTTGTTAGTTGAAATTGAAGCAATCATGATATCATCTTGATATAGTAATGGTGGAATCAAGATGTTTCCATACCTTATTCCTAAGTTTTCGTCATATATTGGCTTTACTCCTTTATCAATGTGGTTGGCACATATCGGTGCAGCTAGAATTGTACCCTGTTTTAGATTTTCTCCTATTCCTATATGTTTTGTTGTTCCATTTGGGGAATCAATTCTTATGGAGCTTTCTTTGTTAAGTTCATATATACTTTTTAAGCATTTTCCTTTTACTCCACTTCTGTATAGGTCTATCAAACATGATTTTAAATGTAGTTTATCAAACGCTTTTTCCAAATCAAGAAACATGAATTTAATATTACATTTTATATATTTGTGATAATCAATGATAGCCTGAACAACGAATAAGTGGTCAAGTGTTGATCTATCTTTTCTTCCACCAGCAGCTGCTTCAGAAAAACTATTATCTATGTTAGTACTCTGTCTATTTAAAATCATTTTTTCAAATATCTTACTGATACTAGATGTGAGAAATATTCCACGCCAATTCTTTAGTAGTCTTCTGTTTCCTTTCTTTTTGTAAAGTGTTTTAACAATTATTTTCTTCCATTTTTTTGGAATTATCCCATTCTCAAATGAAATGTTAAATATTGTTAGCATGAAATCTAAACCCTTTCATGCAGACCCATTACAGATGACGAAATAGACTTGGGGCGAGTCTAGTACCCAGGTGCCCAGGGTAAGATTCTAGGTATCCTGCCGCAATCTTTCGGTGCGGCTGCGAAAATGCGAACGGCGCTCCCTGGTGCGAATGTGCGAACCTATTTTTAGTTTTTCGCATTGCACCTATGCAATAACTGGAACGCTAATTTCCATCGGAATCACATGTTCGGGATACTGCGAATTCTCCCTTTTGTATTTCAGAAAGGAAATGACGTTAACTCTGATTGGCTCGCTGATCAATGGGACGAGCGAAGCGTTTTTGGGCATGCGCAATTTCACAAAGGAAGGATTAAGGGCGATGACCCTGAGATTGATACTGCGCAGACTCCAAAGCTCTTCGATCGGCGTCTGGCTCTTTTGGGGAAAACCCGAAAGACTTTCACTGATAGTATCCCGAACAATTGCGCAGGAAGATATTTTGGGGAGTGCAGTACAAAGTTTGCAGGAGCAGGGAACAGGAAATCATCCACGAAATGTCATTTCGTTTGTCTTACCAAACAGCTGTTTAGAAATAGATTTTGCATTTGCGATGCAAAACAAGTAAACAAGGCATCTCTCAGCCAAGTAATATTCTGTTCTTTTGGGACAGAAGTGAATGACAGAAGTTACAGGTCTCTTGTCTCCAAGTTCAGCCATCAAAAACAGTTTGCTGATACTTGGCATAGACATCCCTTTCCCGATACATAGAGCCCTCAGCCAGCCCCCATTGAAGATTCCATGAGACACTGTGGTCTGGGTTTTTGATACAGCACGTTTCTGAGATGTCAAAAGTTTATTCTCGGAATGCCACATTCAGGCCCCGTTTACACGAGATCGGATCCAAATGGATCCGTACCCAAACTGTAACGGATAGGCCTTGCGTTTACACGGGACTCGACGGATCCGAACCCATTTGGATCTGCTATCCGTACCCAAACGGGATCACTTTCGAAAGTGATCCCGTTTGGATCCGATCCCAAGAAGGTCTCGTGTAAACGGGTGGGATCGGATCCAAACTGGTACGGATAGGAAGTTACACTATTAAACTGAAAATCCTTTGTTGACATTTCAAAGAGGGGAATCAGAGATGTAACAGAGTCTATAAGAGTGCAAAATTTCAAAGGATCGGACTAAAATAAGAGACAACGTTTACTAGAGCGCTGCTAAGAGTTCATAAAATCTAAATGGATCCGATCCCGTGTAAACGCCAACAGTTCTGGATCCGATCCCGTGTAAACGCCCCTCAAAAAGTGGATCGGATCCAAATGGATCCGATTCCATTTGGATCCGATCCCGTGTAAACGGGGCCTCAGACAAGGACAACCAAAGATGGCCGGACGGTCAGTCGGTACAAGTTCGTAAGAACCCTCGCAATTTTGTAACATCTGATGATTTAAGCTATCAAGAACTTGGTAAGTTTGACATTTGATTGTTTTTATACTTTCTGCACATCTCTTTGGAGGGTTTGAGAATGCAGGTTTCCGAAAGGAGGAGTTGCAATGCCGGAAGACAAATAGGCCCAGGCCTTGCGACGAGCCTGTGCCTGCAAGGCTAATTTAGGCCCATTCGAATAATTTGTTATCATGTGAGTCAGGCTGGGTTTTGACCAGTAAAATATATTAGATCTTTGCCACATAAGGTTCTTGCATCTGTCTAGTTAACAGGCTTCAAATAATCCATGCCTATTCAATTCATTTTATGGGTTAAAATTTTGAGGGGGCTGAAATGTGTGACCTCATTTACTGTCCAACCTGGGTGCATTCCGAGGCCTTTCCGCCGGAGAAATCCGGCGGAGAGCCATCTTTCGATTTCCTCACGCCAAGGTTTTTGGCGGAGAAATCTCGTTCATTGTGCTCTGGCGGCAGTTGGTGTGGTGCAAGTGACCATAAATTCAGTAAATATGATGGAATGGAGACAGTAGTTTTCTTCACTGTTTTTTCTCCGTTCTGTTTTTGGGGTTATCACCCGAATCTATTATTACCCAGTGTTCTTTCTCCGACGTTTCTAAAACACGGAACAAGCGGAACAAGCCAGTAACAAGCGGAACGAGCAAGGAACAGGTCAGTAACAAGCGGAACAACCAAGGAACAAGCCAGTAACAAGTGGAACAAGCCAGGAACAGGCCAGTAACGCATTGAACACAGCGTGGAATCAGCATGAGTACATGGCTGAACCTCACGAGATACCGTTAACATTGCCGCAAGGGCCGTCAATTCCAACGGAAATTTCCAAAAATTGTTGCAGTGTGAAATGAACAAGTAACCGTATCTTTTTGTTGCAAGAAACTGGTTAAGAGAAACACATCGCCATAATGCTAAGAAACTCTAGCACTGGGAAAAATATAACGTAAAGCCTGATTTCCACTCAGGAAATTCTCTTTTTAAAGACAAATGACGGATATATAGCGGCAAGTTTAAAAATAGAGCGCCTACCATCATTTGTTTTGATGTAATCTCTGGAGATCATCAAATACAATAATGGAATACAATAGACTATATCTAGATTTCTTAGGGCCCTGATTATGTCTTATAACGCCCTGCTTACAAAAAGAGCAAAAGAGGGCCGCCTGCCATCATTTGTCCATTGTTTTGACAATCTTTTGAGATCATAAGATATGTAGGAATACAATTATGCTATTTTTTAGATTGCCCAGGCCCCTGATTTAAGTCGCCTTATATCTCCGTCATTTGTCTTTAAAGTTTTTTTCTCGATAAATTTTTTCGCTCTTCAATTTCCACTCTGTGTGAAATATTCTTGCGAAATCTTTCAGGCCGATACCAGCCATGACTGCTAGGGGGGCCCAAAAACAAAATTTTCCGACGATAACACAACAGCAACAACAACAGTTGTTGGACCAGACGAGTTTATTTGTAGCGGTATATCAGTTAGGCAAAAAGGCAATCAGTTAGGCCTTCCTTCACTCCTACCTTCCTATGCAGAAATTTGCCCATCACGTAATGTGCTCATTCTTCACACAAAAAATAGCACAGTCTATTCCAAGGTCGATGTTGCTTCGCAGGTGATTCATCTGGCAGCGGGGACGTGTCTATTTTATCAATCTATTTTACTTCCACAAAACTTATCAAAATTTGCATAAAATCAGTTGGGTATACCTTTAGGTTGCAAAATTACGTCAAAATCCCCCCACTTTTCCTATTTTTCAGAGCTGGCGCCGCCACTGCGTGATTCCTTGTTGCTTGTTACTTGTTCATTTTACACTGCAACGTATTCGAAATGGCCCTTTTCTTCTTATTGTCGCAGTAATGTCAACGTTATCTCGTGGGGTTCAGCCATGTACCCATGCTAATTCCACGCTTTGTTCAATGCGTTACTGGCTTGTTCCGCTTGTTACTGGCCTGTTCCTGGCTTGTTCCGCTTGTTACTGGCCTGTTCCTTGGTTGTTCCGCTTGTTACTGACCTGTTCCTTGCTTGTTCCGCTTGTTACTGGCTTGTTCCGCTTGTTCCGTGTTTTAGAAACGTCGGTTCTTTCTCACTTTAATCAACACCACCAAATTGGCACTGGCGGCAAATCCTGCTATGCCCACATCCTTGGCGGAAATATCCGGCGGAGAGAAAAAATGGAATGCACTATGGCTGTCCAAAATGGTGCCACAGGCAGCCGTGCCACGAAATGACCTTTGCAAGTGTGACCTTGCTTGGGAGGTAATCAATGAATGCAAAAAACACATCCGTATGCAAACTTCTCTGGTCTGTCAACATGCTTTCATGCAGCAATGTTGTCATGCCCATTATGGTGCCCAGACTGCTTTAACTGCTTTCAGGTTCCATGCTTACTGCTTTTGTGCGAGGAATGCTTGTTGTTTGAAAGTAGACGGTTTCATCCCAGGAAAAACCTTATCACTGGATTGTCATGACAGGGGGTTACAGATTTGATTATAGGTCTTTTCTGCAATCCTGCTTGGCAGTAAAAACCACCACTACACCACCATTGTTTCAAGAACAATGTATACCGTAAAAGCTCTTTCAAGCCTCTCCTCTCTATTAAGCCCCCTCTCTTATAAGCCCCTAACCTCTTAGTCTAAATTTGAAATAAGCCCCTCTCTGTTAAGCCCCACTTATACAAAATTCTAGAATTTACCAAATATTTTCCATTGATTTTAGCTACACAACCTTGCATGTCAATTTTGGTATGGTTTGAGATACAGTAAAAACTGTGTTGAATTTATGTATTGGCCGGACTGGAAAGTTCGGTTTGCGCGACCAATTTCTCTGCCGCTCACTTTAAATTTCAGCCACGGTTCCAGGCATGAAATTTTTTTAAAACAAGAAAAGGAAACAATGGAACTATTGTTTAGTGACACAAATACAGCCGCACAAGCAATTTGGACATAGGACCCGGGGGGGTAACTTCAATAGACGGGTGACGGGGGTGTGCCATTTGATGTCTGAAATCGCACCCTAAAATTTGTAAATTTTCGCGAAAACGATACCCCAAAATTTACAAACCATTGAAAATGTATACCCTAAAATTGTCACAGCCATCTAAAATTTTAACCAACTAAGTTAAAGTTGATCAAAATTAATACCCTAAAGAGGTAGTTTTCCAAAATGACACCCCAAAATTTATGACTACTTGTGATTTTACCAAAAGTGATACCCCAAAATTTATTTTCTGCTCGAAAAAAGGCACCCCAAAAAATGGCACATCCCATACCTGCATATATGGTAGTTACCCCCCCGGGACATAGGAGAGATCCCCTGAACATTCTGCAAACTTTCCAATTTGGTGTATTGGAGCCGTAAATTGTACTTTGATCCCGCAAAACAAAGGATAAAAGAGCTGAAAAGCTACCAAATATATCCTTGTCACTTGATTTTGTGAATAAGCCCTCAGTCTCTAATGAGCCCCTTTCTGTTAAGCCCCCCCCCCCTCTGGAAGGTACAAAATTCCAGATAACTTGACTTGCCCCAAGTCTATTTCGTCATTTGTAATAAGTCTGCCTGAAACAGTGAACATAACTTTCCCTTTCCCAATTTTTTTTGATTGACGAAATAGACTTAGGGCCAGTCTACCAGATGACAGGCTTGATAAAATGTTTTGCCAGATGACAGGCAAAGAACTTTTGAGATGTGGATTATTTTTCAACACAACTTTTCTGTTTTTCTTTTGTTGTGTTTTTCTGGTGTGGACAATGGCAGTATTAGTTATTGTCTTTTGGCCTTATATATATGTTTGGAATCTGTTAAAGTAATTCATAATTAATCTTAGATTTGGAGATTGTCTATACAGTAAATCAGATCAATGCAGAAAGTACCTGTTTAGGCTTTATAACAACTGAGCCCAATTTCCCTTTGTTTTAACAGGTACACAATTGTAGACTTTGTACTTCCCCATGCTAAGATTTTACTTCAAAGAATTTTGAAACCTGAGTCTTATGGTAGTCATAAGAGTCTTTTTAGTGGTAGAAAAGTTTTAAGTTAGCCTGTAAAATCTATATTTTTTATCACACAACTGAAATATCCAATCAATGCAATATGCAAATGTACAGTATAGTGTGTATGATTCATAAACTTCAAAGGGGAAAAATCGAAGATATAGGAAATACATTTTGAGGATGGCAAAGGGGAAATTTTCTGGACAAAGTGTTCGCTAACTTAAGGATCATTTTGGTTAAAACGTGCCTCTTTTATTTTGATTAGCTGTTCTAAGTATATATGTGAGAATCTTTTCTTTTATTTATCTACTGTAGGGAAAATTTTTGTGCAAATTCTATGTTCATTGTGTGGCTATCAATATTTGCAAATACTTTAAAGGTTTATGTTTAAATCTCTTTGCCAAAAAGTTGTGATTTTCCTACAATATCAATGTTAACTGTATGAAACTATTTGCTTAAAAACTAAATTTATTCAATATTTTTCTCATAGGAACAAGATACAGCAACTACTAAAGGATCATGGGAAAGGAAAAACAGGTAGCTAGACCTATAAGTTCTAGGTCATTTTGATTTACCAAAAGAAACAAGAATATGAACTCAAGCTAAGCAACTTGAAAAAACTTTGCAATCAGTTTGCATTGAGTGTATAATTTTCCATGTTCTTTTTGAGTTTCCAAGTTTGTGTTGAGTTTTGCAAATTTTCATGTTTCAAGGAGCTTTGAATGTACCATTGCAATCTGGAATGGTTTTGGTGTGGAATTCAAACTACCTACAAGTTCCTAGATCTGAGACACACTTCATTATAAACCTCCAACTGACTTTGTGCAGATTTGCTGCAAACTAAATGCAAACAAAAAGGCAAACTCCAGTTTTTGCTATGGAAAAATATTATTTTTAAACAGCTGGATAGGGCTGACTTTTATCATAGATTCATTGATAGGTCTGGAAGAAAAAGAGATGCTCTTTGATCAGGTCATGAAGAGTTAAAAACAAAGTTGGTTAGTTTTCAATATTGTAAATCTTACCCTTTAATCTAATATGACCCCTTCTCCCAGAATCATCCTTGCGTAAAATAGGGAGTTTAGGTGCCATAATTTTAATAAGAGGCATTGAAATGCGTCATTTATTTACCTCATGTATTCCTTATCAATGTTACTATGTTTCTACCTTATGCAACAAATCAAGCTTTGCTCTGCTTGCTTGGATCCCTTTTCACAGGAATTTCAATAACCTATACCATGTATGGAAATTTTGAGCTCTACATACATACTTTATGCCCAGATACATGTACTTTATGCTATGTATGCTATAATTCTTTTGCTTTGCATTTCAGAAAAAGTTAAATGGAAAACCACCTGACAAGGTATGTGGATTAAATAGAGAAGAAAAAGTTGATTTTTGCAGTCAGTAGAGAGTTATAGAATTTTTACAGTAAAACTCTATTAAGCCCCGTCTTTCTATTAAGCCCCACTCTCTAATAAGCCCCTCCCCTCTGAGTCAAAATTTGAAATAAGCCCCCCCACTCTCTATTAAGCCATTTGTACAAAACTCTAGAATTTACTAAATATTTTCTATTCATTTAGCAACACAACCTTGCATGTTAATTTTAGTGTGGTTTGGGATAAAAACTGTTGTCGATTTTATGTATTTGAGCTGGAAAGTTGTTTGTTGATTCCGCAAAATTCTTGTCATTGTAATGTCCCATACGGAAAAGTTCAGCTTGAAACAAGCTTGTGCAGGCTTGAAAGAAGCATGATTTTGGCTTGAAGGAGCTTGAAATGAGTTAGTTGACACAAGTTTGTTCAGTTTACATGACGTATGATTAGAGCTTGATCAAGTTTGACAATAATCACATGCTAAGGTCACTCTCAAACATACTACAATCAAGCTTGATTGAGTTTGCGTTCCAGTTCAAAAGATACATGCTGCAAGCTAATAAGGTAGGGCAAGCAGTGCAAAATTCTTACTTGAATCAAGCTCTCATACATACCCAAATCATACTCAAAAAAGTTAGTATCAAGCTTGAAGCATGCTCCAAACAAACTAAATATTTTGCGAAGGGTGCGCAACGCCTGTACTATGTGCTGTAATGTCTTCATTCATGTGAATATTTTATTTACTGCAGAATGATGGCTCTAAGGACAAGAAGGGTGGAGCTTTTAATAACCCAAATATGAGACGCAGCCTTATGAGCATTGATTGTACAAAGGGTATGAAGAACTCAGCTTTTCGTGATGCAAGTATGGGACACAGCACTATGGGACTTGATGATTTTTCTGCCAAAGGTAATTTGTCACTTATTGGTTGAAATGTTATTTCTTGAGGGTTATTAATGGTATCAAGATGGCATGCATAAGCCCTTGACTTCACTGATAAGAAGTGAGGGATTGTGAATGTTCAGTTTGTTGTGGTACTGCTTGAAAGTAGATGTGAAAAAACACGACTTGTTATTTTCATGATTGGACATTATCAATCGAGAAGACTAGAGAGGGGGGGGGGTAAGGCATTTCATGCGGTGTTTGGGGGAAGATGCTCTTGTATTGAAAGCAATTTTAGTAAACAATGCATTTAATGTGAAACAATGGCTTTTCTTCTCAAACTTAGAACTGCGTTCACATGATGCCAGCACATTTGGAAACGGTGAATAATGTGACGGATAGGCCTCCCCTTCACACAAAAATGGCACATTTTTGCAGGCAGATTCTGAAAACTATAGATTTTGAAAATGGAACTCTAACGGGCACATTTTGGAAACAACATCATGTGAACACTCAAAAATGATGAAAACGAAACATTTTTTCAGCGCTTTCAAAATGAGGCTAAATGGTTCTTAAGGAGTAGGTGCATTTCATTGGCAGCTAATTCTTGGAGTGATTGCACTGAGTAAGTTATCGTTGAATTTTCTATCGTTTTCAAATTTTCCCAGTGTCATTAAATTTTGCTACCGTCACATTTTTCACCGTTTTCAAAATGTGAATGAAGTCTTAATTTTGGTAGTTTAATTTATGATCAGCCAAATGCAATCTTTTGAATATCACTTTTTAACAAAGCTTTTTAAATGGGATTTGTAATGATCAATAGACTTTTCTGTTAATGAAACAAAGAAAACATGGGGGAACTCCCATGGTGGCCTGACAGGGGATCCAGTCAAGGTTGAAGTGAGCCAAAGCAGAAATTTTGAAAAATATCTCAAATGGTAGTATCTCTTTACAAACAACCTCGTAAGGTAGTACATGGACCTAAAATTTGATCATTTGGTAGCATCTAGTAGTGAAAATTTTCTGCAGTTTTTCATAATTTCTATTGTAAAAGCTGATGGAAAAAAGCAAGAAAACTTCAAAATTCATTTGTGATCTTTGCTTCAATGACCAAGTTGGCATGCGGAGGAGCGTGCCAAGTTGAAATCTCATAATTGGACCATGATCTTAGAATACCCCAGTTGGCAGTAAGTGTTTAGAAAAATGGGCCATTTTTCAGTCATTCGGCAATACCCTCAAACCGAATGAACCTCTTTTAGGGCATATTTAGAGTACCCCCCCCCCACCAAGAAAACATTTAGACACATCATTGCTGTTGAGGGCACATGCCAAACCTCTATTTGAATGAGATGTTTTTAGATAATTTTGCCGTTTGTAAATGCAAGCTTGTACAAACCTTGTACAAACCCTTTAAAATGGCTGGGATGGATATGAAATATGTATGCAAACCCATGGTTAGTGCATCAGATATCATAGTTTGAAAAGAGACCTTCCTTTTTCATTAGGTAGATAGTACAAGCTGATCTTTGAGTGAAAGATTGCATAAAATCCTCGTAGGAATCCATTCATATCTTTGCAATCCGAACAGATATGAAGATTCTATTTGTGTTAGAACAGACTACGACGAATTAAGTATAAGATGAACTGCTCCCAGGGACGTATGAAGCATCTCAAACTTGGGGGGCATGACACTTCGAGGGCAGTTTTTTCCTTGAGAAAAAAAGGCATTTTCTAAAAATAAAAAGGGTACTTCTTTGCTTATTGCAAAATCTTGGGGGGAGGGGTACATGCCCCAGTGCCCCCGGTTCTTACGTCTATGAATGCTCCTTTTGAATCTACGTCGAGCAGTTCCAATATTATGGATCTTCAAAAAGTTGAAACATCAGACATTTCTGAGAATATTTCTTTCCATCCCCTTTTATATTCCTAACTTTTGATTTGCAGAATTCCCACCTCTACCACAAAAGAAACCAGATCCTACAGTAAAAGTCGAACCAGCGCAAGCTGTCGGTGGAGTAAAACCTAAACCAGCAGCTGCTATGTCGCCCAAGCAGAACTCTGGTGAAGGCAAAGCAGTATCAAACACGCAGTATAATAAAGCAGAACTTAAGAGACATGGTGTTCTGATGTGCTGCAGGTCCTGTTGGGTAAAGCGTAGACAAGGTGTCGAGTTTATGACTGGAGCAAAAACTTGCTCCAAATGCCCTGAATTGTTCAACGATGCTCACATTGTTTACTTATTTAAAAGTAAATTCGGCAGAACAACCGAAATACGACCAAGACCTAGTATTCAGTCCAGTAATTACAAGCTGTGTGCTCATTTTATCAATGGCCAACCATGCAAAATAAAACCTTGTACTTTTGCTCATGGAGAGGAAGAGATTTATTTTTGGAAGTTGCCACGAAGTAAACAGCAAAGTAAGTATATGAAAGCTTATTCCCTGAGTCTTGTTTGGGCTTGTTTAGAAAGGGAAGTTTTCTTGAACATGTTTAATGAAACACTTAAAAGTAAATTCGGCAGAACAACCGAAATACGACCAAGACCTAGTATTCAGTCCAGTAATTACAAGCTGTGTGCTCATTTTATCAATGGCCAACCATGCAAAATGAAACCTTGTACTTTTGCTCATGGAGAGGAAGAGATTTATTTTTGGAAGTTGCCACAAAGTAAACAGCAAAGAAGTTAGGGTTAGGGTTAGGGTTAGGGTTAGGGTTCAAAGGACTGATCTCCTCGCTGGAATATACTCTCTTGTACGACCATATGGATATGTAAATCTTGCAAATGATGTTCTGTTGCAAATCTTACTGTACGGCGATAAGAATTTTCCAAACAATCTCAATAGAAGCATCCTTGAGTTAACAATACGTTTTATACATAGTACTGGTCGATTTGAATAAAGTACGTCGCCCCAATCCCCCTTAGTAAGCCAACAATTATTTAGTTAATTATCATATGTAGAGCCTGTCTCAAATTATATATGAGGTGAGATCTGTGGAAATGCAAAATTACTCATACTATTACTCATAACGCAGCGAACATCTTGTCTGCTATTATTTCGCGGACATTTTTCACCTGATATCTAGTTTGAGACAGAGTGTAGTGTTCTTTGCTTCTTTTTCATGTCTTGAATTTTTATTTTTTTTTTCTTCTGTAATTCATATGTAAGTCGTCTTAGTTTTTTGTGATGCCACGGAGTAGTCATAGTATTTTGCATCCAGTGGCATCGTCCTTGTAGTGTAGTTAAGTATTCTGTAAGTGGTGTAACTAATAAATCCGTATTGTAAATTTTTATTGGAATGTAAAAAAAAAAACACTCACTCATGAGAAACTAGTGATGACCAAATGTTTTAGAATTGTTGGTAGGCAATAGTGAAGGATTGGCAAAGATTTTGCAAAACCCTCAAGTGATTGATATTCACCTCAGCTTTGTGTTTTGGCCCCAAAAGATCTCTTTTTCTTGTCTAATTTTATTTTACAGTTAAAGACCCATCGCTAACCATGATCCTTTGTGCGCCGAATGAAACGCAAGACAAAGGGAATTTAGGCCAAAAAGGACTTTCAGACAGAAGCGCCGGCAAGGGGGGGGGGCAAGGGGGGCGGTTGCCCCCCCAATGTTGAAAAAGATGGCCCTCGCAATTCTTCCGAATTCGATGAGAAAAATTGGGGGGGGGGGGGTAAGCTCATATTTTCAGATGTGAAAAAATCACAAACATTAAATATTTCATGTGACAATTGGCTGTCGCACGGTCTTTTTTATATCACCGGATCGCTATTCAGAATTCCTGAATCAAAGAACACCGCTTTCAATTGCAAACATGAGAGAGAGTCAAAGCGTTTTCCAAGTCATCATTTGTCCGATCCCTCAAGACAAGGACAGTCAGCCCCTCTGACAATATGAAACAACATGGGATGTTTTAATGACATACTTTCATATTGATGCATGTTTTCTATACAAAATATTTCCATCAAAACATGTCAAAACACCTGGTCTCAGCAACGGAAGTGTCAAGCACTTGCCATCTATCCATGCGTCTGTGTCGAATCTTGGAAGTAAGTCATTTATCGTTGTGGACCGACGTATGCAGAATATTTATCGAGAGAAGAAGGCAAAAAATCATTTGACTATTGACATTGCTATGGACATTGACCCACCACCAGAAGATCTTCGTGGATACGATTACGATCCTCAGACGCCGTTGCCAGTCAGTCGGGACGCAAGAGAACATGTCATAGCAAAAGGACCCTGTCAGCCAAAAGATTGTGAGTTTCCGAAGGACAAGAATGGGAGAAAATTTCTGTTAAACTGGTACCAAAAATTCAAGTGGTTGGAATATTCAAAGAAAACAGACAAGGCATTCTGCTTTTACTGTAGAACCTTTAACCGTCAGGTAAGAAACCATCGCACCAATAATCAAGCTTTTTATATCCGAGGAGCATCTTGCTCATTCGAAAAAGCGTAGGAGATTTTTTCAGAACAAAAGGATATTTATGGACATTTGATGGATTTCACTTGAAAACGGATGGATTTTTGCCAAAGGTGCATGAGAATTTTTGAGAGTGAAATGCCCCTCTATTTTGATACTGACACATATGATAGATAAGATAATCGATAATCGATAATCCCAACACAAGAAGGACAAAGCATGAAGGAACACGACTGTCTCGGTCGATCTTGGTAGTACTTCCACCCATCTATTTGTGTCTTTAAGAATTCTACGTTTGCCTCCGTTTTCCTACAGATCATGTGCAAGTCCGACAAGGCTTTCATAACAAATGGATTTTCAAAATGGAAGAAAGCGGAGCTTTTTACAAAGCATCAAATGAGTGACTGCCATAAGATGTCTTTCGAGGCGCATCGCACTTGGCTACAAAAGAGACCTATCGACCAACAACTAGATAAAGAGGTAGCAAGACAAGAATCAGCAAGAGAAAATGAGGTAAACACTGCCAACTTTGTAGTTCGTTTCTCTACTATGACCTAGAGTAAATGCGTTGCACCAGTGAAATGAGCCTAACATACCTTCAATGAACTGTCCTTACTGTTTTGGGATACGTTTGAAATGAGATGGTAGAGACTGTTGTAATTTGTCTTTATGTAAAAACAGCTTTTAGGAGCTGCAGTAAGGTACCAGGGGATACAAGGCTGCCAAAATTGCAATGTGTGTGTACTTTTATAAGACACTAGTTATTTGCACCAGCACTAAAAGTTTCTTCAAAAAAGCAGTCTTAAATCTCCAATTTCATCTCTTTTACTTTCGTGAATATTTTAAAGCGAAGTTTTTTCATGCCTTTGAAATTTGTTCGATCTTACTAAAGTGCGCTTCGATTAAAAGTGATCTACAGGATGGGAAACACATGAAAATAAAGTAAAAAAAGGTGATAAGGATTTCCTCGATTTTTTACCAGTTCTGGAGCTTCATAACTTTGTTAGCGATCAGAGGGTAATCTCTTAGAAACCGTTTTTTATTAAAGAACCGTGCTCTGTTTGACATACTTTCAGGTCCGCCCCAGCCCCTGGCCTCAGTTGCCTGAAAGTTTGATATCTTTAACACTTCTTCTTCCTCCTTCAGGTCAAACGCAGACGTGTTGTGATAGGGCGAATCATCGACGTTGTCCGACTTCTTGGAAGACTCAATTTGCCGTTTAGAGGTCATAGAGAAGACCAAACATCCCGCAACAAAGGCATTTTTAGGGAAATCATTGAGCACTTTGCACAAAACGATGCCGTAATGGAATACCACCTACAAAATGCAAAAGGTATGGCTCAAGGCTTTCAAAGTCAACCGCGTCCCCAGGGCCTTTTGTCATACTAGGACTTTCGTCTCCGTCCCAATGTGATAAGGCCTGGGGACGAGGTTGTTTCAACTCATACCACATCTCACTCTTGCCTTATGCACCTCTGCATCATTGGCATCATTGTTAGCATTTACGTCTGAAGTGCAATCTATTGCATTACTTCTCGGCAAGGGCCTCGCGCAATCCAAGTGAAGCAATTAGCCTGTATTAAATGCGATTAAGGATACCAAACTGTAGGCTCTAGAAACATCCATTTTGTACTGGATAAGTCAGGAAACATGGGGCATTTGACCCCAGGGGGTACTCCCTAACTTTCAGTACGGGGGGGGGGGGGTCCATGCTTTCTTTGCTGACCCCTAAATATTAAGCCTAATGTTTTAGGGATCCCAAATACTGAGTCTAATGTTTTTGAGGTTCCATGATTCTTCCTTTTTTCAGATTTGTTGACTCAACATGTTGAATTTTTGTCCAAGTTGTAATTCACAGACCCCAAATATTGGTTTAACGTAATATTTCGGACCCCAAATATTGGCATGGACCCCTCCGTATTGAAAGTTATGGAGTACCCCCCTGGGCATTTGACAAAAAGTTACTTTGAAATTCCCTTCTTTAGAAACTCCTTCTGTAGGAAAATGCTAACATGAATTTACCGTCATGATAACATGAATAACATGATAACATGATAGCATGTAAGGCTAACATGAATTTATCGTCGAAATTGGTCTGTCCGTTGAATAATTACGAGCGATGTTAGTGAAGTGGATTTTGCGAGGTTCCTGAATAGGCTATCAATAGGATCCATAGTTATGGTTTCTTCACTAAACTATTACAAACATTCTGTTTTTCTGCAAAAAAATGAAACAATTAGGCACTTTGTTAAAGCAAAAAGTATACAAATAATGACACTCTAACCTTGTATACCAAGGGGACCTTCAATGATTATTTATATGGAGCACTTCTTAAAGCATTTTTATTCGGCCGATCTGTGAATTCACTTCAAAGGGCAGCATATCAACTTTGATATAAAATCATCTTTAATAGGTAATACCACATATCTGAGCCACCAAATCCAAAATGAAATGATCGATGTTGTTGGCACAGCGATTTCGGACGAAATTGTTCATCGCCTCAAGGAAGCAGTTTTCTTCGCAGTAATTGTCGACGAGACACCGGACACTAGCCATAAAGAGCAGCTGTCAATCACCGTCCGTTATGTGCATGGCGAAAACGTCGAAGAAAGACTGCTTTCAGTGAAGAAAGTTGACGAAACATCGAGCGAAACGTTGTTCAAAACTGTTTGCCAAACATTCGAGGAGCACCACATTGATGTCAATAATTTAAGAGGACAGTGTTACGACGGAGCGAGCAACGTATCGGGTAGCCACACGGGTCTTCAAGTGAGGCTAAAAGAGCTTTCACCCTCAGCGATGTTTGTTCATTGTTATGCACATGTGCTCAATCTTGTGATTGTCGACACCATGACCAGTAATCGAACAGCAAGAGATTTTTTCGGAGTCCTTCAGAATTTGTACGTCTTCATCCAAACGTGCACAAAGCGCCATGCAGTATACGCAAAAAAACAAGCAGAAATTCATGAAGAAGAGCAAAACCCAAAGCAATTTCAAGTGCGTACATTAAAGAGCCTGTGTGAGACCCGCTGGGCATGCAGAGCAGATGCCATCAACACAATCAACTCTTCGTTGAAAGCAGTTTATCGAACCCTGCTGGACATACATGAGACAGAGAAAAAGGCAAACATTGCAGCTGAAGCAAAAGGTCTCTTGGCCAGCATCGATTTTGACTTCATACTTTCCTTAAACGTAAGTCTTTCATCTATTTGTGTTCTTTGTATTTAAATCCAAAATCGAAGAACATGAAGAACAGTCTACTTCATTATGTTTCAGAATTTAACGGACATAATGATTTGCATCTTTTTGAGTAATTCCCTTGAAGCTATTAGTAGAACATTTGATATGAAAAATCCCTGCCATCAATGCAAGATGTCGAATGTGAGTGGAATTTGCTTGCATTTAGATTTTAGACTGGCCTCAACTTTCAGAACTCAAAAAATGCCATGGAAAGGCTGTGAAAAGTTTAAAGGAATTGTTTAGCAGGGGTGGAGCTATCGCTTGCTAAGTTTCGTCCTCATTAAATCTAACTGTAAGTAATATACACTCACTTTTGTAATTAAAAACCTTAGTAGCCTTACCCTTTAAAAAAAGGGGGAAAGAAGAAAGAAAAGAAGGGCATTGTAACCTCCTCCATAAAAATAAGAAACCCCACTGACGCCAAGTCCTTGCAAGAGACGAAGTGTATACTCTGGGTACAAAGTGTCTAAATGTTAACTAAATTCATTTTACAAGGTACTCGATCATGTGCTGAATTTAAGCAAAGGAGTATCAGACAAGCTGCAGTCCGAAAACCTTGACATTATCACTGGTTGTGACAGAATCGAGGACCTACTTGTTGCTGTCAAAGAAATGAGGAACGAGACGTGTTTTGAGCGCTTCTGGGACAAGTCAACTGAGACGTGCGACCAGTTGAAGATTAGAATGCCTGGTGAGAACAGAAGAAGGAAGTTACCAAAGAGGATAGATGACCGACCCGAGACGGCAGTCCAATTATCTCACAAAGATCAACTGAGAGTCAGCTTCTTCTACTCGGTAAGTATGAATTAAGTTTCTTTCATTTTTTTTACATGCCTGAGATTCAATAACAATTTACCATTGCATTCAAACAAATTCAGTTTTGCAGACTTACCATTTTAGCCCTGCCCAGCATAAGCTGACATCTGCTATAAATTAACACAGTAAAATAAAGGCAAATTTTAGCATCAACAAGGATCTCATTTCTTTGTTGCGTTTGGCTGCAAAAATCATGGGACGGAGGTAAGTAGTTGGAGAAGAGAAGTAAGAGGAAGAATTTTTACTCTTTCTTATCAAAAGCTCAGTTTTGACGATAGCTTCTTCAATTTAAGTAAGCCCAACTTTTTGTCCCACTCGAACCTCACCAAGCTTTTCTCTCTTTTAGATACTTGACCTGATGACCAATGCCATTGAAACGAGGTATGGCAAGGAGAACAGAGCAGTTTTGAGAGGATTTGGATACCTACATCCATCCAGAATTTCTCAGCAACATGCTTCCAAGCATGTCAAAGTTGCAGCTGACTGGTACGAAGCTGATATCGACAATGAACGTCTGGAAAGAGAGCTGCAGCTGATTCGTACATCGCTACTTGTTTCAGAAATAATCGAAAAAGCAGAGGCAGAAAAAAGAAGACCGTCTTTGCATGATCTACATCGTGCCCTCCTTAGGGAGCCTGAATGTTTTCCATCCATTGGAAAATTGTGCAAACTGGCATTAACATTGCCCCTAACATCTGCATCCGCCGAGCGATCTTTCTCAAAGCTAAAGATCATAAAGAACAGACTTAGATCTACTATGGGACAGGACAGATTGA